>JADRCH010000257.1:1553310-1857075 GCA_019843965.1 Rhynchomys soricoides
TTTAGCCTGCCACCAACCATCTTTGGAGAATCTACCAATCAGTGTCTCTACCTCCTTTAGCCTGCCACCAACCATCTTTGGAGAATCTACCAATCAGTGTCTCTACCTCCTTTAGCCTGCCACCAACTATCTTTGGAGAATCTACCAATCAGTGTCTCTACCTCCTTTAGCCTGCCACCAACCATCTTTGGAGAATCTACCAATCAGTGTCCTTGCCTTCACACACAAGACGCACTGCATTCTTCACATAGCCTCAGATCTTCTCACTTCTGATTAAATATTCCGGAGGGCACCTCACTGTACTGGAGACAAGGACAGCTCGACCTTGGTTCCTTTTACTTTGTATTTCTTGGTTCTGCATCTGACCGGCTCCTTCAGTCGTCATGTCCTTCCTCCAAGGGAGCTCTCCTAAAAACTGATATTTCCACTCCCATTCTCCTATGTTCTACAATTTGTAATGTTTCCTAGATATCTCACAGCATAATAGTAACCCTTGCAGTTACTAAACTGCTCTTTTTCTCCCACTACAGTTCCCCAGTGCCTACCTTAGTCACACATAGGCATATAGAGAGATTTTAACATGTTTGCTGAAGATTGAAACATATTAGCTCCAAGCAAGCATTTCCTGTATACTATTCACAGGAAGACATAATCCTATCACTTCCGTCTTCACAATAACCCTCAGAAACAGGCACAGTTATCCCCATACTATAGACATTAAGACAGAAACACAGAAGGTTAAATAACTTGACCAAGTGACTTAGAAATGGCACAGATGTCCTGTTTGCTGCAGACTCTGGCTCAGGCCCCTGCAGTCTAATTGACTCAACTATGCCGATAGAATGGCTGATATTTAGTTAAGTTCTTCTGACTGGATTTGTCTTTCTAGAGTATAGAACAAGAGAGTTACCAAGGACTATGAGGAAGGAAGGGGGTTGCTCCTGTGAGGATATTATAGGGACTCCCTCCGGAAGGTTTTGTCACTATCTTCCGGTTCTGTGGATCCCCAGTTAGGTTCCACTTCCTGCTATGCTCTCTACCTTCCAGGCAATGTTCTCCTCATATCAGGTGTGGCCTCCTTATAGGAAGAATAGATGAGGGGAGGGAGAGGAAGAGTGCCTGCTGGAAGCTACAAAGAATCTCGGGTCTCATTGTTATCCTCTGTAAAAGTGGACCTAGGAGGTTCACTCTGTGTTTACAAGGCTACTGCTCAGGTGATGTTTCACATACACCAGGCCTTGGCTGAGGGTTTTCCCAGTCATTTCCTGATTATTTCCTCTGTCCACTTATTCATTACACATGAAGGTTAGAACACCATAAAGAGACCAGATGGATTCTTGCAATGTGAGGGCACTTTGGCAGAGCTGGGCTGGACTCTGGCATAACCATTCCCTTTTGGGATTTTAAAAGGTATTCATGCATCTGTATGTTTACCTGAGAAATAAAGAGGGAGGTCCCACTATGTGTCAATCATGTGGTCAGAGGTTGGGTGTACATGGGGTTGAGACAGTCATGCAATGAACATAGATGGAATTATTGATAAAAGAAATCATACAAATTGATGCGAGGTTACTTTAAGAGGGAAGTCTGGGTACATACACTTACGGAGACTAATCTAAATGGGAACCATCGTGGAGGCTTTCACAAAAAAAAAATGTTAACTAAAATTCAAAGGATAAGGAAGAGATTTCTAGAGAGATTGTCTACAGCGTGCTAGGCAGCAAGGATGGCAGGGGTTGTGTAGACCCAGAGATCAATCCAAGTTTTACTCATCGGGTGAATGTCTCCTCTGTGGGGAATGGAGTCCAGATTTTCCTAAGGATGAGGAGATGGAGCTGAGATCTGTCAAAATAAAGTGGTCTGTGAGCTAGGGCATCTGTCTGTCCACAGGAAACTATTTCCACACAGTTTATCATATACATATGAGAGCTTTGCCTGGGGGAAAAAGACTTTTACAATCAAGGACAGTCATTCATCTCTTCTGTTCAACTGTGCTGGGGAGATATCTTTGGAATCAACAAGAAAGTCTCTATCAGCTGTCAACTGCACTGGGGCTGGACATGAGAAACTTAGGAGAGAGCTTGCCAGTGTCCTCCCCTTGGCTGGCAGTGCTGCCAAAGATGGCTGTGGTGTGCCCTGGAGTTCATCCTAATGCCAACTATCCAGATGAAGATGTCCAGAGTGACTAGAAAGCATTTGCTGGAAAAAGAGAACCAGTCAGGACCAGAAGCCAGGAGGCATTGCCTGCCAACTGTGCTGAGCAAGAAGTAGAAGCTCCTTTTCTTCCTTTGAAGTACCACTGTTGACAGAGGCTGCCATTCTAGAATACAGTTTCAAACAACAACTGGGGTGATTTAAAAGAATGGTAATAGTCCATTCTCCACCCCTATTCTATCAGGCTCAAACTGGATCACCAATCCAAAGGCTTTCTTCTCTTTAGTCCCAGAGTGGAAAACTCTGCCAGGTACAGTGAGGAGAGGCAAGGCTTTAACCAAAATCTTTGTGGATGCTAAATGGTCCTCAACCTCCCAACATGCTCCCTGCTGTAACACTCCCCTAGGGCAGAGGAGTTAAGAGCTGAGGGGACTTCTCAGCAGAAAAGTGCCTGTCTCTGCCTCTACTGCTGAGAAAGCTCAGACGTAAGGCAGGCCAGCTTGTTCGTAAAGTGACTGTTAGTGTGTTAAATAAACATTTACAAAAACGGAACCTGCTGGACAGTTAAGAGTCTGGCATGTGTTTTTTTCCCCTTCACTCAAAGAGCTCAAAATTGCCTTAAGTGGAGTTTAATTGAAAAAGTTCACCTCAGGAGTGTGATTAAGCCTGGAAAATATTAGCCAACAGGGGAATTCTTCATAAAGTTATGACTGAGTGGAAATACTGCGATAATGGGAGCCTGTGTGTAATGGGCACCATTAAAATTATATATGTACATCTCTGAACATCAACAGGTAAGTTAGTTACGAGGTTACAGTTCTGTGACTTGTTCCTAGTGATATTAGAAACCACAGACACATAGCACTAATAATCCAAATTCCTAGACAGAATTACAGAGATTTGAGAATATTTCTGTCATAATTATCCACCAGGCATGGTCATTCTCTGCATAATTGTGGGTAGCCTGATTGACACATCATAAACCCACGGAATATCCAAATAGGAAAAGAATTCTAGTTTGCCCTCTTCACTAAACTCATAAAGACAAATAAATATAACAAGGAGCAAGTCTGAAAATTATCACTGCCAGACTTGTTAGGTGATTCCAGATTTGAAGGATATGATGGGGATCAGAAGCTATGACAAAATACCCCAAAAATCCAATTTACAAGGAGAAAAGGTTTATAGCTTTGTTCATCATTTAGGATATTTCAGTCCTGTTTCACATCTGACTTCTTTGTACAGTGATGAATCAACTTTATGACCGGGAATATGTTGCAGATGCAAAGCATATTATCTCAAAATGAGAGAGTAGAGAAGACTCAGGACCAGGGTTTTGCTGTCCCCTCCGAGGACATATCCATGGTGATCTCACTTCCTTCTACAAGGACGCACCTCCTAAGGCTTCTACCACCTCTAAATAGCACCATCACTGGGTACCAGACCTCCAACACAGGGTCTGGGGAACCTCCGTGTTGCAAAGGGCTCTAGGCAAGGTTACGACTCGGGTATCATATTCAGATGCTGGCTTACTTTGGTCTTCTCACTCAGCTTCTAGACCTGGGTTTCATAGAGGACCTCAGAATTATTTTAAAGTAAAGAAGAGCATTGGTGTGTGTGTGTGCGTGTGCGTGTGTGTGTATGTGTGTGTGTGTATGTGTGTGTGTGTGTGTGTTTGTGTTCTAAATTGGTTGTATCTTGGGAGATGGCAGCAAGGAAATGTTTCTTAAATTTTACTGTGGATCAGGAGGACTTTATGATGCAGACCTTATGATGTTAGTTCAGTGGTATTAAAAGCCTGTAGACAATGCTCAGGTGACTGTCCTCAGAAATCCTTTTGAGGAGAGAGGAGCATCAGAGGACTTGTCTTAGAACTAGGTTTTTATGGAGATGTGGAGAGTTACTTTGATTGTAATGTAATGCAATAGATCACATGAAATGTCTTTGTCATGACTGATAGAATTTTGGGATAATGGTGGCAACTCTCTCAACCAACTGTCTTCCAGTTTGGAAGCAGGGTCTTTGGGAGGTAGTTAGACTTAGAAGAGGTCATGAAAGTGATGGTGTGTAAAGCTTGTAAGATGAGGAAGAGATCTGACCAAGACAACTTATAAAAGAAAGCGTTTAATTTGGGGATCACAGTTCCATAGGGTTAGAGCCCATGACCATCATGGTGAGGAACATGGCAGCAGGCTGGTAGGCACTGCAGTAGAGCAGTAACTGAGACCTTACATCTTTATCCACTAGCATGAGGCAGAGAGAGATGACTGGGGATGCCGTGGGCTTTTGAAACCTCAAAGCCCACTCTCCAGTAATACATCCCCTCCAACAAGGCCACACCTCCTAATCCTTCTCAAAAAATCCTACCACCCGAGAACCAAGGACTCAAACCTATGAGCCTATGGGGCCATTCTCATTCAACCCACCATAGGTGATAAATTTGCTCTGTCTCTCCAGGGGGATTCCTCAAGAGCAAACACTAGCACTGTGCTCTTGGAATTCCCAGCTCCCTAGCCACAACCCACGTAAACTTTTGCTCTTCATAAATTAGCCAGTCTCAAGGGTTTTGTTATAAAACCAGAAATGGATCTACTTGAAGGCTTATGATTATTAAACTGAATTATGTCCTCAATCCTTGGTCTCTGGAATGTCTCAGAATGTAAGGGTTGCCAGTCCATCTTTGTCAAAGTTCTACACAGAGGCTGTCTTTCTTTAACTGCACGTGTCTCTTGTCAAGTCTGAGTTTTCAGCAATTATCTTCTCAAGCACTTTTCTCCTCTTCATCCATGTTGGTGACAGTATGTTATGATCCCACAGAACACTTTTTTTTTTTTTTCATGGAATACTCTTTACTGTTCTGTTCATTCTTCTGTCTTCTAGTTCACTGATTCTTGTCTCTGCTCTACTTTCTTGTTAAGGATCTCTTGCTGGGGCATTTGTTTTGTCTTCTTATGTTTGTATTTGCTGCACTTTGCAGTTTTAAACTTCCTTTTGGGATTTGACTTTGCTCTGGCTCTTCCTCTTCACTCACTGGCTTAGGCAGATGTGTTGTGGTTTCTTCAAGAACGTTTACTATAGCTGCTTCAGCATTCATGTTATCACCTTAAGGTTAGTGCTTCCTTCCCCCACTGATTTGAAATACTTGCTTCTTGGTATGATAGGTGTTTTCATTGTGGTTGTTGTTATTGAACCCTGAACACATTTGTATTTTGAAACAAGGTCTTGAGCCTCATTTTAATACGCAGCACTCAGTTTGCTTCATGGATCCTTACTCTGCTTCATTGTGAAAAGGGAGCTGTGAGCTTGTGTTTTACTCAGAGAGAGACATAGGTTCGACTGCCAACTTGGCCTCCACTAAGAAGTAGGATTCTGGGCTCCTCCTGACTATTGTCAGGCAGAAGTTTCAGCTCCATGTGTGGTCTCCACAAAGACTGGCCTGCAGAAATGATGTCTGTCCTACTACTTATCTGGACTTTTTGCATAGCCTCACTGGGAGGGAATGTCTCAGTCCCCCCTCAGCCTCCACTGCTGCCCATGGGGACACACTGCTTCCTATGTTTTCTGGTTGACATAGAACAGTTACAGCCCTAAAGGTTTCCCTCATGTTCTTTGCCCCTCCTTTTATGTGGCTGTGCTATGTGAGCTTCTCGGAGAGGCTTTTTTTGTCTCAGGCAGTTCATGTTTTCTGGCTTTGAGCCTCACTCTATATAAAGCTAAAAAGGCCAGGGCACAACTCATGAGCATACCACTTTTCCAGTTCCAAGATGCCTGGCCAATTGATCTTTGCTTCACCTCTCAGTTTTATGCCCAGCTCCCAAGGCCTCTTTTTTGCATCTGAATGCAGAGTGTGTGATGTCTTTGTGGTGCTGGTGCCAATCACCAAGCAACTGCTCTTTTCACTTAGCACTGTGATTCTGAGAGCCATCCATGTTGGTAGCTGAAGACGGGTTCTAGCTTACTTTTAAGAGATTTCTCAGTCATCTCATTAGCACTTGTCCAGTAAATTTTCTACAAACTCTTTCAAAGGAAGCTCCATCTCAAATGGCAGAGACAGACACTTATTTTTTTTTTTTTAATGCCACAAGACATAAAACTCAAAGCACCATTCATTCAGTTGCTCAGCAGCAGCATTGAGATGCAAGTCTTGGCACATTTTGCTCTTTTCTTCAAGATAACTGCAGTAGTTCCTCTCTCTCTCTCTCTCTCTCTCTCTCTCTCTCTCTCTCTCTGTGTGTGAAGTTTCCCTATGTCATGTACACCAGTACTACATCATATGCTAAGGACAGTGCAGCATGAAATGGTGACATCTTTTAATCTCTAATTCTTAGGCATTTCAAGACAACAGCAGACAATAAACTGGGAATGAATACCATCTAAACTGCATCCCTTGCAGATTACACACACACTTACCCATAAAGCTGGCTTTATCCACAATTCTGGAAGGAGGGCAAGGTATCTTTTAAGCCCTCAGACATTATGCTTTCCCTGAACACTGGAGACCACTGAAGTCAGTACTTTTTGACTGAAGCTACTTTGAGGGAATGGCAGTAAGATGCTTGTACATCTCTAAAAGAAGCTAGCTTTATGTGTCTTTGCCTGGACAATAAGACTCAAACTCCTGAGCAAATCACATCCATGATTCTAATATGCCCTGACCTGCCTGTGCTCCCTCTGGTCCCTTCTGAGAGGAAAGTCTTCTTTGAGTTGATTTTCTTAGTGAGAAAATATGATTCCCTAACAAAGTTCTCTGCTACTGGATACTACTTCATAATTTGCAGGAGTGGTAAAGATTTTGTGGGAACACAGACAAAGTGCATACCACAGCTTTTGGATCTCACAGACACTCGGGTAAGTTACGTTCTTAGTGGGTGAAGGGGTGTGAGTACTTGCTTTCTTTCTTGTCCTAATTTATATTAGCTCTTAGTCTGTCTTTCAGCTATAATTTGTGGAAGGGAGTGGTAGACACACACACACACACACATCAACTTAAACTTAATAATTTGAGAATAATAAAGTACTTTTTCTGTCAACTTCAAAACTGAGATTGAATGTTTGTTTAAGCATTTTACAAATTGTCCTACTTAGGGTTACCATTGTTGTGAAACACCATAACCAAAGCAACTCAGGGAGGAAAGGGTTTATCTGGGTTTTTCTCCCACACATTGTTCACCATAGAAGGAAGTCAGGACAAGAACATAAACAGTAGAAACCTGGAAGCAGGAGCTCATGCACAGGCCATGAAGGGTTGCTGCTTACTGGTATGCTCCTGATGGCTGTAGAAGCCAGGACCAGCAGCCCAGGATGGCCACACCCATAATGGGCTGCCTCTCCCCCTATTAATCACTAACTAAGAAAAATGCTCTATAGGTTTGTCTGTAGCCCCATCTTACAGAGGCATTTTCTCAATTGAGGCTCCCTCCTCTCTTGTGTCAAGTTGGCATAAAACTAGTCAGCATACAAATATTGTCTGAAATTGTAGATGTGTTAATATGGTGCTAAAACATGAAATAATTTGAGTAAACTGATTGATGTTTGACCAGCAGTGAAGTCATGGGGAACAGGCCATAAGAGAGGAAGAACACATTTGGCTGAGAATAATAGTCACATTGGGGTGGGAAATATGGGGGAATTTTAAGATGGAAAAGAATATATCAAAAGCCCTTCATTTTCCTGTAGGTAGTCAGAGGTCTCCCCATGGCATATTATAGTAGGGATCTTGAGAATGCTCTGCTGCCCAGCAGAATGCCCTGTGTTAATTTTGTTAGTGGTAGCACACTTCTCCCAGCTGGTCATATCCTGAAAGGGTATAGTTGGGGCACCAGCTGGGATGTATTTTCACCTGAAGACCTGAGTGGGGAAGAGGCTACTTTTGAGCTTCCAGGTTGCAATATTCTTCATTTCTTTGTGGTAAGGGGCTGAAAGCTCCATCTTTTCAGCTGGTTAGCAGTTATTCAGATCCTGAAAATTATCTGTGTTGTTTTTAGAATCCACTGTAGGTTGTAGGCAACACCACAGCCTATGCCATGTGGCTTTTCCAACCTGGATGCCTTCTCTTAAGTAAGCAGGGCTTCTCTAGTGACTTCAAACTCTATTGTTGTGTAACAGTTTCCTTTGAAACTGGAACATTCCATCCTGCAGGGAAGCTCCTTAAGCAGGAAGGTAAACAACTTAAAAATAGCTTCAGGAAGTCCCTGAAACCTATCAGATCCACTAGGCCCCTCCCTACCCGAGTTAGCAGTGGAAGCTGAGAGTCTCTCAAAGAGTAAGTGAGCTAAGTTGCAAAGAAGACTCTGAGAGTATTCCAGATGCCTGGAAGAAGCTGAAACCAGGCTGAGCTGCCTGGAAAAGGTTTAGACCAGCTGAGACACTTGGAAATGACACTGTCTAATTGTTGTGATATCTATCGGCAACACAGTGTCCTCCAAGTTGCCAATCTTTGTGAAAAGTCACCATGCTGGGGTGGACTTTGCTTATAAAGCTGACTTGTAAGTAACCCCTCAACCATATTCCTGCAAGTAACTCCCATAAAACTCACTGGTTCATCAAGTTGGACTTTGGTGATATCTGTACTTTGGTGTGTACTTTGAGGGCTTCCTATTTGAGGTAAGTAAGACAGGTATATATTATATCCCCAGGGAATGTTTTGTCACAGAACATGTAGTTACAGAACTAACTTTTGCTTCATTCCCTTGGCTAGAAGTATGCCATAGCTCCTGTCCACACTGGAAGAGAGAATGACACAGAAGGTGTAAATATCAGGAAGTGTAAGTCCAGAGGGACCACTTCAGACTCAACCTGTCATAATTCCAACATGTGAGCAAAAGGTCTACTTTCTATGTGTTTCTGTTGACTACAGAGGTAGTCTTTCTCAAGGCCACTCTTTCTCAAGACATCTCTTTCATTTCAGAAGGTCTCTAGGTCAGGGGCTCATTTCCAGGTTCTCTCTCTCTCTCTCTCTTTCTCTTTCTCTCTCTCTCATTTTCCAAAATACATTGACATCTTGGCAATTAAGCAAGAATATTGCTGAGTCCAAAGATGGTCATTTTAATCAGACTTTCAGACCTTTGCCTCACCAACACGAGTCTGTTCTCTTTGGTTTCAGCACATCTGAGGATGAAGCATCACCAGTCTCTCAGGAAGGCAGGAGGGGTGTGGTATCAGCAGAGAGCAGCCAACAGCAAGGCAACAGAAGGACAGGAGAAGAACACAACGTTCTTGCCTGACAGGTTTTGGCTAATTGAGCAAAATAAAAATCTGTTTGGAAATGAGAAGTTGATCAAATGCCAGTTAGAAAGTGAGTTTTATAAATAAACACCGGAAAGGAACAAGTCACTATTTTGATTACATGTTTTGAAAACAGAAAATTCAATTTAAAATTTTCTTCACCCCACACCTCACACTGTGTGAAATTTTGAAGGGGATCAGAACACATGCTTCCCCCCCAACCCCAGTCTCCATGTCTTCTATCCTTCTTCCAATTGCCTTCACAATGGCGTATCTGTACATCCAAACAAACAGACAAGTGCAGAGATTAATGAGCTGACCTTTAACCTTTAGAGTCTTTACTTCAGATCTCAGGGGAAATGCATTTCTGGGCCAATGAAAATCTTAAAACTGTCCCTGATAATTTGGTATTAAAGATAGCTCCATCAAATGCTTCTTGAGGCATTGTGATCCTTGGCCTTCTTCTGACCCCAAGCCCTTTAGTACTTACCTTCCTCTCTCCCTATTAAAATGGATTGTCTCAGACTCTGCTCATGCATACTCTGAATGTGCTTCTGCTCAATACTCAAGGATATTAACTGGCACTTATTAATCATCTGCTACACCAAAGCCTAGAGTTAGCTGTCATAAGCCATCACCACCATCTAACATTCTTGAATATTCTTACAAGAAAGCTCATGCAATTTCATGTCCTCCCACATAATTATTGTATTACCCTTACAAATCATGTACTTAAAATATTCAGTTGTTCATTTGTGCAACAAATGCTATCTGAAGATGAAATGGGTGTCAGATCTATTACTTGGATTGACAAAACAAATGGATCTTGGACAATTTCTATATTTTTCCTTATTGTAAAGGAACAAGTTGTCCAAAGAATGGGAATTATTAGGGTTCAAACCCAAAAGCAGATAGAGAGATAGAATCATCTCTGGCACTGATGTCCATTTGGGTGTATATAATCTGCAGTTACATGGATATGTAATTACATTGGGCAAACCTTCCCATCCACTGTTCTAATACTGTAACAAGAATTTAGAATAAAAATGGTATGAATATTGATTCTGAGTACAGGAGAAACCTAGAGCAGTACAGTGTGGTGTCAAAGGACAAGTCCTTTATGGTTGCTACTGTCTGAAGAGGGCTTCCTCAGTATATGTGCACTGTTTCCTGTGTCAAGAAGAGCTTGAGGATAGAGTGGCCTTGGAACCAAGAGAAACATGGGGATCTTTGTGGAAAGATGGCATCCCTAGAGGAGAACCAAGGCCCTCCCCCTGCAGCTTGTGGAGTTTACATCTGACAGCCAGTTGTACGGATGCATCCATTCTAACCGAGCAGTCAACACTGAAGAAGGAGAATTGCATCCAAACACAGCCAAGGAGTAACACACTGCAGTTGGTTTAACATACTATATTCTTGGTGGCTTGTTAGGCTGCTGTGCACAACCCATGAACTCCTTGCTTTCCCCGTGAACCTTTATTAGATTGTCTTCCTTTTTCTTTCTTCTGAATTTATGCCTGTTAAGTATCAGGGTTAACTCAAGACTGCCTGCAGAGGTTGCAGGTCCAGTCTCCCTTTCATCTCTATCACAGAGGAATATCTCAGGATGTAGGTGGGGCTCAGGGGCAACCAGCAGCCAGCCAATCAACCAGGACTTCAGGTTTTAAAGAGAAAGGCTTTCTTTACCTTGGTTTTGATGGTCTGTTTTTTGTCAACAGCAAAGTGATTCGGTTTGAGAATCACAATTAATTATGGACCCCAACAAGACACCCAAGGAGGTTGCTTTTGCAAATGCACATGCCTGGCAGTCAGTGGCACCCAGGACCTGTCCAATGGGGCTGTCATGGTTTCTGAGGTTGTGCTTTCTCCTCACATGCTCCTTTTATGGTGTAACAGGATTACCTCAATTCCTTTTTGGAGTCCAGGGACTGTGACACACCACAAGGACAGTCACATATCATTTGATTCCATGTCATGATTATGCCATCATGGTATTAATTTATATACTCTAGATTACATTTTAATGGTTTGGTTTGCACTCTCCCTCCTCCTTTTCTGCTTGATAAAATTTTGAAAGGACATCTGTTGTGCAAAGGATGACTTTTTCTCCAGGATACTATCACATCAGAATGTGCGATAGTAATTTTTCTTAGGAAATAACCTCCCCTATCTTGTGAAGCCAGGCTTTGACTGAGGAAGGGCTCTTTTAATTCAGCTGTTGTTTTCCTTTGCCATTTGTGTGCTGGCTGGATGAATAAGCCCATCTCACACCTCATTCTCATTCCTTACACATTTATTTTCTATTCTGAAGAAGGAAGTCTGGAGTCTGGGTCCAGGTCAGAGTCTACTGAGGAATTCTAAAGCTGTTTTTACAAGGTTTTGACGATGAACATGTCTCCATCATTCCCAATGACAAAGATTTAAGGACTTTTACTCCTGCTCCCAAGGTCTTGCAGTGTCCAGTTGATGTTTCACAACTGGTATTCATTTTGGAACCTCCCAATCTCCAGACATATCTCTAAGTGTCATGATGGGGGATAGTACTGTCACCTAGTGGGTAGGGGGGGCAGGGATTCAATCAGACACACATAGGAGAAGGCTCTTGAGTAAAAGTATTATCTCTTCCCAGTGACAGCAGTTTTGAAGTTGACAAGCCCCCATCTACCTGTTCCTCATGAAGCAAGAAGCAGAAGAAGAGAAGGAGAGAGGAAATGCAGGCTCAGTGTGCCATGAGTCACAGAGAATCAACCAGATCTGCCAGCCCCACATGGTATGCCACTAAGCTAAGTATACCTGTGACAGGGAAGGACACTTACCATTGGGACACAATGACCTCTTGTAAAGGTATAGAGAGAAGAGGAAGGGGGATGTGGGGCTCTTCAGCATTTGTGACTGAGACCTCCTTTCTCTCTGTCCCTCATCTTCTTTGTACTCTCTTCCTATAGGAGCCCTCCCGGAAGCCACTGGCTTCAAGGCTGTCCTCCAGATGATGACTCTCATTTTTCTATCCGTGCCAATCCTTTCTTCAGACACTTATGGGTGAGTGTATGTTTCTAAGTGGTTGTCTCAAATTTCATCTGACCAAAATGGAGCATCTTATTTTCTCTCTCAAACATGCCCACTTCTCCACACCAAATCCTTCCTCCGGTAAATAAGAACTGCCATGCCAACTGTTTATGATACAACATGATTCTTCTCATTTTCCAAGTACCTACATCCAATCTATTATCGTTTGTGGATGCCTTGGTTTAAATCTCTGAACCTCTTTCTTCACTCTGTTTCCCTTCAGTTCCTCAGGCTAAGCCATTAGGACAGGAAGTTCCCAAAGACAGCTTCCTCAGTGAGCAGCCATTATCCTTCCCTTGATGCCTCTTCTCATCAATCTCTATATTCCACCAGCATGCAAGTTTGATAATACCACTTCATGGTGGTGAATCTTTTAGTATCATTCCTTGCTCTTGCATTGTGGTCTCTGATCTCTTGTCTGACGCATATCAACTGGCTCATCTGTTAAAGTTATGAGAAGAGAGCAGCACAGAGATCCATGAGGAGAAGATAGACCACGCGAGGAGAGAGGCAGAGAAGGGGGTTAAGGTACACTGGAGATTGCCAGCAAACTCCAGACGGTAGACAAGGTGATGAAGCATTGTCTACGTATTTCCAGCCATGCTGGCCCTTGGAATTGGACTGTGAGGCTCCAGAGTTCAGCTGACTGTACCTCAGCATTTCTAAGCCCTGTCACATGGTCTGTGGTACTTTGCTATGACAGTCCTAGCAGACTCGCAGGTCCTTACTCTCAGGCATTCAGCCTCCTTTCCCCCTTCTTATTCAGAGAACTCACTATTAGGGCCTGGTATTAGCCACACCCTTTCTTTGGAATGGTGTACCGTCCTTCGTGTCAGTCAAATGGCAGTTTAAATGTAGCCTCTTCAGAGAGGACTTCTCTGGTGGGAGTCCAATTTAGCCTTCCCTTGCCATCTTTCTCACATCTCCTGGCATCCTGCCTTGACTCCCACTTAGGATCTGATGCCACATGGAAATTTCCTCACCCATTTCTTACTGCCATTGACCACACCATACAAACCCATATCCCACAACACATTTCTCTCTTCTACTTAGGATAGTGTCTGAGATTAGTAGATAGTCCATGAGCATTTTTGGAACAAGTAGAATTATTTAAAAAACTTGGTTGCCATTAAAGTGAAGCTCGTCTTAACTGGGTCCTTGGCAGAGTGAGGCTTTCAATGGAGGGAGATAGAGTTCTCCAAGGAAGCTTGTATTCCTCTGGAGAGAGGATGGGCAGCCCCTGTTCAGTGCCTAACCTTTGGCGGAAGGGGTAATGCTTGGATGTGCTCCATCAAGCCCACCCCTTTTTCCTCTGTAAATATTTACACCCTATAAGCTCCTCCTCTCTCAGGCCTAGTGGGAGCCTTGGAGAACCACACGCCAGCACTGGGTCTAATGGAGACATTGCAGCATCATTAGCACAGATGGTTGTCGTATGTATGCAAATGAGAAACAAATTGAATTTGGTGTCCCTTCTCACCAGCTGTCCTATCAAGGAAGGCTCCCAGAGCAGTGAGGAAAAAAAAAAAAAAAAAAGCTGCCACCACTCCACTAATCTGTCACTGCAGATTAATTACAACGAGCACATTAGCCACCATTTGTTTTTAGTACAAAGGGAAATACCTTGTTTTTCAAATACGTCCTGTTAAAAGAAGGTGTTCTGCCTTGTAGAAACAAGGCCCCACAAGGGCACGAGGCTTCATTAGTTAAGAACAAGGAGTATGAAGAGAGCCCTGGCTACAGGCCTCCATCAGAGCTGACTGCTATGCCCACGTGGACAGTGGAGGACAGCCAGCCACTTCAGCTAGAGAGACCGAGACTGCCAGGGTTCGCAGATTCCTCTGACCTGCTGGATTCCCAGTGAGACAGGAAATGATTGTTCCAGATGATGGGCAAGAATTCCTGTTATTATTATCTGTAGAGTGCAATGAGTAGGCAGGCAACACTAACTGGCAGATTTTACTTCTGAATCTGGACCTCATTGTTACTTACAAGTTTTATTAGGTTGATTGTTTGGGTTGCTAATGTTCTTTCTCATCTTCTTGTTCTGTTGTTATTATTATTGTTGTTGTTGAATAGGTTGAGCCCCAGGGCCTTGTCCACAGAAGCTCAGCTCTGTACCACTAGACTATATCCCAGTCCAGGCTAGTGGGTTGTTAACAATTTTTCAGAGTCAGGGAACCCTTGCCGTTTCAGATAGTGTGATGGAGAGTATGCTCATGAATTGCACATGGCTGCAGTATGTTACCTTAGGCTACATTAAACCTTTTGCTTCATGGAAGTCTTTTTAGACAGACGTATTAAGAAAGTTCAACAGATAGGATTGATTTCCTCCTACGTCTTCTATGCACCATTGTGAGGCCAGTCACACACACGCCCTGTTTTTACTTGGACTCTCGGTTTTAGCCACTTGCTTGTTGACTCTTCCCTTGAACGTTTCTTGGATACCATACTTGGTGATAGACAGTTAATAATGAGAGAAAGGGACATTCCAGTTTTCCCAAAACATACTCCTGAAAGAGGCGAGCATAGAAATGTGAGGGTCTAATTGAAAGTAATGCCTACAATGGAGATCCACATGGTACTAGGAGAGCAGCCAGCAGGGGCATTCCTCCTGTCTAGAGTAGAGGATGCTTCTCTAAGGAGGTGACAGTTGTATCAGAAACTGAACAATGATTGGTGTATGGGCAACCTAGCAAAGAGGAATGATAGAACCTTCTCTTGTAAGGAGGTAAATAAACCTTAGGGAACTTCAGGGGTATTGTGGTAACCAATGTATCAGACAGGAGAACTATTGGAGGCCCCTGCAGGGAAGACTGTGTAGTCCCACAGCAGTGGACAATAATGCTGGGCTTCACGGGTAAGGAAACAGCATTAGATTTCTATTTTAAAGGACTCCTGATCCTCAACATTAGAAACAGCTGTTGAGTCTTGCAGCAGTCTTGACAGTGGAGGCCTTTAGATCAAGAGCTAATGATCCCATGATGCACACAGAACACTGTACACCAGACAGCATCCTTACACGGAGGAGGTTTTGGTGTTTGGGATCAGGGAAATTCAGGGATTGAGTGCCATATCAAGAGCTGAGAAGTTTGTGTGTGTGTGTGCGCGCGCGCAGAAAGGAGCCAAAAGCATTTGAATCAAGTTTGGCACAAGTGTATCTTCAAAAAGCTCAAGACAAGTTTTTAAGAGTCAAGAGGTTCACAAGTGAGACTAACACTGGACAGAGGGCTGAGGGGAACAAGACGTATGTATTAGAGACACGTGTGCTGTGAATGAATCATGGATGGGAATTTAAGCTAGAATGGCTTTCAGCTTCTAGCAGTTTCCCTGCACCCCTAAGCCTAGCCAAAGAACTCCTTGTTGGCAGTTGCATTGGCAGCAAAATGAGAAGCTTCCTTTCAAAGCACATAATTAATATAAATTCCACATGAAGGACAACCAATTACTTATTATGCTGTGAGAATGTAATACATTAGAGGAGGCCCATTAGAACAAAGTTGTATCAAAGGCAAACATTTTGCCTAGCATATGGTGTTGGAAGAAAGGGGCTTTCTAGCCCTGGCTTTCTAGAAAGCAAAATTTGTGTGCAGAAGCAAAATAAAAGTATTTGAAAAAATAAAAGGAGGTAAATAATTGTGGTGGCTGATTTTATCCCCCAGTTTGAGTGGGCTGGGGGATGCCCAGATATGCTGCTCAGTTTTAGTCAACTTGAAACAAACTACAGTCACCCAGGAAAAGGGAACCTCAACTGAGGAAGTGCCTCCATCGGATTGGTATGTGGGCATTTGAAAGGTGTTATTAATGATTGGTGTGGGAGAGCCTGGACTGTAGAAGAAAGCAGGCTGAGCAAACCTCTGGGGAGAAAACCAGCAAGCAGCATTCCTCCATGGCCTTTGCCTCAGTTCCTGCCTTGAGCACTTGTCTTGTTCCTCAGTGATGGGCCACATAACCTGGCAGCCAAGTTGTTCTTGGCCATTGTCTTTATCACAGCAAAAGGAAGCAAACTAAGACATCAGATAATGGATACATCATTGTTTCTGGATATTTCTGAAGATATTTGGGTAAGTGGAATGAAGAATGGAAAGCCATCCTCACCAGTGAGCCAAGTCCACCCAGCCTCTTGAGCACAAAATAGAGCCAAAGGGCAGAAGAGGAAAACTTATCCTTTCTCTCAGGGCTGTGTGACCTTGGCCAACCAGGAAATGCTTCCCCAGCCTTATAACTCTGGGACCTACACCAGGCAACTCAGTCCTCAGATTCACCTCGCCCCTTGATTGTTATGTTAGTTTTCAGACTTAATGACACCACCAAATTCCCTGTCATTCCAACTTTTAGAAAATCATGGGACAGTTTATTTTCCTCAATCGCATGAATTCATTCTTACAATATGTTTCCCACTTCTTCCTACTCGTTCTGAATTGGTTCTATTTCTCTGGAGAATCCAAAGCATATATTAAGGAAGAATGGTTTTTATTTAAAAAAATCTCACATTTATATGTTCATACTAACAAAAGTAAGAAAAAAGGCATGTAAGAGGAGATATTTACCAGGCTAGAGAGATGGCTCAGAGGTTAAAAGTACTGACTGTTCTTCCACAGATTCTGAGTTCAATTCCCAGCAACCACATGGTGGCTCACAACCATCTGTAATGGGATCCAATGCCCTCTTCTAGTGTGTCTGAAGAGAGCCACAGTGTACTCATAAACAAGTATATCTGTAAAACAGGATATTTACCACCAAAATATAGGGAAAATCTATATGTTCCTCCCAAGAAATATTGATTATATAAACAGTGACCTGATATAAAAAGAATACTACACACACGTAGAGGGAGTGACTGTGATGTATGATTTTTATAGGAAAATAGGTCCTTGACAGTAGGATGAACAAGTCTTTAAGATAAAATTTATTCTATGTTACCAATGATAAAAATATTTATAGTAGTCATTAGATGGAAACTCTGTCATCTTTCTACCCATAAATTTAAAAGCAACCTTACTTAACTTACATGTTCTGTATTTTCTGTCTAGTTTCGAATGAAGAGGGGTCCTTGCTTTCACCAAAGGCCCACAGTGCTACTCACTATCTGACTCCAGCTCCTCTTGCCTTGTGAAGTACTACACCCTTCTTGTTTGTCACAAAATGTTCTCTCTTTAGCTGAATTCCTATCAGTACATGGAAAAGATCACATTCTCTGCACATCCAGTAACAGACACTGCCTCTTTGACACCACCTATTCAGAACAAGATTCAAAATAGTTTGCCTACAATGCCTGCTTCCACTCCAACTCCATTTGATCTGATCTCTGTCTCTACCATCTGACAAAAGCCATGTCAAGCTTCCAAGCAGCCTTTGTGTTGCCAAATGTGTAGCTGTTTCTCTGACCTCTGATTTGCTGAGTGGCATTTGATACCATTGACCTTGTTACCTCTCTAAGTCTTTTGTCTCTGGCCTTCCTTTTCTCCCTGGGCCTCTGCTGGAAGCAATATCTAATGGGGAATACTTTAAGCATTGGCCTGGATTCTTCTTCCCCCTTCAGATGGACTGTTCCCACTTTGCCTGCTGCTGGAATCCTTTTAGGGTACTGTTTTCTAAACACAGTCATGCCCAAGCTCGTGACAGGGGGATTGGAATCTCCAGATGTAGAGTTCTGATCAATAGGTCTTGAAAGTCTTGAGGATGACCTTTATGTCACTCAGAGTAGAGAACCACTTTCTCAGGTGATGGCACTTGGTGGGTTTGTTTTGGAAACTACTGTCAGAATGCTTCAGCACATTTATACCTCCAGCCCTATGTGAATGGTTCTCCTGGAAGGAACTAGGTAAGTCTGCTCTAAAGGGACTCTGGGTCAATTTGATCCCATTGACTTTGCCTGCTCTAGAGGTAGGATCAACACCATTGTATCTCTTGTGCTGGGCTCCTGTAATGTCCTGTGAGGTGTGCCTCACACAGGCACTGACAGAGCAGAATGCCCTGTTAAGAGTTTTTTGCATGCACTCTACCAGTATCTGAACAGTGATGTATAATTTTGCATGGACAAGGAATGATTAAAACCTAATTGTTATTGGCCCCACAAGTGTCACTTGTAACTATGTACTCTGTATAGACTGCATAGCGCTTGTCAGTGTTCATCCCAACCAGGACACACCAGGAGGCAGGGTGGATGCTCCATCAGTTGCTTGGTGGTTTTATACTGCTCTGCATCCTTCTCTTCTCTAATAATAGCTCCTTCCCAGCTCCTCCTGCATTCTGTATGGCTGAGTGTCTGTCTGTCTATAGCCACTCTTCACTCATAGCCTTGTTCATGGTTCATTTCTTGGGTCAATTCTATGTCCAGATATTTGGTTGAGCATTATTCTGCCTGAGTCCGAGAAGGTTCTTAGGGGTCAGATTGATGTCTGAATGAGTGGACTGAAGAAAGCACAGCGACTTCCCTAACATGAACTGGCCTCGTAGAATCTTTTGAAGGCTTCAAGGAATCCAACAGGCTGAGGAAGATGGAACATCTGCTGTCTGACAGCCCTCAGAAGGGACATCAAACTCAAACGGAAACTTCTTAACTCTCAAGCCTGCTGCCCTTTGTACTTGGACCGCTAACTCAGAGCTGGCTTTGCTGGTAGCAAAACGTGGGACTTGCCCAAGTGCCTGAGGAAGCCAGAAGGGGACATCAGATCCCATGAGACTAGAGTTACAGATGGTTGTGAACTGCCATGTGGGCTCTGGGAAATGAACCCAGGGCCTCTGAAAGGGTAGCCTGCACTCTTGATCACTGAGCCATGTCTCCAGTCTCTAAATTTTGCTTTTTATTTGTTTTCTTTATTCAGCAAAATTGGGGTTTGTGTTGTGAGCCAGATGTTTTGCTTACTTGGTTTAAAAGAACTGGTGCAACTCCACTGTATAAGAAAGCGGGTTCCTGGTTCTGTGACCTGTTTTCTATTAGGAATTGTGCCCTCCCCCACTTGGGACTGTGCTTCTTGCTTTGAAGTGTGCAGCCCACACTGGCCCCAAGCTTTCAATCTGCTGTCTCAGCCTCTGAGTGTTGGAATTACAGGTGTGTGCAGAAATACTAGTCATATTTTTACTTTTTTATTAAAAAAAAGAACCAACCCTTTTCTTGCTTGTTTGATTTTTGAGATAGAGTCTTACTCTGTGGCCTTGGAAAGCATGGAGCACACAGACTGGCCTCAGACTGATAGTGATCCTAAGTAAATCCTTAGCCCTCTTAAGTAGGGATTACAGGTGCTAAAAACCACATCTTTATTGTAGAATTTGTTTTTTGTCTTTTGTTGTTGGTTTCTTTCTCTCTTTTTTTAAAGTTTATGTGTATTCTGATAATTTGAAAAATATTGTTACTTGGTTTTACAACTTACCTTTCCAAAAAGATTTGTTTTTATTATTTTTAATTATGTATAGGTACAGGTATAGGTGTGTGCACACGGATGCAGGTACTCGCTGAGGTCAAAGGTATCCAATATCCTGGAGTTATAGACCTGTGATATGCCTGCATTGGCTTTGCTGATAATCGAACTTTGGACCTTTGGAAGAACTGCAAGTCCTTTTAACCACTGACCTACATCTCCAGGCCCCACAAGTTACTTTTTAAAACAGAAAAATGTACATTTGAAAATTAAATATTCATTTAGATACTTAAATACAGATGACGTTGATGATGGCAGTTTTCCCACATCTCCTACCCATCCGTCAGCAATTTAGTAAATGTTGTTGTTTGTCAGTGCTTATAAATGGTAAGTATGCCCATTGCTCTCTTCCTTGACCCACCATCTTTAATTTATTCCTCTCTGGCTCTATGGCTGCCTAAGGCCATCCTCCAACCTCTTTTTGCCTTTCCTTTTAAATTTCGTTTGGGATTTAGGGATTCCACTTCTGTATGTCCTGGGGGTCTCCTATTTACATTATAACTGAACTGCTAGTTACTTTTATTTGCATCCTACTTCTATAATTTATCGGCCCTTGTGGGCCTGTTTCCCCCAATCATTCCCATCTAAAAATCCATATCTTGTGCTTTTTTCCTTTGGCAAAACCAAATAGCCATTTACTTTCCCATTTCTTCTCTGTTGCACCCTCTGCCATTTTCCAAATGATTTTTTTTGGGGGGGGGTTGGTTTCCTCATCTTTGTTCTCCACAACTCTTAGTCTATTTACACCAGTGTCTATTCTTCCATATTCTGGATACTAGCTTTAGGGTTGGGGATGTTGCTCATTTTGTCTGATGGTTTCTGATTCATGCTTCATTGTCTGCTGTTATCAAAGTATCTTCCCCATTGGATCCCTTGGATCTCTACCTTTATCTTGTTTCAGGTCTTATACTGTAAACAACAGTCTCTTTAACATCATGGTTTTCAACTTTTGAGTTTCTGGTTGGTGACTTTGTATTTAAAATGATGTGCTGAATGATGTTTAGTGTTCCTGAACACAAGAAGGCTCTGAAGTGTGCTCCAGAGGAAAGAGACATTTTGATAAGCCCCTGCAGGTAGGACTTCTGAATTACAGTGCTCTTGGGTGTTAGTTCAATGTTAATGAGTTATCAATACGTATTAAATGAGGAATTTCTATTTGAAGTAGAAACATGCATACAAGAAAATCATGTACAGACTGGTTGGCAACAATGATGTTGCAAGAGGCTCTCAAAGTCTTAGTTCACCTGTCTCCCAGGAAACTGGAGCTCAGGGTGTGCTATCTCAGCAGTTGGAGCACTTTTACAGAAGGTAGCTACTGTGAGTATGACATCTGGCCAGCCTGCTATCTTAGGCAGCTTGTGTCTCCCAGTTACATGACAAACAGGGCTCATGACTTTTGTGACTTTGGAATTTTTTCCTTTGGATTTTTTGGGTGAAGTCTGAGAAAAGAAGAACTGTCTTACCATTTTAACACTGTGAATTTGTTTGTAACACTGTGAATTTGTTTGAAGATTTTATTCTCTCTCTCTCTCTCTCAGACTCTCTCTCTCTCTCTCTCTCTCTCTCCCCACACACACACACTCCTCTGTTTGTGTGTGTCTGCTAATACACATACATGTGTCACACACACTATGGAGGTCAGAGGACAACTCGGGAGTTAGTACTTGCTGTGCACATTGTTTGAGACAGAGTCTCTTGCTCTCAGCTGCATGCATTAGGGTAGCAGGCCCGTAAAATTCCAGGATTGTTCCTGTCCTCACCTCCCATCCTACTGGAGGAGTGCTAGGATCATAGATGGACTGTGGCAGCCAGCTTTTCACATGGGTTCTGGGAATGCAAACCAGAGTTTGCACATTTGCTTGGCGAATGCTTTACCCACTAAGCTACCTGCCCCCTAGCCCAGGTTTTACTTCCTTAGGCAAAGTTTCACTGACTGCATTTTGAGTGCTAGGGAGAGACTAGGGGGTGCTGAGGTTCTGACCAGACATGGTGAAAGAGAACTAGGAGAGACAGTGTGGTCAGGGGGCACCCTGGTCCCACACTCTGCCTAGTGTGAAGGTTCACCAAACAAGCCCTGGTGTGGAGAGCAAGTCCTTGGTAGTCTGGAAGCTTGCAACCTAGTTCTGCCTCCTTTTTGGCCATTAGTTGGTTTGTGATGACTAATGAAGTTCGAGCATGGAACATTTGGAAAAGGGCATGTGCTGGCATTCTGGTTTCTCTCCCATGTGTTCACAATCTGTGCCAGGAAAATAAAATCAATCTCCAGGTCACACTTGCTTAAATACAGTGCGATGAGAGTGCTTGTCCACCATCCTTTCACTAGGTTGACACTAAATAGATCTTAGTAATTTTCGAAAAAAATCAAACTGACTCAGAGCCAAAAAAACAAAACAAAACAAACAAAAAAAATCATACAGCACTAATGGTATTGGAGCAGGGAGACATGCTGCGCCGATTGAGGCTTCCTGGGCTCTAGGAACATCTCCAAAAGACATCATTGATTCTGTATAGCCCGCATAAATTCTGATCACCAACATGCTGGGTGGTGGAGTCACTCTTTAAACAGCAGCTCAACTTCCAGATGCAGTGGATCTCAGCTAGGGAGGCCCAGCCAGTTGGGTCCAGGGCCCTTGAGTGAGGACGGCAATTCTGGAAAAGGTAAGCAGGATTTCTCCTAACTGGTGATGCAGTATTAAGAACTGGCTATTCCCTGAAGGTGTCTGCTAGGACTTTGCCAGGGGAACTGAGGCGTCTTCGGGATTTCTCCAGGCGGCTGTTGATTGTTATGCCCAGGACCCCATGAAAGGCAGTACACTTTTGTGAGTTGGGATGGTTTGAATGGGATGATTATTGAAATCTCTTCCTCTCTGAGGAAGATTTCTAGTAAATTATGTGACAGATGCTTTCTTTACTGTGTTCACTTCCACTTGCCCATCCACTCCATGCATCCTTTGCAGCATTAAATGTTCTCAGTTACCTGCATCCTCTGCTTTCTTGTCTCAAGCTTCACAGCACAATGTCTCCCTCCCTCTCCCTAGACCATGCCTGTGCCCTCTCTCTTCTGCTGTAGTTCCCTAGATCCTCAGAATTTCTCTGCACCTGCCTGCCTACACCCTTGCCCAGGTTTCTTTTCCCTCATCACCTGCCAGTTCTCTGAAATGTACCAGGACAACAAGCCTGGGGTCCCTTCTTACCTGCTCTTTGCTCTGTAGCAGCATGGAATCCTCAAGATTCTTTCATTTACTCAGAGGGAAGGCTGGCTTTTCATCTGGAAAGGCCAGGAGCAGCTGATACAATAGGGAGGTTTTCTTCCTGGTTCCCCACAGAGTACTCTGTGATGCTTTAATGGTCAACAGCAAATTTAATTCAAATCCAGCAGGCATTATTAGAAGGCATGTTGGCTAGCATGTCTTTATTGCTCCCATCTTTAATTATGAAGTATAATAAGGTCACATTTCTGGAAATAGAGCTCAGTAAGATACATTGGTTTAATTTGTAAAAGTAATCTCCCTTCAGACAAGATATGTTTCATTCCACTTGAGCTAAAACCCACATCAATAACAGAAAAATGAAACAGACTTCAATTAGCCTCAGTAATCCTCCTGCACAGTGATGAACAGGAAGAAAAAAAGAAAAAGAAACTGGTGTGTCTTCCTCCTGTAAGGCCTTTGATGATATGAAATAGACTGCCTCTATTTGTTTTCCTGCCCCACACCATATCTTCTTGGAAGGTTGTAATAAAATAAAATGGTTTTAATAGAACAGAGATGATGAAGGGGGTTCCTTGGAACCAAGTCAAAAGCAATTGACTAAGAAACAGCAAGAATCCAGGTGACCTTTTATGAATGGGAGGCTGGATCTGCTGGGTGGAAAAATTAGGGAAAAAGCACCAGGTAGAATCTGGAATTCTCCTGAGAGAGTTGATGGTTGACATTACAACACCAGGAATCGTACACAGAAACTTCTTGGAGCAGAGCTTGGAAACAGCGCCGTTTGTAAAGAGTTGTAACTAAAAATGGATGCAAAATTAAAAGGAAAAAAAATAGGTAAATGGCCCAGAACATTCAGGGAGAAAATGGTGTAATCAGAGATCCAGACATGCACCACAGGGGTGTGAGCTGAGCTCAGGCCCTTCCCAGTCTCCTTTTATTAATCTGTGTAAACATAATGAGGGCACACCCATGAAATTTCCCCTCTTGTTTCAATATTAGTTCATCTGTAGACAAGCCATAATAAGTGGGTCCTGGCTGTAAACTTCATGAAGCCCACCTATATCTAGCTGTAGAGAAAATGCAATGCTATGTACATGTCTATGAATGTACACACACACACACCCTCTATATGTCCATAGGAATCCAAGGCTATTTGGTTATCTGAGGAAGATGGTGCAGATCCATCCTGTTTGGAGAGGAGGAGCCCTAACACAGATCAAAGTCACCTACCAAGTTGACAGGGATCACTGTAACAAAACTGGTTGGATCTAGATTCTCTGAAGCCCAGTCATTACCTTCAACCAAATTCTCAATCCAAATCTATCAACCCAACTTTATGACAAGCTCTAGTGATAAATATCAATAAGTGCTTGGTTTTATTTATTGATGTTGTTAGTTGACACTACCATTCTGAGGCGATGGCAACCAGAATCTGTAGGGGGAATTTTGGTTTCTTTAAAAACACAAATATAAGAATGTTTTTGTTTTAATTAAGGTGTGAGATGCGGGAGTGCTTCAGACTGTCCAGAGAAGCTATGATTTGCCTCGAGTTCTAGCAGAGGCGTGGTTTTGATAGCTGCAGATAGTGTCTGCCATTGTATGATGTTTGGAATTCTGGGCACTCCTCAGAGGGCATATAAATGCTAGAGCTCTGATAGAAGGGGCTGGTTGACTGGTTGGTGGTCCTTTGCTGTTGGTTGCAGTTTGCTGTGTTTTTGTCAAGTAGTCATGTGTAGAGACAACAAGAAGAAATTAGACATCCTGCCAGCAAAGATCAAACTTGCCTCAAGGAACTCAACTTCCCTAACCAGCAGAAAATAGTCTAATGACAACACCATCCTCCTTTCCCTTTGTTCTTTTTTCTCTCCTCCCTGGTGTCAAGGGGCTAAAAGGGAAGAAGAAGAGGGCTGGAGAAGGGTGGAAGAAAACACAACCCACAAAGTAGCCAAAAGTCCAGCGATATGACTCCATCAAAATATGTCTTAAAAGCATAGAGACTCTTCCCAAGAGAGAGGCTGTGTGAACATTTCCCTTTTTCTTAGCATTTTATTTCATTTTTAATAATGCATATGTGTATGTGTCCTTTTTGTGTGGATGTGCACATTAGTACAGGTTCCTGCAGAGGACAAAAAGAAGGTGTTGAGTCTGCTAGAACTGGAGTTATAGTTTGCTTTGGGCAGCCTGATGCACGTATTGCAAACTGAACTCCAGTCCTCTGCTACAGCAGAATGCTCCCTTCACTGCTGGGCCATCTCTCCAGCCCCTCCTTAGTGTTTTAAAGACATTCAAGTAAAATGTCTACACTAAACTCCAATAGTTTTATGGAGAGCATTCTAGGGACCCTCTCGGTGCCAGGAGTGGCTCACCATAGACTTCCTTCTCCTCCATAGTCTCCACCCTAAAATACCAAAATGAATACAGAGTGAAAATCAGTCTGCCATCCCCAAGCAAGGGGAATCCTAAGGGGGACTCACTCCTAAATAAAACATGGCTAGCAGTTAACAACTTCTGGGCAGGCACAGGGCAGGGGCAGGGTGGGGGGGGGGGGGAAGAGAGAGAGAGAGAGAGAGAGAGAGAGAGAGAGAGAGAGAGAGAGAATGAGAGTGGATTAGTCTTCCCCAGGGATGAAAGATGGAGGCAGCAGTGGAGGGACTCCGTGGGTTGCATTCCCATGGCAATTCATTTGTACTTATATGTAACAGCCATGATTACAGAAGGGGAGGCAGTGAATTTGGCTGGAGGGGTGTTTGGTCACTTGTCAGACATGGAGAGGGACAGAAGGGAAGAGAGGAAGGGGAGAAGGGATGCAATTATGTTTTAATAAAATAAAATAAAAAAACAAAACTCAGTCTACAGAGTCCAGTTAGCAGAACTACTGGTTACACTGCCGTTCTATCCCTTGGCTCTCTGCTGCCTGCTTCTCTGTAGAAACCTCATGTTTACGCTTATCTAAAAATTAACCAAAATAGTTCCTACTTTGAGGGAAGTCCATTGGAGAGACAGACATTGGACCTTCAATAATAGAATATAGACAAAAACCAGGGCTCAGGCTGAGATCCAGACAATGTTCCCTGAGCAAACATAGGGCTGGGATGATGAATCGTGGCAGATGTTAAGCAAGAGTAATGATTTTAAGTGTCAAGTATAGAAAGCCTTGCTCCATCATGCTTGCAATGCTAATCCCAATTCATTCATCACCAACCCTTCCGTTGCCTGCCATTTATCATGAGCATAAGGCCAGCTCCACTCTGGAAGATCAGTCATCTCCAATTACTCTTTCATTGCAGACACTCAGGAGTAATAACACTTGTCTATCACGCCTCATGCTCACCCACTCACATGGCCACGGAGCACCAGTCTGCCAGGTGATCTCTTAAAGTGAGGTAGTTCGCAATTGAACCTAAAGCAAAAGTCTGGGGACAAGGGAGCCTTGTGGTCTTGAAATCCCATAGGCTCGTGCCTCCAGTCTCTAGTCTAAATTCTAATGAAAGTATCATTGAGCACCTACTCTTGGGAGGTGTTTCCTCTCCACCTACTGGAAGGAGAGATAGGAAGAGGATGGGCTTGGTGCCTTTCAAGAATGAAAGGACAATATTCAGCTGAACAAGGACACCAGGGTGAAGATGACTAGAACAAGAATGGCTAAGATCTGTATACCAGAGATGCATGAAACACAGAGGAAAGAATTGCATTGAAAACCGAGGGCTGACTCAGATTCCAAAGCCTCTTATAAAATAGGGAGTGAAGGTTTTTTATACAGGTGATCATTTCTCCTTCTCCTTGGTGCTTTTATCCACCCTCCGAATTCCCTGATGATTCAATCCTCCCTTTCTACTAAACCACTTTCACTGTTAATGGTGTACAGGACTCCTCCATTGGTGTGAGAGAAACTTTGACCAGATTGCCTGTCTGCCTTTTCTTCCCCCAATGTTTTTTTGTTTTGAGCTGGAATTCCCACTGAGATGGGAAGTCACTTAGAGGTTGCTTTTTACTGACTGAGCTGTTCTGGTGAAGTCAGGTGCTGCACTATAAGACACTGCTCCACACCTCTGGGTGTCATGTAGGTGTCAACAAGAAAACATAGATCACCAATTATACATATATACATATACATAAATGCGTGTATGTGCTTGTGTTCGTGTGTTATACAGTATTTGTTCTGTTGCTGTGATAAACATCCTGACCAAAAGCAATTGTAGGGAGGAAATGGTTTATTTGGCTTACTTTTCCAGGTCACAGTTCAACATTGAGGGAAATCAAGGTAGGCACACAGAAGAAGTCAAGGCAGGCACTCGGGGCAGAAACCTGAAGGCTGGTCTACTTAATAATCCACACAGAATTACTTCTGATTTCTTTGAACATGGACTCACTCACAGCCAAGTGAATGAAACAGAAACTATGAATGGGCTAATATGATGGTCCATGCTTAGATAGCTCCCGTATATAGCTGAAGAGCACCTGCCTAGGGATAGTACCGCTCACAGGGGGCTGGGTCCTCCTGCATCTATTAACCATTGCGGCAATTCATCCTCGTTGGCATGCCTATATGCCAAACCAATGTAGGGTGTCCTCTAAGATGGCTCTAGGCTATGCCAAGTTGACTAGGACAACACACACACACACACGCACACACACACGCACACACACACACACACACACGCGCGCGCGCACACACACACACTTTGCTTTTGAATGGTGGGAGGAAGTGTGGTTTAAAAAAACCTGCTGCTGTTATGGAGTCATCTGTTCTATTTAAAAGTTTCTCCCATATGGGCAAATGTGCCATGGAAAAAGCCTTTGGACAAATCACGTCCATTCTCAGTCTTGTCATCTTTGTAATGATGTAAAGATTCTCTTTACTTATCCCCCTAGGAACTTACAAACACATATGTGAAAGCATTTTGAACATGTGATGGGTGTATTTAACAGGGCATGTAGTTTTGCAGCCTGCTGCTGTCCAATCAGAATGCAATTTGACATATTCTAGTAGTGAACTAAACAAACAAACAAACAAAAAAGAAGAAGCAGATAAAAATGATTTTAAAAAAAATGAAGAAAAGGAAAAAAGTGATTGTACTTCCTTAATCAAATATGTTCAACATGCTGTCATTTTAAACATTCATTTGGCATTAAAATCATTGAGGTATTTTACATGGTTGTGTGTGTGTGTGTGTGCGTGTGTGTGTGTGGAGTCTCAGCTCTACTCCTTTTGGTTTGGCCATGTATGTGTCTTTGGGAGTCACCCAATGCTAGTCCTTGTACTGGGTGGCCTGGCTTTGGCCTGTGCATCTTCCAGTTACTCCAATAACTGTGCTCTTACTAGGGGATACTGGGATATGTTCTGCAAATGAAAGTACATACCAGTTTCCTGATGTGTGTGTTCTTTGCGTAGTCCCTAGAATGTATATGATATCATTAAAAATAGTACCTAATGCTCATCCAATCTTAAGCATTACCTAGACATGGTATAGACTGTTTATATAACAAACCTCCCAGAGGCCATCAGCTCCATCTGAGCAGAACTTTACAGCTAAGTAAATGCATCATAGGAAAAGCTATATAGTTTGCTTAAAGTCTCAGAGATTTTGAGCTGTGGCATCAAATGTTTCAAGATCCTGAACCACAAGCCATCAAGCAATTCTGCCCATTCTTGGGTTCTATTTGGCTTTTATTGCCATTGGGGTTGCTATCATCATGGTGGCTGTCATCATGGCAGCTGTTGTTGGGGTGGACTCTTGAGCTCTAGGTTCAGTCACCTGATCTGACATGGTGTAGCAGTTATCAAGATAAGCAACATATGAAATAATATATCTATATCTAATATCTATCTATCTATCTATCTATCTACACACACACACATATATGTATACATAATGTATATATACTATCTCTATAATGTAAATATACATATAGTATATATACCTTCTAACATAAACATATGGTCTTGTTCTATCTGCTTCCCTTATATTTTGAGGAAGACACTGTGTTGATTCTCTAAGACAAGGTGTTTAGCATTGTTCTATGACCAAGGCAACTTATAAAAGAAAGCATTTAATTGGAGGCTTCATTACAGTTTCAGAGGGTGAGTCTATGATCATCATGATGAGGAGTGTAGCAGCAGGCAAGCAGGCATGGCACTTGAGCAGTAGATAAGAGCTTACATCTTGACCTTCAGGTGAGTGCTTTTTGTAACCTCAAAGCCCATCTGGAGTGTCATACCTTCTCCCACAAGGCCACACCTCCTAAACCTTCCTAAGTAGTTCCATCAACCGGGAACCAAACCTCTAAATATATGAGCCTATGGGGGCCATTCTCATTCAGACCACCACACAGGTTACAGGGCTTTCTATTCACAGATATGCCGTCACTGTCAGACACACCTCTTGTGAAGCAATTCTTCTTAATTCAGACTTCTGTTCTTCTGTATGATGAGAGGGCAACACAGGACTTGTTCCTCCACTTTATTAGGGACTAGTGTAAGTTGTCAAAGGAGTGAACAGTTCCATACTCATTTCTCTCTCACCCCCACCCTTTGGTTCATTCGTTTGTTTGTTTGTTTAGCTGGTTGGTTTTTGTTTTGGGTGTGTGTGCATGCACATATGTGAATGTAGAGGTCGGTGGACATATTCAAAAGTCTTCCCTGATTGTTCTCCACCTTATATTTTGAGATATGTTTCACTGACCCTGGAGTTTACTTAGTAGCTAGGCTGGCTGGCCAATGAGCTCTAAGGATTACCCTGTCTCCCCACATCACACCTGCTAACACTGTGGTTACAGATGCCAGGCCCTAGGCATGACTTTTATGTGGGTGAGGAGGATCCGAACTCAGATCTTCATACTTGTATGGCCAACACTTGGCTAAAGGATCTACCTTCCCAAGTCCAGCTCCCATTCTTCTGCAAAACAGTATGGTATAGAGTCTTGCATTTGTGCTTAAATACATCCTACAGTCAGATAGATTTTACCTTTTCTCAATTCTGTCTTTAAAGTTAACACTTGATATTTTTATTTTCTAATAACATTTTCTTGTATTTTCACATATATTCTTTTTACATCAGTGTGAGATAATATAAAATTATATAAAGGATGCTCCAAAAGCCCATCGGATCTTTGTCTTCCTCAGAGATATTTGGAACTATGTTTCCCAGAAGTCATTGCTGTCAACAAATTGCATCAAGCTCTTTTAGATTTTCCATTGTGCATACATTCATCCTTTAAAATATAATTAGTGTCAGATCATGCGTATTTGGCTTATTCATCTGAAAACATATCATAGTGACTTTTCTGATCCATGTTCATTTTGACAGTTGCATAGTATTTTGTAGCAAAGATGTAGCATACTTCATTTCATGACTTCTCTATGAATGGATTTTTTCATTTTTTTGTTTTAAGACCTGTTCTATATAATTCAGTACAGCTTTGAATTCACCATGTAACTGAAGATGGTCTTGAACTCCTGGTCCTTCTGACTCCACCTTCTAAGTACAAGGATTAAAGGTGTGTACTACCTGACCTAGGATAGACATTATGTCTGTTCTATGTATTATAGCAATCCTGCAGCAAATATTCAAAGATGTATAGCTGTTGCTCAGAATTTTGGGATTTAGCTCCTTGAACCCCTGTTGATATCACTATGCCCAGATGTTCAACTTCCAGGTACAACATACTATAGCATTTACATTTAACCTGTGTGCATCTTTCTGAATACTCAAACTTCTGAATACGCTATTTGCAGATTATTTCAATAGTTAATATAATACATATGTGTTATCGTTTTCATTGTACTTCCTTTAGGGAATAATGACAATAGAAAAATCTGTCCATTGTTAGTCTAGGCACAATTTCCTTGTTATCAATACTTTTATTCTGCAGTTGGATGCATCTGCACATGTAGAACTCACAGAGAAGACAGACTAGCTAGCTGTGGTTAGCACACACTCTTAGCTTATTTCCAGTATGAGCAGTGTACTGGCTGGCTTTGTGTATCTCCTTGACACAGCTGGAGTTATCACAGAGAAAGTAGCCTCAGTTGAGGAAATGCCTCCATGAGATCAGTTGTAGGGCATTTTCTCAATTAGTGTTCAACGGGGGGGGGGGGGGGAGAGCCCAGCCCATTGTACGTGGTGCTATCCCTGGTCTGGAGGTCCTAAGTTCTATAAGAAGGCAGGCTGAACAAGCCAAGGGAAGCAAGCCAGTAATCAGCACCCTCCAAGACCTCTGCATCAGCTCTTGCCTCCAGGTTCCTGTCCTGTGTGAGTTCCTGTCCTGACTTCCTTTGATGATGAATAGCAGCATGGAAGTAAAACTGAATAAACCCTTTCCTTCCCAACTTGCTTTTTGGTCATGGTGTTCCATTGCAGTAATAGAAACCCTAACTAAGACAGGTAGATAAAACAGTTTGCTTTCAAAGTAGTTTTCATCAGTGTGCTGGCAAGTTTTATGTCAACTTGACACAGCTAGAGTCATTTGGGAGGAGGGAACCTCACCTGAGAAGAATCCTCCTACTAGATTGGCCTGTGGATAAGTCTGCAGTACATTTTCTCCATAACTGATATGGGAGGAGGGCTCCTCTTACTGTAGGTAGAACTACTCCTAAGCTGGAGGCTCTGGGTACTGTAAGAAATCAGGTTGAGGAAGTCGTAAGGAAGGAACAAGTCAGTGTTCCCGCATGGCTTCAGCCTCAGTTCCTGCCTTGAGTTCCTGCCCTGACTTCCTCAGTGATGAGCATAACTTAAGAGCTGTAAGCTGAGATAAATGCTTTCCTCCCCAAGGTATACTTGGTCACGTCACTTTATCATAGCAATAGAAACCCTGATGAACACTTGATTGTGACATTTATGGTTGAAGCAGCAACACAAGGAAGACTAAAGGCCTCCATGGTCGTCTGCTGTTTGCTTTTCATCAAATTTGGAAAAGCCTTGCTAATCTTTCAGAAATCCTTCAGAAAACTTACGCACACGAGGCCTGTGGCTGGATTCTCTGTCTTCAGGACAGCCCCTGCTACTAACCTGCTGCACAGCTGTGGACAAAGGCCATCACCTTTGTATGCCATAGTTGCTTGGCTCTATGAGGTGGTCACAATAATGTCTTTTATTCTTAGGGCTGGTTTTAGCTACTGTTCTATCGCTTTGACAACACCATAGAATAGTGTCACACAACAACTTTTTCCTGTCACCCATTAAAACCTCAAGCAATCGTTTATTGGGGAAGAGCATTCCAGAGGTCCCCATAGAGTGTGGCTTTGACCTTTCCCTTTGAAGAAATCTGACTCTTTGTCCTTGTTCTCTAGCTCCATCTGCCTCTGCAGCTGGCCTATGTGTCTGCTCCTTTGGCACCTCATAGGTGGGCAGGCTGTCCCCTACTTTCTAGATATGAAAATGTCAAAGTAGAGGTTCTTCCTAAAATCATCGAAAAGAAATAAGGAAACCCGTGGGATGGGGGGGACAAAGCCCCTCTGCCTGTTGGGGATTTCACACAGCAGTGATCCTCACCCTTCCTAATGCTGAGACCCTTTAATACAGTTCGTGTTATAGTGACCCCCCACCGTAAAATTATTTCATTACTACTTCATAAGCATAAATTTGAGACTGTTATGAATAGTAATGTAAATATTTGTGTTTTTCAAAGGTCTTAGGAGACCCCTGCAAGAAAGTTGTTTAACCTCCCAAAGGGGTCGAGACACAAACGTTGAGAACGGCTGTCATACTGCCCCTTGGGGACCATGTTCTCATTTCTCCCTTCACAGCCCTGTGAGCTGCCGCCTCCGACTACCCCACAGATCCAGCAGTGACTTTGCCAGTCTCAGCAAGGGGCACCAGACTCAGGTCCAGGGAGAGCTGGTTATTTTCCATGCAGTGCGTCAGTGTAGGCAGACATTGCAGCCGAAAGAAGCTATAAACTGGGCATTGTGAACTTCTCCTGCTGAGAGGCACTAACAGTTTATAAGAGAGAAAAATTGATAAACCCCTGGGTATCATTTTTTTGTTTTCATTTCACTCTGGGGCCAGCTGTGAAAGGAAATGACTGTAAACAGCCCATTAGTAAAACTGCTTCAGTCGATACACCACCAGGGAAAGTCATAAGCCATTGTTGCGTCAGCCAGGGCTCCCCACCTCAAGCTGACAGGCAAAAGACATTGAAGAATGTCCTGAGGTGTTCATGTCTTACCCAAACCCAAACCAAACACTGCCAACTCCCCTTGAGGAGTGTCCCGGACATAGTGATAGATTTAGGTGTCTCATCCATCAGCCCCAATGATACCAGAGCTGCGCTAAAGTGCTGAACTCTGTTGCTTGATACATTTATACTGGGAGGTTTTTGACTGTCAAAGCAGGTTGGGAAAAGGGAATTACTCCCACAGCCATACAGTATTAGACTGTGGCTCATGGTGGCGTCCAAAGCCCATGGGTCCTGACATATCTTTTAAGGAAGGGAAAGGCAACTGTTTGAGTTGAACTGAGTTGTCATCTCAGTCTATTTTCTGTCATTGTAACAGACTGTAGTTTTTGAATAAAAAGTTATAGTGCTCAGCCTTGGAGGCTGGGTAGTCCAAGAATGTGGGGCCAGTGTCTGGGGAGCACATGACTCTGGCATGGTGACACGGTATCGTGTAGACAGCAAGCCTACTGCCCCCAATCTTTCTTTTCTCTTACATGGCAACTAATACCACTTTCTTTGGGACCCCACCCTGAGGATATCATCTAAACCTAATCAACCCCGATTATGCCTCACATCTAAATACCATTATGCTTGGAATTTACAGATAAAATTTTCAACACATGAATTTCCGGGGAACAACTCAAAGCATGGCAGTAGGTAAGTGAAGAACATATGAAGAACATAGTTTCTGAGTGGGATCCTGGAATTGGAGGGACCGGGAAAGTGTTCATCTACACAGAAGGGAAGGCAGGAATAGAGGTTTCACTGAGAATCGCCCTGAGGTCATTAGCTCTAAAGGACTGCAATGGTAAAGTTTAATGCAGGCTTGTCTGTGTTTTGCCTTCTTTTCCCTCCATGGGCTCTAGGGAGGATGCAACAGCCTGGAGAACTGGTCAAAGTTCTGAGAAAAGCAGCCCGGACAACTCTGCACCATGGGGTGCTGCTTTCCTCAGCTGGCCCTGTTCCCTAGGGTCTCTCCTATCCAAGGTATAAGTAAATAAAGCTCTCCCTGCTCTCCAGGCCTGGCTTCTCAGATGGCATTCCAAACCCAAGGCCCCCTGGAGACCTTGGAGAGCTTGTGGGGCCAGCTTAATGCTGTATGTCAGACCCAACACCTCAGGTCCTGGGGAGCCTGGCATGACCTCCTGAAGGATTTGTTTATGAGCTGTTCTGTTAAAGATCCATTCATTTGCTTAAGTAAACAGCTGCGATCCCTGGTGCTGATTCCAGGCTCTCCCTGAGCAGCCCTAAATCAAAGGGAGCTTCTGGAATACTTTTTATTACTGGACTTTGCAAACTTGATTTGAAAGGGGGTAAGTCAAAACCCAGTTGCTTTGTGGCCCAGTTACGTTATGGCAGCAGCAAATTCAACTACAAACCAAAGTTTGCACCTCAGATCCCAGCACCATACCCATTCTGTGAACAGCTACCTTGTAAGAACCATGAGAGGGCAGGAAAGAATACTTAGCATCTACTATAAATAACCATTTTGAAATCATTTCCATTGATGCTTGAGTGATGAGCATTGTCAGAGAAGACCATGCTCTAGAGCAGAGCCAGCTGTGCCCCTTCACTCCGTGACAGTGGGCACACACCACATCTTTGACCTTTCTCTCCTTTTAGTGAGATCCAAGAAGTTCTTTATAGATAATCATTAAAAATATTTAGTTAAGTGTGTGCTCGTGAGCCTGGGTGTGCATGCACAGGATGACCCACGGTGAACTTAGGGTGCCACTTCTCAGGTACTGTCTAGTTTGTTTTTTGAGACAGAAAAGAATCTCTCACTGCAACTTGATGCTCATTGGTTATGCCAGGCTGGCTGGCCAGTAAGCCCTAGAGATCTGCCTGTCTCTATACCTCCTCTCAGCACTAAGATTACAAATGCATGACACTATACCCAGCTTCTTAAAATGTGGGTTCTGGGGGTAGAATTAGCTGCCAGTGCTTACAAGGCAATTACTTTACCAACTGAGCTATCTCCCCCAGCCTGGGAAGGCTCTTGATTTCTGAATTTCCAACTTGGTGACTTTGTTAATTATTATGATGAGTCTAGCAATGGGAAGTGGCCATAGAAAGGGTAACCATGAAAGCAGAAAGGACAACGCCTCACTCAGGAGGTTCTAGGCAGAGAAAGCATCACACCTAGAAAGGAGGCTGTGAGATGTGACAGAAGGAAAGTGGACAGAGGCATGAATGAGCAACTCAGAGAAGGTGAAGACAGGCTAATTCCCAGCCCTTCTGGCTGTCAGCACCAGATAAGAAGTGGAACAGAAGGGCCAGACTCAGATAATTAAGATAGTTAATTCATTCGGGGCATATGGAAGACTTTATGTTTTATTTTAAGAGCTAGATAGAATCTTAAAGAGAAAAATTAAACCCTTAATTTCATACTCTAAATTGATAGATGCTCTTATCATGAAATAATACAATGTGAAAGTTAAAATACAAGGAAAATAAATTACAAACAATTGCTCACAATTCTATCAATTCTAACCTCCCAAGAATATAACTATTTAAAGTGAAATAAACACACACATGTACATACATGCATACATATATACACGTACATATACATATCTACCTCCATATATATATATATATATACATGTATATATACATACATAAATACATACACACAAACATAAAGACATACATATATACATACATACATACATACATACATACGTACATACATACATACATAAAGCTTCCCTCATAGAAAGTTCTAGCTATCTGGTACTGTGTGGTTTGGATAAAAATTGTCGTGCACGGGTTCCATCCTGTATTGAACGCTTGAGCTCTACTGAATGTAACCCAGCTTGTAACAGGATATTGGGATCTGGTCTGTGTCTTCTTCTCTCGGTGTCATGCCTCCTACAAGGCGAAGCAGCTTCTCCAGTACACCCTACAGTGTTGGGGCTTACCCGGGCCCAGAATCAGTTTCAGACAAACCCAAAATCTGTGAAGCTATGTGACAGGTCTTCTGTCACAGCACAGAGAAGACTCACTTGGTTATTGGCATGTATGCCTGAAATAACTTGAAAGGAAGAAAGAGTCATCTCATCTCCTTTGCTCAGAGATCCCAGTCTACAATCAGTGGCTCTTGCTGTCTGAGCACCACACTATGGCAGGTAGCATGTGCTGGAGACACCTACCCATTTTGTGGTAGCTGGGACCCAAAGACAGAAAGAGTACAGACTTAGTTCCTCATTCTCCTTCAAGGGTTCACCCCAACTGACTTCTACTATCCCTCAACCTCCCAAAGGCTCTAGCACCTTGCAGTACACTATGGGATGGTGACCTAGTGTCAACACTCTTGCCTTTGAAGAGTGTTTCAGTTGGAAAGCCATGCCTAGAGATAGAATCCAACCCCTTCTACCAGTTAAAGACATTTATTTGCAATATCTATACAGGATTATCTTGTGTCCCCAGGTCTACCTAGTTGACTGACTGTGTTTCAAGGGGTTCAATAGTAGTGAGTGAATAAAGAACCACTGGGGCCAACCAGTCGGGATGATGTGACTGCTTGCTTTATGACCTCTGAAAGACACAGAGCAGCCAGCACACCATCTTTTTGGCTGTTCTCTACCATCCATTCTGCTTCCTCTTCTGCTTCACTGGAGTAATGCTGTCCTTCTCTCATGATCCGTGTGCTTATTTTTCTAGAATGTTCCTTTCTTCCTAGGCTTTCTACTCTTAGACTATAATCTGGGTGATGGGATCTTAAACATCCCCAAGATGCCCATGTGGCTGAGTCCCTAGTGAGATGCTATAGAGGGTGGTAGAACCTGTAAGAGATGGGACCTAGGGGAGATCATTGGAGTTGTCTTTGAAGGTTGTCTTAGTTAGGCTTTCTATTACTATGATAAAAAATCATGACTAAATAGCAAGTCGGGGAAGGGAGGAACTATTCAACTTATACTTCCATACCACTGTTCATCATGGAATGAAGTCAAGACAGGAACTTAAAACAGAGAAGGATCCTGGAGGCAGGAGCTGATGCAGAGGCCATGAAGGAGTGCTACCTATTGGCTTTCTCTCCATGGCTTTCTCAGACTTTCTTATAGAATTCTGGATCACCATTCCAGGGCTGGCCCCACCCACCATGGGCCAGACCCTCCCCTATCAATCACTATTTTAAAGAATGCTCTACAGACAGATCTTATGGGAATGTTTTCTTAATTGAGCTTTCCTCCTTTCAGATAGCTCTAGCTTGTGTCAAGTTAACGTAAGTCCATCCACCACAAAGATAATTATGGGACTTCTGCATATTCCCTTTTCCTTTCTGTCTTTTGCTTGTTAGCCACCAGCAGAGTAGATGTGTTCACTCTGTGCTCCTGCCATGGTGTGTCACAACACACCCAAAGCAACTTCTGATCAGGGGTGGAAACTTCCAACATAGTGAGCCAACAAACCTAAGTTGACTTTCCTGGACATTTTGTTACAGCAATGGATTGGATACTGGTTCGGAAATAGAATAGTGAGATGTGGCCGAGTAATGCTTCAGGTCCTGCTCAGTCTGGCTAAGATTATGTCTTTCTTTAGCACATCTTTTTCTTAGCTACAGATGGGTGTGACATGAGAACTACTGCCTGGTGAAGAAACAGGCTTTGGGAAAAAAAACTTTCCTCCTGGTTTTATGGCCATTTCTGGCTCGGGACTTTATATCCAGCTGTTCTGGAAAGGCCAGTTGTAAATTCTATATGACTTCTTTCCAGAAACTATCCCCACCACCCCATGAAGGAGTGGACTGTTTATGGCAACCCAGATGTTGAACTGTGTAGACACCTGCAATTCCACCCACCTTGGTGGCCAAGTAGACTTATCATAGTAACAGATTCTCTTTGTGTCTCTCAGGGTCCTATCTCTTGAAATATTTTAAACCACACACCTGGATATACTGGAGAAAGAGACAAGTCACATTCCAAGGAAATAATTTGAATGTGAAATAACCCCATACTTTGGATGTTTGATCTTCTGGTGATGATGTTTGAGAAGTTTCTGGTCACTTTGGGAGAAAGGGGCCCAGGTTTAGCTGGAGGAAGTAGGTTTCTGGGATGGGTTCTTGGGGTCATGCTATCCCCTGCCACTTCTTCACTTTCTTTCTCTGTTTTCTGTCCACCATGATGTGAACAGACTCCTCAGGGACATTCTCCTGCCACCACAGCGCTCTGCTAAAGTATTTGAGGTCAAATGACTGTAGAGCAAGTTCTCTGAAACCACCTCTCATTTCTGAAGTAAGTTCTAGCACATATTTTAAGCACAGAGATGCAAAAGTACTAAAACATTAATGGGGCAGAATGACTGCAATATAATTGTGTAACTTAGAACGGTGCATGATTTACAACTTAAGATATTTCCAGACTTTGCAATGGAAATATCTTTGTTTGAGTATTAGCAACTGAAGTCTTGGAAGGAATAGGTTGATAATGGGTCCTGTCCAAACCATTTTGCACACAGGAATGGAAGGGACCCCAAGCTTGTTTACATATAGAATGAAGTATGGTATTTTCTAGAAGGGACTCATAATCAGACCTACATTGGGCTGGGATAGCTTTCAAGGATGCTGTGCAACAACCAGAGTAGACCTCATGGATCAGACAAAGGCTTGTTCCCATAACAAGCAATGAAGCAATCTCCCTAGGAAATATAGTCAGTGTGGGACTTGATATAAATGGAGCTAAATGCCTTTGGTAACTGTGCTGTCATCTTCGTGAGGGGCCTTTCTGAGGAAGAGAAGACTTGCGGTCACAGGCTGTTATCAAATCTGAATAGGCTTTTCAGTCATAAGTCAGCCAGGGACATGCAATTAGGGAAACATTGTAGTGAAAATCCCCATGCTCCATTGAATCCATCCTTGCTCAGATCTTGTGTGTTGCAGTTTTGATGGCTGGCTTTGCCCATTTGGAGAATGTTTTATAGTTAGAGTTTAAGAGTCTTCTCTCTGTGGCTGTTTGGCTTATTGGAACTTAAAAACAATAGTGAGGTCCAGAGAGGTGCAGTAAAACAGCCCTTTAAACCCCGTGCATGCCTTTGTGCCAATGGGGTTTCAGTGTGCCTCCCGTCCTACAGGGCAAATGTTTGTAGGGATGACTGGACTCCTAATGTTGAGCAGATCCAGGCTGGCAGCTGCCTGTGGTGCCTATATGGGCTTCATCCAAAAGGAAGATTGATGGAATCAGCAGAACCTTCATCAAGTGAGTCACACCATTAATAAAAAGTACAGATTGCAAGTGGTGTTTCTGTCAGTGCTGATAGAATCCAAGACTCAGTGACCTTGAATCAGAACTGACCTTGGGCCAAATGCAGTCAATTTGGATGGGATTTGAGATCCCAGGCATCATTTCTCCCTAAAGGAAAGCATGTGTCCAGATGAGGCTGTGTTTGCCTTGTCCTGACAACACATGCTTCTTGGATCCAGCACTGTTGGCTTCTGGTCCACTTCCACAGCTGGACACTTGAAGTCTCTTGTTCTGATGATGTGAATCTGGATCAGACATGCAGCCAGGGGGCAAGGCTCTCCTGGGACAATCACAGGCTGCTATTCTCAAGCCATGTGAATGTAGTTGGTGGATAACTCTCCAAGGTTCAGACTATATAAGCCAGCCTTGAAGTGCTGTCTCGAAAGAAGTAACCCTTGTCCATCTCCTATGAGGGCACAGTGTTCCAAGATGCTCCATTTTATCAGTGAGGGTGACAATACCACCGGGTATCATTAAGGAATAACTGCCACACACAGAGCATATCAAGTGTCCCATTAATGTCTCACTGAGATGTGGTAGGCAGAGGCATCATGACTATCAACAGGTGGAGAAACCAGAGATAAGAAAACCAGTTCACCTAAGTCATGGAGTTACGAACAAGTATTATCACAAATTGAAATAAATTCCCTTTGCCTTGAGGCCAGTGTTCTCTCAAAGCCTCCTGAAGATCAGGCCTTTGAATGAAAATCATGTAATGCTGTCTTGCTCTGTTCATTTTCCAGGGAAGGATGATCTCAGATTTTCCATATAGGTCCCATACGTTGCTCTTTGCCTGCATTCATTTCCATGTCAGTGTGAGCCACTGGGACACACTAATGAAATAGACAAGGTCCTTACCCTCAAAAGACTCACTAGTCAGGGCAGTTAAGTAAGTACCCTGCATTTCAAATGCTGCAGAAGAGATGATTTTTGGGTTTCAGGTATTTTCAGAGTTAGGATATTTGCCTTGGGATATTGAGCTATCTTGGGGAGGAGAACTGAGTCTAACGACAGTGTTCATTCTTGTCCCTGCACACTTATGCCCACAGCCCTAAAGAAGCTTTATAAGCAGTGTGATGCATCTTTGAGGCTTTCTTGATTTATATTACATATTGAAGAAGGTGAGAACTATATAGGAATAATATTTGTTCCGCTTAGAACTTACTTGGAAGTAAACTATTGTCCATTTGAATGTTGTAGCTCAGTGGACTGGGCATAATGTGTTAAAGAAGTGAGCAGATGCTTCACGCTGACTTGGGTCACAAAGGTAGATCAGTGGGGACAGTACATGTTCATTCCATGTCAAAGTAGGCAGCAAAAGGAGATGCTCAGTTTCCTCATCCAGTGCCTGCAAAAAACAGCAGATCCCAGGCAGGCAGCATCACCAAACTATGGAAACAGGTTTCTTCATCAGAGTCTCTTCTCTCTCTAAAGCCAGCCATGACTCTCAGAAGGCAAAGAAAATACAAAGTGACCTTTGCCCTTACCACACAATTCCAGAGAATCTGAATTCTCTCTCTTTCTCAACTCATAGATCTAGTTGCAAACACCAATATTTCCTACTTACTGCACCTACTCATGGGACGTGAGTTTTTGCTTAGGTTAGGAGTGTGAGTCTCACTTATAATGTCATGCCAGCATGAAAAGGGCTTAGATTTTGGAGGTTTTGGATGTTGGATTCTCTGATTGATGATGATCAGCCAGTGTTAATATAGTCAAGGCATCCAGCCTTTGCGATCTGATGTAACGGTGATGTAGACCATGTGCAGTTTCAACGCTTTATCAGCCTCACGTAGGGAGTAGGGAGAAGATACAGCCATGGCTAGCATTAAGTAGGGGCCCACTGATATTTAGGACATGAAATCTTTGCCTTCCGTTGTGGAGCTGATGTTGAGCTTAGCTCTAAAGAGTGAATAGAACATAGCCAAGAAGAAGTGAAGTGGCTCAGGTCAGTAACTGCGTGCACTCAGGTCACCAGGGAAAAGGCACGGCACCGTGCCCTGAAAACCTTCAGCTGGGGGTGCACAGAGCAGGAAAGAGGAAAGTGAGCTGTACTAGGAAGAGGCCTGAGCAAAGGTGTGATGAGATAGGTGTACTCTAAAGGCATAACTGTTTCTACGAGGTACACATGAACAAAGTCCACCAGGTAATAAGTAAAAGCACACTTACACTAATAAGCAAAGACCTCAGTGATTCATTTTATTCATGAATCTTGGACCATGGCCAGGCTGTGAATAATTCTACTTTAGTTCATTTCTTTTAAGTCAAAAGTTTAATAATTATAAGAGTCTTAGAAAAAAATACGAGTAAATACTTATTTTTAAGATTTATTATTTACTTTTATTTGATGTGTATGTTTTTCTTTAATGTACCTCTGTGCACCATACGACCTTTGTAGAGGTAAGAAGAGGACAGCCGATCACTTGGAACTGGGGGTGCACTTGGAACTGGGGGTGCAGGTAGTTGTGTGCTGCCATGTGTGTGCTGGGGGAGCGTGCATATCCTCTGTAAGAGCAGCAAGTGCTCTTAACCACTAAGCCAACTCTCTGGCACCTGAGTAACCATTTTAACCTTCAGAGAATCAGGTAGAAAATATATAGAAAAGCATTGAAAGATATATGTATCCACATGAGCTCAACCTTTTTCTGAGTTGCAAACAATGAGATAAACGATAAACAACATATTAGAAGTCATTGTAATAGAGGCTGGGGAGATGCCTCAGTGGGTAAGAACACAAGCATGAGGCTCTGATTTCAAAACACTAGCAGCCACATAAAAATGGGAGTGGCCACATGCACTGGTAAACCCAGCACTGTCACGGGAATGCAGCAGGGTGTCACTGCTAGGGTTTCCAGGCTGCTAGTACAGCTCCTGGGTCAGTAAGAGATCCTGTCTCAAGGCCACAAGGCAGAGAGATACAGAGTGGGACACTCTGTGTGTCCCTTCTGCTTTCCACACATACATGGTTTCATATGCATATGTGGCCTTGCCACCACACACACACACCCACACACACACACACACACACACACACTCTTCAAGGTACATATATGGAAGTCAGAGTCAGCTTTTTCTTGCTCCACGTGAACCTGGAAGATTGAACTCGGGCAGTGGAGTTCATGCAAGCACCCTTCCATGCTAAGCTATCTTGCCAGTCTTGTAAGAATACTCTTCAAAAATTTACTATTCATATTGTTCTACTTAATGTATTTCCTCCAGTACTATATCAGTCAGAGATAATGTGGCATAACAAACAATCCAACGAAGCTTCGACCTTCAATGATAAGCATTTCTTTTGCAGGTTCTCACATCTGTAGACTTTTATAACATTACGCATCATCTACTTGGAGTGCACTTTTCTAGAAATTTCCAAGAGGCCCAGACAAATGGTGCAAGCACATTTGAATGCTTGGCTCCTTGCCTACAGTAATGCTTGTGTTTCTCTAAGCCAGTGCTCTGTGACTGCCAGCACTTGTGTAGTCTGTGGGTGTGGGGAAGATATGGGTGCCTGAGTGAGTCACCCCCGGCCTCCCCCTCCCCAGACAGTCTCTGGTGTGGCAACAGCTGCTTCTTGGTGTGCATGGTGATGGCTTCCTTTTCTTCTTGTGGTTGCCTCAGGGCTTTCTCTTGCCATGGTAACTTTCTCAGACTGTGGTTGGAGCTGGACTTTTAGGACTAAGGTGGGGACCAAGAGTTACAGCGCTTAGCTGTTAGCATCCTTCAACTAACTAATCCTGGAATGTGAACGCAGGGTTATTCTTTCCTCTTAGGTGGAACAGCTTAGGGGTGCACATCACATGGTCTCTGAGCAGGATCACGCCTTGTTGGGTGGAATGGTGAACAGCTTTTTAACACACTCTGTCAGCAAGCACTTCTTGGCATCCCCAGTAGTGTCTGGGTTTGGTGACTGTATATGGGATGAATTCCCAGATGGGGCAGTTTCTGGATGGCCTTTCCTTCAGTCTTTGCTCTACACTTGGTCTCCATATTTGCTCCCATGAGTATTTCCCCTTTCTAAGAAAGACCGAAGCGCCCACACTTTGGTCTTCCTTCTTGAGCTTCATGTGGTCTATGAATTGTATCTTGGGTATTCGGAGCTTTTGGGTTAATATCCATTTAACAGTGAGTGCATACCATGTGTCTTCTTCTGTGATTGGGTTACCTCACTCAGGATGATATTTTCTAGTTCCATCCATTTGCCTAAGAATTTCATGAATTCATTGTTTTTAATAGCTGAGTAGTATTCCATTGTGTAAATATACCACATTTTCTGTATCCATTCCTCTATTGAAGGACATCTGTGTTCTTTCCAGCTTCTGGCTATTATAAATAAGGCTGCTATGAACATAGCAGAACATGTGTCCTTGTTATATGTTGGAGAATCTTTTGGGTATATGCCCAGGAGTGGTAGAGCTGGGTCCTCAGGTAATGCTATGTCCAATTTTCTGAAGAACTGCCAAACTGATTTCCAGAGAGGTTGTATCAGCTTGCAATCCCACCAGCAATGGAGGAGTGTTCCTCTTTCTCCACATCCTCACCAGCATCTGCTGTCACCTGAGTTTTTTAACTTGGCCATTCTGGCTGGTGTGAGGTGGAATCTCAGGTTGTTTTGATTTGCATTTCCCTGATGACTAAGGATGCTGAACATTTCTTTAGGTGCTTCTCAGCCACTTGATAGTCCTCAGTTGAAAATTCTTTATTTAGCTCTGTACTCCATTTTTTACTAGGGTTATTTGATTCTCTGGAGTCTAACTTCTTGAGTCTACATCCTGAACTGACTTCCTCCTCTTACATCCTCACTCTTCTGCAGGTCACTTCTGGGATTATTTTCAAAATAAACAATTCCACGGCAGCCCCCTGTACTGGCTGGTTTTGTGTCAACTTGACACAAGCTGCAGTTATCACAGAGAAAGGAGTTTCAATTAAGAAAATGCCTCCATGAGATCCAGTGGTAAGGCATTTTCTCAATTAGTGATCAAGGGTGGAGGGCCCCTTGTGAGTGGTACCATCTGTGGGCTGCTAGTCTTGGGCTCTATAAGAAAGCCAGCTGAGCAAGCCAGGAGAAGCAAGCAAGCTAGTAAGGAACATCCTTCCATGGCCTCTGCATCAGCTCCTGCTTCCTGACCTGCTTGAGTCCCAGTCCTGACTTCCTTTTGTGATGAACAGCAACATGGAAGAATAAGCTGAATAAACCCTTTCCTCCCCAACTTGCTTCTTGGTCATGATGTCTGTGCAGGAATAGAAACCCTGACTAAGACACCCCCTCAGCATCTGATTTCAAACAACTCTGGTTTAAGATAAGGTGTTTAACTGGACAAGGTGGTGGATACCTTTAATCCCAGCATCTGGGAGGCAGAGTCAGGAGGATCTCTGTGAGTTCCAGGCCAGCTTGGTCTACAGAGTGAATTCCAGGGCAGCCAGGACTACCCAGAGAAGCCCTGCCCCCTGCAGGGGGGGGGGGAGGTAGAACAGGATAGGGAGTCTATCTTAATGATAAAGCCAATGTAAAGATTGGGTTTCCTCCTGTGTGATGTTCAGAACTCCTTGAACATTCCATATTTTATATAACTGTCAACTGGGAGGAACTGTGGTCACACTGTGTGGACTTTCTCTGAGTCTTCTTAGGGCCAGGAAAAATGCACAAGCCAGGCAAATGAATATACTCTTCTTCCCAACAAACACAGACTACTCTTGGTTATTTGGGGGCTGAATTGTGATCTGGAAGCTTCATCAGAATAAATAGGGGGAAAACAAGAAAGGGTCTTGGAATGTGGTAAGCTTCCACTGTTTCATCTCCATAGGAGTGCATGAAGAGCAGATGTCTCTCAGTCTGAAAGCCTACTGTTCTCGTTCAGAAGATCATGTCTATCCCAAGAGACCCAGTGTCTGTGAAGCTGGAACATCAGAATTTTCATCAAGGGCACCTTTCCCATCTGTCTCTGCCTTCCCTATTCATGGGGCCCAGGAACAAAAAGGACCACTCATCAGGCTCCAAGTTCATTATTAGTCTCTGCCAGTCTCTGCACACACTGAGACTCTAGCAAGGTGCCAAGCAGAGGAGAGAAAACCCAAGGAGGGAATGAGACTTCTGGCAAGTAGGCATTCTTTGAGGAAGGTAAGCGCTGAAATTTAAGATACATTATGAGGGCTGGAGAGATGGCTCCATGGTTAAGAGCACTTGTTGCTTTTGCAGAGATCCTGGGTTCAGTTCTCAGCATCCACACAGAAGCTAATGACTGTGTACAATTCCAGTTTTAGAGGATCTGACACTCTCTTCTGACATTACTGCATGAACATCGTTCATAGACATACACGCAGGCAAAATACATTTATAGAAATTTTTAAAAAGTAAACCAGTATCTTAGTCTGTGTTCTGTTGCTGTGACAAAATCTTTGAGGCTGGTTAATTTATGAAGGGAAAAGATGGAAGGTTATGTAGTTCATGAGGCTGAGATGTTCAAGGGCATGGCATCAGCATCTGGAGAGGCTTCACATTCCAGGGCCGGTCCTGTGACTGAGTAGGCAGAAGAGTGTGTGAAAGGGCAGTGGTGAGAGGCAGGCTTGCATGGTAACAGTTCATCCTGCTGATGATTAACCCAGTCCTCAAGAAATAGAGCTCTCTGGTGGGAGAGGCTTTCATTGCTCCTATGGATCCAGACACTTCAAAGACTCCCCCCACCTCTACACAGTCTCCCTTGACAATCAGGTGGTGCACGAGCTTCAAGGTGATGTTGGAATGGACGGAGGCTCCTCCTGAGAGCAGAGAAGAAGGCAGCTCTGTTGGTTGGAGCTTCACTGGCACCAGGATTAAAGAGCAAGAAGATGTCTAGGAGGAGATCCAGGGAAGCTATTGCATCCCAGCGAGAGTGGGAAGAAAGAAGGTGGGCTAGCCTGAGCTTGCTGAATTAGAGAAAAACAAAGCCTTGGTGGATGGTGCTCTATGGATAGTAAACAGCATCATGTCTGAGGAACACCAAAAGGCAACCCAGAAGCCTGTACTCAGAGACCCTCAGACTTAGAGAGTTTAACTTCTCAGTCAGTGTGGGAGTTGGAAAGGAGCGTGTATTGGGAGAAGAGTTGGGGAAAACACCAGGAGAGGAAATTTGTCAATGACTGCTTCAATTAAAACAAAAACAGAAACAAAACAACTTTTATCTGTCATGCCTTCCATACTGCTTAAAATCTGTGTCTTGTGTTGCTTCTGCATTAGCAAATGAATGACAGCTTTCCCAGGCTGTGCTGTCCTCTAAGTGGGAGGGCCTCTGAGTGACCTATGACCTCATCTCCTAAGACCCCTACTGGGGCAGAACAGGAAAAGAAGCATATGATCTAAAAACTAAAACTAAGAGGCTCAGGCAGAGCCTGACAAATACAGAGGTGGATGCTGGCAGCCAACCATTGGACTGAGTGTGGAGTCCCAGATGGAGGAGTTGGAGAAGGGACTGAAGGAGCTGAGGGGGTTTGCACCCCATGGAGGGAGCAACAGAGTCAGTGGGCCTGACCCCCTGGAGCTCCCGGAGACTGGACCACCAACCAAAGAATACACATGGAGGGACCCACGGTGCTGGCCACATATGTGGCACAGGAGGGCCTTGTTGGCCATCAGTGGGAGGAGAAGCCCTTGGGCCTAAGGGTGTTTGATGCCCCAGTGTAGGGGAATGCTAGGGAGGGAAGACAGGAGTGGGTGGGTGGGTGGGGGAGCACCCTCATAGAGGCAGGGGGTTGAGGGATGGGATAGGGGATTTCTGAAGGGGATACCTGGAAAGAGGAAAACATTTGAAATGTAAATAAAATAAATACTAAAAAAAACCCCCCAAAACCCCAAACAAAACAACAACAACAAAAAACCCCCCCAAAACCCCTAAAACTTAGGAAAGGAGCCTGTGGCCAAGCCTGATGACCTGAGTTTATCTCTGGTACCCACACCATGGAAGGAGAGAACTAAGTCCTAAAAATTGTTCTGTGGTCTCCATATGGGTTTTTTGGTGCTCATGTGTGTTCATGTGCACACACACACACACACACACACACATGAATGCACACATATGCATACACACACACACACACACACACATACACACTAAAATAAAATAAAAATGTAAAAACAAAAATTAGAAGCAAATATTCCAAGGCAGAATTAGGCAAAGAATTCAAGTTCTTACAGCATCCCTGAAAATGTGGGGTCCACTCTTAGCTCCTAATATAGAAGAAGCCAGCAAGAGACTGGTTTTTGCTCTAATTAAAGGTGTGTTTCTTGAGCTGTGTCCAACCCAGGTCTTTCTGGCATTTTTTAAATCCTACATTTGGTTCCAAAACCTTTCACTATTTATCACGTTTTATACCCACCTGTTAGGCAGAAACAAGGCAAGCCTGTTTGAGCTCAGAGCTCGAGTGTGTGCCTAAGCCATAGTGGCGTCACCTCCCCCTGGTGATCCAGGATGAGGCTCTGTGCCGTGAAGTGGCATATCACAGGCGCTGGTTTATTACCATCAGTTTTTCGGTAATTCCCAACTGGACCAGATTCAATCCAATAACAAAGGATGAAAGTGTCTAAGTCCATTTAACTACCAGGTGCCTGAATTTGCTCAAATCACTTATTAATTTCCTTTCCTGATCTCACTGCTAAGCTGTCAGAGCTCGATCCGGTGTCACAGAGTCAACTGCTTTGGGGTAATTATGCTGGATTGCATTGGTAGTTATTGGATGACAGCCCAGTCTGAAATGGCCCCTCATCTAATCACCCATGTGTCCTTTCTGAAAACAACTCAAAGGACAATGCTGTCTAACTATCCTAGACATCAGCCTCAAAACCCAGGCAGAGACGGTGACAGCTGTTTAGATGCCACAGCCAGTGAGCTGACCATCGCCCCGATCCAGGGGCAAGGATCTGACTTGAGTTGCTAAGGCAGTTTTGCTCTCCTTTCCCCCTCTTAACCTAACATCATAAACACGATGTTTTATTGCCTCTTGAGTTCCCCTCCCTGCCCCCATTCTTTATAACCCACCCCCTTCTAGAGAGGAATTTTCTTCTACCTCCCGGAGACCTCCTTTTTTACAAAGTTAAGCCCCGTTCATCTTTAACACCTTTGCAGCACCCTTCCTCTCCTGCTCCAGTTTCCTGCTCCTAATGTTCTCCAAAGCCCCCTTTCCTCCTAGACTATTGGACAGGTTCCAGTAGCCCTTTCAGAGGCTCCATCCATGGGATTTGTTTTTAGCGAGGAAGAAGTGTGGCATCTTGGAGGAACAATGGAAGGTTCTTCGTAGCTGGGTGTTTTTTTGTAGTTCTTAAAAACACCTGGATATATTCGATAATATTCCTGATGCTAAGAGGATCTCCTTCCAAATATGGATCTAACCCACAGCTGGAAATAACGTGTTCTCCAAATCTCCCTGCCAAAGAGTTAAATGTCTTCCTAGCATTTTAAATCATTTAAAGGCACTTAACTGCTCAAAATCATATGAATTCTCCTCATGCTCACATGGAAAGCATTGAGCAAATGACAAAGAGCATTAGCAAGGCTTCATAACTAAATCAGGAAAACACACACACACACACACACACACACACACACACACACACACACACACATCAGTGGCAAATACGCTGGAGATTTATGAATGAAAATCTCTTCCTGAACCAACTGAAAGGGTGAAGGAGTGGATGGCCCTCCTTTGGTCTCAAACCCAGGTTGGCGAGTGTTCATTTGTTCTGGTTGACATGACACAAACATGACTGTACGGCACAAACAAGCTTCTATAAAATACACCAACATAAACACTACAGGGACAGATCCAGACAGAGCCTTTGGAACAGTGAATTCAAACAAACCCAGAGAAACACCCCAATACTTCACCAGGAGGGAACGAAACCCTTTGTTGTGCTTCTTCATAGCCGATCCAAGCCATTTTCTCCTGCTTGGACAGCTACAGTAACTGCCGATCGGACCCCTGGCTCCCTCTTTTCCCACGGTAATCCATTCTATAATAGGCTTCCCAACACATCACCTCTCTAATACAATCTTCTAAGAACTTCCTATTGTTCTCGAATAACGCCAAATCCCTTAGCCAAGTGTAACAGAACCATGTGTGACCCAATTCTGGGCCTGCACTGTATGTTCATCTTAAGCTATCCTTGGGCTTGCTCCATAGGCAGCCCCGTGGCCTTCTGTCCTCAGGATACTGAATTTATTCCAGTTCAGTCCTCTCCTTGGGGCTTTGCTATTTTCTCTGCGGCACATGTTGCCTGGCAATTTTTCTGAAGGTTCTCATCTTATAGATCCCAGGTCCAATTTCTTCTTGTTGGAGCCTTCTTTCTTAGCCTGCTGGGACAGTTATTGTCAGGTCATAACTAACTAACTAACTAACTAACTAACTAACTAAAGGAAGACCACCATATTTTCAGTGTGTCTGTGTCAGTGCTTCCCAGAAACTAACCAGCATGAGTCAAAGTGGAAAACAGATCCACCCTTGCTATGGCTGGGCACCACCCAGAGGGCTTGGAGAGAGCATGCACTGAAAGCAAATTAACCGCCTGTTTGATGACTATGAGAGACATTTTTTGTTTTTCTGCCGCCTTGGACTCCAGAACTCCAGCTCTTCACACACTGGTTTCTGTGACTTACATCGGCTTCCCTCATCCTCTCTTCTGACAGGTTTTTAGCCTTTGTTCTTTTACACATCAAGTAACGCTGCTGGCTTCCCCAGTCCTACCACCTTTCAGCTCGGATGTGTAGCATCTTAGGTACTCCAGCCCTGTGATAACACCTAACTCCCTAACTGCTTGAGCCAGCTCTCCAGTAAAATGCCTTGCATATGCTCACATATGTATACTGCTAACTCAGTATCTCTGGAGACCCATGACATGCCAATGCAAAGCATGCTGCTCTGTACTCTCAGAAAATATTATCATACAACTGAAGCCATCTACAAATTATCCCTACATGAATAAATAAGTAGTTTAAAGAGTCCACTCTAAAATATAGTGGTCACCATCAAAAAGTTTATTGGGGAATCAAGTACAATAAGCTCGGCTTTGGGTTACATGAGCTAGCTGATGGTGGTGAAGGAATCCTGGGGAGGAGGCAGCCTGAGAAATGCATCCTCCAGTTTTTGGAGAGATGGTCCTTATTTTCGGAACTTTTTAGTAATGGTTTGCAAAATATCCTGATAGTGAATAACTAGAGACTGCAGTGAGCATCCTACATATAAAACACGGCTACTGGAGACATACATGTGAGCTCAGGATGAAGCCCGAGAGTCAGAAAAACTTGTCTCTGATTAGGTAGATCCTGACCACAGGAGAGGTTTGAAAAGTTTGCTCTGCTGTAGGCTTCCAAGGTCCAGGTTGTTCCCTCCATCTCTCAGACCACAACAGTGGCTGTTAAACTCCAGCATGAGTTACTTCTGAGACTCCACATCATGCCTTTGGTTGTCTGAGTTGGATAGCTTTCTCTCTAAAATACAATAGCATTCCTGAAGCCTGAGTTTCCCAGGGATCATATTAAAATGTATACCCTTATGCAGAAGGCCTCGGCTGGAACTCCAAGTCTAGTATTCTCATCAAGCTCCTGGTGCCCGGACCCTGGGCTCCTCTGAGAAAGAGTTATAGTGAATCCACGATTGATCCAATTCATGGTGGTATTGCCATATACATAGCAAAAGAAACCATTAGGATCCTGCAGTGCAGTGCTGGGTCTCAGCACATGACACCCTAAAGTGTAACACCCTAGCATACTGAGTGCTTACAACAGTAACAGATGATGACTTCAGAAGAAAGACCCTTCTAGGCTTTTCTCTTCCTCCTGGGCTCTGCCCATCCTGGTTCCTCCAAATCGAGTCACAGAAGTCTTTTCCCCCAAGACAAGTTATAGAAATTGTTCTGTTATAATTCCAAAGCAAGCCACAAAACTATGAAAGGTCTCTTTATCCCCTCTGTCTTCCCTTGAAGACCTTCACTCAGAGGGTCTAGCCCTACACTTGAGGAAGGATGCTCCTTAGAAAAACCCAGAAAAATCTGGACATCTCTGGATGGGCCCCCACTCAGCCAGTCATGACTTGCTTGGACCTGGTTGTCTGCTCTCATTTATGTACAGCTCTCCACCTTTCCTTAAACCTATTCATTAAATATAACTGCTTCCCTTGTGTCTTTGGGTTTCATTTGTGAAGGCGCCTGTGACAAGGTAAAATGTTGTTAAATGCTTTGTTATGTTTTTCTCACGTTCACCTGCCTTTGTTATAGTTTTGTCCCTGACCTTCTGATGATCGAGGAGAGGGGTCACATCTCTTAGTCCCTAGAGTGGTAGCCCTAATGTGTGTGTATAAAACTGCCTTCTTTCTATCTACCATATTATCTCTCCACCACGCCCCCAAATCATACTTTTCTCTATGTAAGTTTTCTGCCTGGAGTTCGGGGTGGAGTGATACAGCATTTTTGTTCATCAGGAAATATAATTGAGGTTCCAGCTCATGACAAGGGCTATTTTGATTGTTCTATAGATAGGACTATTAATATTAATTCTATAAATAGTAATCTCATCCAAAAACTGCTGGCTGTTAGCGTATACTGTGTCTGCTCTAAAATACACTTATTTAGAACTCTGTAAAGCTTTGAAACCCACTGAGGAGTATGACAATTTTTTTAAAGTACATTCCTAGGACATTAGTTGTTTGTAAATACATTTGTGTTTTTAACCTGAGCCTCTGCACTAGGGTTTGCATAGACCTAGTCACAGGTCAATTTTAGGCAGGCTGTTGTCTGTCGTGACAAGGTCTGATTCTAAGCAGAAGCTACGAGTGCAGCAGAGAAAGTTCCCCTTGACTGGCTTTGATCAAAGGCCATGTCTTGCTAGTCAATTAGTTAGCCCTTTGGCAGTCTCACCAGTGAGCACTAATAGATCTGATTATCTTCCTAATGACTGACATCGTCCCATTACTTATTGATAAAGCCACACCTTTGAGCTTGGTCATAATGAAAGCTGAGTGTGGGAGGCTGATTTCTTTGACAAAAATGCATCTGTGTCTTTAAATGAAGATTCCTTTGGGAAGGGGAAGGTGACAAGATTTTTTCCCCCCAGGGTCCATGCTGGCAATGGCTGAAGAGTCCTGTACTGTTCTGAGTGAATGCAGTTATCAACAGAAGAAGGGCCCTCATGGCTGTGTTCTCTGGCCAGGAGACAATACTGAACACTGTACTAATGGCTACAAAATGCCAGAAAAGCCCAAGTGTGTTCCTAAGTTCTTGTGGAAAGAGGAGCTGTGTCAGCCTATCATTAACATGTTTACGAGGGCGACATTATCACATGGTAGAAATGAAGCCAGCTTCCCGAGGGCTACTGTGCGGCATTAATCAAGCTTCCCCCACTAGAGTCCAGTTCTCCTGTGTGTGAAGTTGAACCCCAAAGTCTTCCAGGTTCAGGATTCTGTGGCTCTCTTGTTTCTGCAGATCTGCTTCTTTGGTGGTACTCATCTTAGGAGCTGGAGTTGGCTGGATTCTAGCTGGAATACTTTCATTTTCTGGGAGTTTGTGAAGAACAGTAATCTGAGGATGCAGAGATTAGCACACATTGACTCTGATCTTGGGGTGAGGGTTGGAGCTTGGCTCTGGACTAAAATGGGGATGTTTGTATTCAGTACTGGGGTCTGCAGGTATTTTTCACTGGCTACAAATTCACTTAAAATAAGAGGACATATAGTCATGAATGTTTACTCAGCCCCTTGCAAATAACCCTCTTTCAGCACACTGGTCACACTGTGAAAACAGAGAGGTAATTGCCAAGTTCAGTCAGCTTCTCTGATGTCATAAATGGAAAGACCCGTGAATTGCTCCTTTGCTAGGCATGGAGGCTGGGGATGATGTCATTCTTTAAAAATAAATAAGCATAACCTAATGTCTTTTTATTAATAGTCTAATTGCCGCATCAGAAGAAGGAAAGCTTTGTAGAGCAAGTGAGAAACTGCTCTGACATCATACGAACAGCACAAGAGGACTTTCTTCTCTGGGCACACACACGTATGTGTGCACATACACACACATGGGTAAGCTGACCTCTTCAACAATGAGTCCCCGAGTAAAGCTGCAAGCATCATGAAGAGGTGCAGGTGATGTGACTGATTCAGGGTTGGAGAGAATCAGAGACTGAAGAATGGCAGACCTGTAAGATGCCGTTCTTTAAGAGCATTGGCCCTTGAGAAAGGGCATGAAGAGATCTGTCTTGGGTAACCTGTGCTACTGTCATAGTACATTGTTGTCTCTGGCCCCAAGACTGAACACATTGAACCTATGCCCTTGTTTGTTTAAACAAGCCTTCTGCAGCAAGGTCTACTATACCTTGGTAAACCAAATTTAGGGTGAGTGAAGATAGAATTGACAAGGGATGGAGAGATGACTCAGTGGGTAAAGTCCCTTGCTGCTAAGCTCCTGATGACCTGACTTTCATCCTTGACGCCTACATGGTGGAAAGAAAAAACCAGCACACACATTCCACTTCCACATATCCCATTCCTTAGTAAGGAAAATTTAGAAGTTGAGGCACTATAGGAAAATGAGATTATCTATGCATAGAATTCTTAAGTATCAAAAGCTTTAGAATCTGACATTTCTCCTCTCCTCTGAGTGGGTTGAGTGCAATTCATTCTGTTTTTAAAAGATGATAATTTTATTTTATTTTTTTGCAACTGTATGTGTGTGTGTGTGTGTGTGTGTGTGTTTATCTTTGTGAGTGAACATCCCATGAATGTAGAGGTCAGAAGGTAAATTACAGGAGTTGGTTCTCTCTGTCTACAATGAGGGTTCCTGGGATTGAACTCAGGTTGTTTGTCTTGGCAGGAAGATCTTTGATCAGCTGAGCTATATCACCAGCCAAAGACAATGATTTTAATTAACAAATAAAGTTTTTATGTATTGTGGCAGTGGACAACTTTCGAGAGTTAACTCTGTCCATCTGTCATATGGATCCTGGAGACAGAATGTGAAGTCTTCAGGTAAGTGGGACAAGTACCTTCACCCTCTAAGCTAGCTCACTAGTCTGGATGGAGCCCATCCTGTCCCCAGGTTGTTCAGTTTGACTTTAGCTCTTTGACTCTAGATCAAGTGATTTTGCAATGCTTTTGTAGCACTGAGAAAAAGGAATAAAATCACAATTCTGGGACTGTAGCCATTATATGTCCTATTGACAGGTGTCACAAATGCTTGCTTTAGATTGAACTGCCTGATTCATATTAGTGGACATGGATGTATATGTATTACTCTGCATGATTTTGATGGCAACATGATCCTTATCTGTCCTTTCCTACATGATGTACCATGCACATATAAACCTCCTGGCCAGGCCTTTTATCCTGGGCAGCAACCATACTCAGGGAATGTCATCCAAGTGGAAGGTCGAATGACACTTATTTGAGATGCTCAGGACCAGGAGTGTTTCATATTTTGTAATTTTCCAGACTTGGAAATATTTTAGGATATAGCACAAGTTTGGTTGGAACCTAAGCCCACCTAACTTTAGGTTTCACATACATCTTGCACACAGTCAGGAGGCAATTCTGTACAGTCTTGCCAATGACTCTGCCTTTTGATTTTGGCCATCACTGGAGGTCATGTGCCTAATTTTCTACTGTGGAGTCTTCGTGGTAGTTGGTCTTTAGTTTTTGTAGTGTTTGAATTTCAGTGTTTCAGATGAGAGAGAGTTACCCTGTATTTGGTGTCCTAATGAATGTGGGAGGCCAAGCTGCTAGGTCACATTACTTCTGTGATGTCCTTTGACAGTGAGTTACAACTAGAAAAAAAATAGTTTATAGACATTGCAAGCCAAATTCAGATATTGGCACATACTCCTATAATCCCTGCACCAGGGAGGTTGATGCAGAAACATCAGTGTTCAAAGCCAGGGCCAACCTGGGCTTCACAGGAAGACACAAAACAAGCAAGAAATCCCAACAACAACAAAAGTGTCACGCCCTGGTGTGGGTTCTCGTACAGGATAGTGACCCTGTCTTTTGTGGCTTGTAAGGAGACAGCAGCAGCTCTGTGTTTATCCAATGGAACTCCCTTTGCAATGAAGCATGTAATTGGAAATTTGGTAAGGAGAGAAAGAGGAGGGATGGGAGAAAGGAGGAAGAGAGAAAGTCCACCAAGTGGGTACTGGGATGAACCACTCCCAGCTAAGTATGGAGAAGAGTGAGGTTGAGAACAGCAGATGGGAACAGCAATGAAGTCAGCGAGAGTTCCACTGCTCTCACTAAAGACCCCTCCTCAAATATGACTCCTCATGAAGAGGGGGGATTCTTAGGCTCCTGCAACAGCAAATCAGGAACTCTCCAGTGACTTCCCAGCAGTCTGTGGTTTAATGACTGTTCCAGATAAATTTGATGCAGTAAAAGTGAAGGCCAGTGGTCTTAAGTCCTGTAGCTTAGCCAGCTGTGCTTAGATCTTGTAAACTTAGTTCTCCCATGGTACCCAGAACAGGTCACTGTAGCTTCCACACTCCTTTGGAGAGCTGATTTTGGGTACAGTAGATATCTGTAAGTGGGAAGAAATAGCATGAGCTGTTTTATAGCTCAGGCACTTGGGGCAATCCAGCCAGTTTCTAAGCCTCAGTTTTCTTGTCTCTAGATAGGTCTAGACCATCTTTAAAGCTCCTTGAGAGCTGCTGTGTTGTGGTCCCATGAGACAATATGGAAAGATAAGGTGTGTGTGTGTGTGTGTGTGTGTGTGTGAAGACTCTAGGATAGCAGCACAATAAACTATGGGAAGAGTTATAGATAAGAAGACCCTTAGCAAAAATATGTGCATGATGTCACTCTAGGGGAGAGACAGTGATGAATAGTGAATACACATGTCTAATTTATCAGTCTGCATTCTTGAGACATGCACTAAAGTTAGTACTAATGTTAGTACTAAGATCACATATACACCAGACATGTAACCCTCAAGAAACTTCCCAGTGATTGAATGGTAAGTCCAGGTGAGCAGGCATTCTGAACATCATGATAGATTTATTGAGTAATGACATGTAGTGAAAAGTACGAGAGCAGAATCATTGGAGAACATTCTGGAAGCCAGGTGGTGTGTGCATTAGACAGAGGATGCTACTCTGGGTTTTATTATTTTATTTTAAAGCCCCCCTTTTAAAGGATTTTTTGTATGAAAAATGTAAAACAGATGAGAAGAAATTATGATAACTAACTCCCAAACTTTTTGGAGCCAAAGTTTAGGGAAAAGACTGTTTGTTAGGAATACAAGAGCAGCGAGGAACCGTGAAACAGAAAGAAACCGGAAGGCCACTCCTCAGTCCCTGTGTCCTGAGGGTTCTGGGCGGGTCTCTCTGAGCAGAGGTGCTGGCCTTACCCTTGATCATAGGCTTGTCCACACTCCTGGAAGGGTAGCTCTTTCCCTGTGCTATTTGGGTATGGAGCCGCATGGCACAGACTGCAGGCATAAACCGGAAGGCTCCTGTCCCATGCTGTTCCTCAGTTTCCGTGTCCTGAGGATTCTAGGCGGGTCCGCTGAGCAGTGGTGCTCATCTTACCTCCACTCACAGGCTTGTCCACACTCCTGGGATGTTAAGCTAGCTTTCTCCGGCACTATTTGGCTATGGAGCTCTGTGGCACAGACTGGGGTCCCACCATTTCTTTTGGAGACATAATCTCAATGGCCTAAAGACCTCTCAGTAGGTTCTATCTCTTGTTTTCCTTCTTGGTGTGTGTGTGTGTGTGAGTGTGTGTGTGTGTGTATATACTAGGTGTATGGTACATGTATGTGAAGTTGGAGGTCTGAGGAAGAAGTTATGTGTCTTGCTCTACCATTCTATATCCCTTTACCTTTTTCATTGAGATGCAATCTTTCACTGAACCCTGGGAGAGCCTGGCAGCCAGCAAGCTCCAGAGATCCTTTTATCTCTGCCCCCACCCGACCCTGAATCTCCCAGTGCTGGGTCCATAGGTGCACTGGGTCTATAGGTAACCCAGAGCAATGTCCTCTGTCTAATGCATGCATGACCTGGCTTCCAGAATGTTCTCCAATGATTCTGCTCTGGTATTTACCACCTGCTTTGTATGTGGGTGCTGGGATCCAAGTTCTTCATTCAGGTCTTAATGCCTGCACAACAAATACCTTTACTCACCAAGCTGTCCCATTTAATGCTAGAGCACACCTCTTGAAAGTTTCACTACTAGCAACAATGCTAAGCTGTGGATCAAGCCTTTAACATGAGCCTTTGGGGCCATTCAAGATGCAGACTGTAGTGTGAAGAGAACAATGGCATGGCTGGGAGTCAAGACTCTTCTAACTACCTCATCCACTTATGCTCTTGACACCACTGTATACCACAGACACTGGTGCACAATGGGTCTTGATTTTAGCATTCCAGAAGGCTGGTAAGCTTCACACAAGGCTCACACTAGGGCAGTTTCTAGAGCTTCTATAAGAACCCCTCCAGTGCATCTTTGCCTTAGAGATATCTCAGTCCAGCACCCCCATTTTCCTTAGGAAGTTCTTGTAGGGATCTGGGACCAGCTGAGTTCTTTGTCAGGAGGGTCAAGTCTAGACCCTCTGTGAAGCTCAGTAGGTGATTCCAGCACAAAACTAACTTTGAGAAACTACTCCATTAGAGAGGACATTGTCATGTCACCTTTCGAAAATTCCAACTCTGTCACTGGGCATCTCTTATACCAGTTAGAGGGGAAGGATCTTTTCACTGAGGTGGTTATAACTCAGTTCGTTGATAGTCTTTGGCACAATCCCAGGTCCCCAAGCACAGTCATTCTTTCTACTATTAGCTGCTGGCATATCCAAAATTAGAATAATTGATTCTACTTGGCTTGTGCCCCAATAACCTTAGGATACCATATCTCTTTCTGGGCTCTAGTAGCATGTTGAAGTAATAACTAGTACTAAAACAACCTGAGTGTGCTAATTGAAGCTTGTGGTCCACTCCAGCTAACCGTGCTGAGAACTTTATTGGATGTCATTGTCCTTAGATGTGTACCTATGAATTAAAATGCGCCTGAAAGACTTCAAAGTAAGAGCCTCTCAAGTCCATATAAGGGAACCACAGAAGAATATAACAGAGAATTTGTGTTTTCCCCAAATTCCCCCTGTGAGATCAGCACAGGATACTATGGGCAGGCAAAGAGCTGAAGAAAGAGGTCTTGAATTTGGCTTGGTAGTTGAAGCTAAAGGCAGTAAAATATGAAGAGAAAATAAGGGCAAGAAGGAAAGTCCGCAGCCTCAGGGGACAGCTACCTCAGAGGACAGCTACCTCAGAGGACAGCTACCTCAGGGGACAGCTACCTCAGAGGACAGCTACCTCAGAGGACAGCTACCTTAGAGGACAGCTACCTCAGAGGACAGCTTTACAGGAATGTCCCTAGGTGTGGAGTAGTTTCATGGCTAGGATTAAATATCAAACCACATTAGGCACCCAGGCTGTATCTGGTTCTAAAAGTCCTTTAGGTCTGGGGTGAGAGTTCTCAATCCACTCTGCATGCTCAGGACAGCTTTGAAGTGTTAGAAAGGCAAGCTGGCTCCCTGAACAGAAGCGAAACACAGATGTAGCATTTTGCCATTATTACACAAAATAAATTGAAGCATAAGTGGGACCTGTCTATCATCATCCCACCATCAGAAAATACAATTAGGAGGAAACATAGAATTTAAATGATAGCCACTAACACATTGAAGATATTAAGATTTTTTTCCCCCTGAAACAGTCTAACATCATTTGTCAACAGACATCAAATTAAATTGGGGAAAAAGAACACGGCTTGCTTTCGTCTCCCTTAAAGATATTTGAAGTTGTTTATTGAACTGGAATTCAATCTCCATAATTCTGCAGCTCTCTCTTTTCATCCATAATAATTCATCTCTATAATTAAAGCCTAATGAAGCACACAGTTTCCCTGTTCATAATCAAGTTCAGCTGCAAGTGACCAACATTAAAATAGGAGTCTTTCCAGTAAACGGATTTAGCCCTCCTTCATTTAGAGAGCTACCTTTTTCTCTTGAATTTACATTTAGTCCCATTAACTGGATTTATTTTCTCAAGAATGCTAGGAGTCATCAAGAGTAGCAACAGGGATTCCAGATGACCCTAGACACTGAGTGAAGCTGTGTTCTTATTGAATTAATTAATTGATACTGCTGGTCTGTGATCCATGGCAGGCCTTTCCTTTTGTTTCATGTTTTGTCGGTTAATAAAGGACTGATTCTTGAAGGAGGATGGATAAGCAGGGAGAATTGCCATCTTTTGGTCTCCATTTAAATCTGAAATATCCCTTGGAAACCTTAGGCTTTGAACCATTATCAGCTAATGTCTTTGAAACTGATTAGCTGATATCCAGCTGGGACCAACAGAAGATAGAAAAAGAGGGGCCTTGAGAGAGTGAAGCCCAGCCAGGAGAGAGAAGGAGTGAGGACAGAGGAGAACTTGATTGTTTCCACTGCCTCTCAAGCCACTCCAGAGCACCCCAAGTTCCCCATTGGTCCAAAGAGCCCAAAGACCCGAGATTGTAGGCCAAAGTACTTAGCCTTCCCAAGGAATCCTGCACTGGTGAATCACTGTAAGTAACCATATAAATTTAATATTTTTTATTGGCTTTTGAGATAGGGTTTTGCCATGTAGCCCAGACTGGTTTTGAATGGGGATCCTTCTGTTTGAGGGATTTCAGGGGCATGACAAGTTGGGTGACACTGTATTGTTTCATGATTTACGTTACACAGGAAATCAGGGTGATTAGCACAACTGTCACTCTAAATATCTAGCATTTTGTTGTGATGAAATCATTCAAAATCCTCTCTTCTTGCTGTTTTCAGATGTGCAATGGATTATTGTTGACTGACATCACCCCAGGGGCCAAAGATCGCTGCTCTAGGTAAGTGTAGTTCTCCACTTGTTGGCCAGTCTCTCTTACCCAGCTCTCCCTCTCTCCACAGCTCTGAGTGGCCAGCATTTCCTCCTCAAGGTCCATTAGGTCAGCCTTTGATAGACTCCATTGTTTAATAATGTATTCTAGGCACAGAATTTGGTCTTTCCTACAGCTGAGGAGTATACTATTTCGTCTTCACAGAACACTACATTTTCTTTATCTGTTCATCCAGTGATAGACGCTTACTCTGATTTCTTATCTGCTGTTATGCACAATACTGCAATAAATATGTGTATTCAGAATCTCACTGCTACATGCAGTAGCTCTGTTTCTGACAGGCTGTCACTACCATACTGGTTTCTGTAGGGTCGGTATAGATGGACACTTCTACCTGTAGCCTTGGGGAGTTTGGCTTAATAATGCTCTTCCTTTTGTAGTCTCAGCCCTACCTTCCCTGTGGTCCCTGGTTACCACTGCTTTTCCCTTATGATCCTTAATGAGCTGGGCCCAACTTTTAGAAGCTGTTTCACAGATAGGCTTTTCAGCTTCTCTTAGGAAATGGACAGGCATGACAGTCCTAAGGCCAACACAGGGGTCTGTGGACTCTCAGGGATGTGGCCACTGTTTTCTCTGGTCTTTCTTTCAGTGTCTAGACTCTGAGGCTGTACTGCTCCCCACTTTTCTTGTCCTAGAACTGCTGCAGAGGAATCTTCCTCCAGTCTACATAAGACATGAGACGTTGCAGCCAGGAGGGCACAGCTAATATTTCCCACAGCCTGCTGCTTGTTCCTTTCCACTCTCTTCCAGGCTTGTCACCTATCCCTGCCTGGAGGTCTTCAGGCCACCTCTCCATCTTTAGCCAATTTCTCTGAGTTACGTTGTCTTTCTTTGCGTTCCTGTTGTTTCTTCTTGTGTCCTTTAACTGATACATTAAACCTGAATTAGCTCAGCCATGCCTGTCATTCTTTCCCCTCCGTTTACAAGCACAAAACTCCTTTGTGTGATTTGTTTCTTCTGACATTTCACCTTTTACCCACTCCCTAGAGGAGAATTTCATTACCAGGGTATAATTTGTCTGCAAATGTTATGAAGGGGCTTTTCAAAAATCTGGATGTTCACTGGGCCTTCACATGGTGTCACAGGCCCATCAGTTACCGACAGGCTACTGCATTTGTCTTCATGTTCCCCAAGCTTGACCACAGTGAAGAGAGGAGTCCCTTAGGACATATCTGCTGATCACTTAGATCAGAGGTCCAAAGGTACTTGGCAAATATTGCAGGCAGGGTAGAAGGTAGGTTGCATACCTCAGCTTACAGCCAAATGTTGCCTAAAGGATACATAGACAGGAGGATATGGCCATGTCCCAAGAAAACACTTTCACAATGAAGTGATGGCCTGCATGTCTGTGTGTTATATCTTCAGCTCTGGGATTCAGCCATTTGTCATTTGAGAATGTGCCGAGAAAATCACTGGAAGGCAGGAACTGCAATAAATACCTGCCAAGGGTTGGGGGTGGGGGGTGGGGTTCTGAAATTTAGATATTTAGTCAGTTCTCACTGTGGCCCTAGTCTATTCTACACTTTGGAGCAGAATAGGAAAGAGATTTCTGAATCAAGTCAAAAGGTGTTAGAGAGGACAACCCTGTCCTATCCTTTGGTTTTTTGGTTTTTGTTTTTTATTTTTAGGTTGTTATTGGGAACTCTACAAATTAAAGCAACAAAAGGGAGCTGTGCCAGCCAGCCAGTGATGACTCTCCATTTGATGGGATTCAGCATCTCCTGAGAGACTAAACCCCAACCATTCTGTGAAGGCAATTCCAGCGAGGTTTCAGTGAAGTAGGAAGGTAAACACAGGTACCACGTCTGCTGCTGTGGTACCAAACTGAGAAGAAAGGAAACAATAAACTGAGCAGGAGCCAGACTTAGGCAGGGGGAGGCAATGTATAATAACTGAATTCCCGGGGGCACTTTTGTTTTTAGGACAGTCAGGGATTCAGAGAAAGTTGCTTCCCAAGGTCCTGGCTTCTCAAATGTCTTTGTCTGACAACAGGCATTATTTTACTGTGGCCCACAGTGGTGTCACTCAGGAGCCTCAATAAGAAACAGGCTGGCTTACAGGGATTGGCAGAACAGCCTAGCCAGAGGTCCACGGTGAGCCATGTGGCATAAGAGATGCTGGCAGGATTCTCTAAGAGAGTGTGATATCAAGGCTGAAGACCCAGACAGTAAAAGCTGGCCTGTGGGAAGGGAAGGCTAGATCCCTTACAGCAGCCCTGGGAGGGTCTCCAGCCAAGAAGCCATCACAGCAGGGTCACTTTTCAGTGTTCTGTTCACAGACAGAGGGGAGGGAGGCAGGTACTGCCTGTTTGGTTTTGTTTTGTTTTGTTTTGTTTCAAGTGTACAAATTGCTGAGGCATGTTTGCCTCCATCTTCCTGAAGAACAAATAATGGTCTTATAATGGAAGTGATAGAACTGTAAATGTTGACCTCAGAAGAAGGGACTTTTACAAAAAGATAAATACATAATACTTGTGTGTATTTCTGGAAAGGTCCTGAGGGAATGGTTAGCAGTATGAGGGAGCATATTTGAAAAGGAAGCTGCCAGGAATAGGTTTGGAAATAATAGGTTTTTTTCACCCTGGTGCCCTGTTTTCTGTTACCAGAGAATGGGGTCTGTATGGTTCCTCCCTTGGCTCCCAGTACCAGATGTGGAGAGGACACATAGTGAATCCTCAGTGCCTGACTATAGGCTCTATTAGAAAGGAGAGAAGGCTTTGCCATAGGTCTTTTGGTACTGGAAGAATTTTCCAGACTCCTCTGAAAAATCTGCTCCATATGCCTTTTTGGAATCCAAAGATACCCACTCTTCCAATACTGTGCTTGCTCCAAAAATGCTTCCATAGGAAGACAAGGTTAGGGGCTATCCATTGCAGCCTTGGAAACAGCTAGTACCTTCCCTGTTCCCTGGTCCTGTGTAAAGTGACTTCACAGCTCCTCCTATGAGAACATGGAATTTATATCCTCACTGGAGTCTGGCTTGGGGTATGATTCATTTTTTCCCAGAAGCACACAGCAGAAAGTGTGATGATGTTCCAGGTCCCAGGCTGTGGGGAGAGAGGACTCTGTTCTTACCTACTGCTAGGTCCATAGCTGAGCTGCCTATAATGGTACTTGCACATTTGTTGGCTGCTGTTGAAAACTGAACATAGAATCCAAATGCATTTGGAAATGTACTTTTCACGAGGGCGAAGTGCCTATTGTGTAACAGCTAGTGACACTTGTGTGCTGGAATGACTATGCATGACCTGGAGAACTCTGCAGTTTCCATCCCAGCCTGCATGTTTCAGGAAACATAGGCATGGTTACTTCAGCCAGGCATAAAAGAGGCCAGTGCAACAGGGCCATCTTCCAGGGCCCGGAGAGGAGGTGGGAACTGTCGGTCTCTTTCAAGTGAACACACATCCCTTTGAGGCATGTTTGCTTCTGTGTTCCCGAAGGACAAATAGTGATCTTGTGCAAGTCAGAGGAGTGGGAGTCTTGACCTCAGAAGAGGGTACTTAAGTGTGATTGACAGGTAACAGCAGTCTGTATTTCTAGAACACAGTGTGAGATGATGATCAAGTTCAGGGTGATCAACAGACCCATCATGTTAATCACCTGTCATTTCTTCCTGATGCTTTAAAATACATATTTGGAAAGCTGTATCTCTGTGACCTCAGCAGTCATCTGCTCCTTGGACCCATGTCACTCATTGTCCTTCCTTGCAGAGCTTCATGCCAATATTGTCACCACCAGCATATGGATTCACAAAGACCTTTCATAGGTAGTTAGCAAAAGAAATATTCACATATTAAAAGTGGCTCTGGTTGGGAAGCAGTCCCTTGATTCTACACAAAACACCACTGAGTGCGTTTGTAGGATCATGTGTCCACAGGATTTTTTTCACAATATTTTCTCATGCACGTTGTGAGAAAAATGGCCAAGGCTCCATGTTACCTGACCAACTCCAAGCCATAAGGTAACTTAGTGCCAGAATGCGTAATTACCTCTGCTTTCATTTCCTTTATTTCGTTAATTTAGAAAATTTCTTAAACATTTACTGCCTGCCATTTATGAAGTGGTACTGACTCTACACATGACTTGGAATGAAAGTTTTTCTTTGCTAATATATATGTTACATATGTAATTTAATAAGTATTATGTACATACTTTGAATCACTAATTAAGATAAGCAAGTTTTAGTATATTAGGTGATTAGCCCAGTCCCAGTCTAACAAAGTTAATTATTACCAGAAACGAGTGAATAAATTAAATTAAAAATATTATTGATGTGACATTAGATTATGATAATAAATGTTCAGAGGAAGGTATTTCCAGAGGTAGACCTATTATCTCTTTATGAAAAATGGCAGATAATACAAAATAATTTAGAGACTAGAACAAATGTGTTTTAATAAGCCATGGTGATTAATTAAAACGAAAGCTTCATTTGACTTGAAAAGGCAGGGTTGACATGTTTGCTCAATTTTATGAGATCTACTATCAGCAGGTTGGCCTACATCAGAATGGAATGTCTTTTTGTGCATCTTTGTCTCAGTTGCCTGAGCGGAAGATGCCCTCGGAAATAACCCAGATCAAGGTGTACCAGATGGAGCCAACTCTGGACAGGAGAGAGAAAAGCAACTGGGGGGAGGGAGGGGAAGAGTAGAACATTACATCCTCATAGAGTGGGTTTGCTGCAGGCAGCAGAGTGAAGACATTGCTCTGCCCTAAGATTGATAAGATAAAGCTGATTTCTAAGTTAGCACAGGAGAACTGGCTGGAGAAGAAACCCAGGCTAAGGGATGCTGACTTCCATGTGTGGAGTTAGGCAGACCAAAGCTTCAGAGGCTTAAGCATGTCAGCTTTCTGTGCTCCTGGCTGACAGCTGCCTCTACCTGCTTCTCCTCATCACTTGGCCTCAGTGGTTGTCTTGGCTTTGTATCCATTCAACTTCAGAGATCTTGGCATCTTTCCATCACCAATGACCCCACATACTCAGAGAGATTGGAGAAGGGGCAGTGTTTCTTGTCTCTTGGTCCTTAACACAGGCATCAGTCTGTATCGTTCAGTGCATAGGTAAAGGTCAAGCTCACTGCTTTCAGATTCATCCATGGCCTCCACCTACAGGGAGGGCCAGAGAAAGGAGAGCCAGCATCTTACAGATATATGATGCTAGAGATTTGGTCTCTACCCTCTATGTCTGCCTGACCCACGGGCTCCATGTCCTAAACACAGCTAACTTGGGTCTGCATGGAACCACAGAATCTTCACAGACATTTTATTATTCCCCTGAACAGCTCAGAATATTATTTACATACATTTGCATTGAATGGGGTACTGCAGGAAACCTCGATTCACAGAGTACAGGCTATGTTATAAAGTATGTGAATTTTGGAATCTATACTGGGTCCTGGAACCAATGACCCTCAAAAATGGAGGAATGGTGGCATTTAAAGACGTGTGTGCACATGTGTGCACAGTAGCCCTGGTGTGGAGGCCAGAGGTCAATGTCAGGTGTTGTATAACAGGAAGCCTCTTGTTTATGCTATGTTTTGAGATCAAGTTTCTCACTAGTTCCCCCAGAGCTTATGGGTTACACTAGGCTGTCTGGCCAGTGAATTCCAGGAATCTCTGCCTTCCCTGCATCTCCGGCTCTAGGATCTTAAGCACAATATCTATGCTCTACCATGAGTTCTGACTATGAAATTCAGGGCCTTCTACTTGACTGGCAAGCACTGTACTAACAGATATCTTCCCAGCCCTATATTCTAGGTTTGTTTTGTTTTATTTTACCACGGTTTAGGGGGAAAATGGCTCATGTCATAAATGGTTCATGCTGAAAAAAGAAGTCCCAAGTTAACTCAGGCTTCCCACAAAGGTTTGAAAATGATCAGAACACGGAAATCCAGAAGAGTGAACTTCCATGCATGCTTCTGTGTGAGATTTCTTTGAGACTTGAATTCCTCTTTAGAGAGTGGAGGGGTCATAGAGAATCATATTCAAAGGTTCATAGTGTATTTTTAAAAGAAATATTCCTACCAACAAATTAGGTCAGTAGTATCTGTGTTGTTGGGTTCCCATTTCACTCCCTATGTAGATGATTCTGGAAAAATTATGTAGGACAATGGGGCTCAGAAGAATAACCGATCCATAGATTACAAAAAAGTGACCGTCATGTTGGCAGGACTCTCCTTTGGGGTGGTCAGTTCTGCCTTTGGTGTTTGCCACCTTTTCATCCAGATGCTGGGTTCCTCTGCTTTACTCTCTTACAGTGAGAATATTGTATTTTCATAAGCCCAAGATTTAATGCAGTGGTACCTACTAAGTAGTGCTTAGTGGGCAGCACAAAGCCCCTGGAGCAGGTAGGGCCATGCTTGGCATGCTGTAAGCACTTAAACACGGTCGGTTTGATGGGGCCATTGACGATGATGAACACAAGTACAGCCATGCTGGTGGTGACTGACACAGCTGGGAAAACAGGATTCAGCTGCAAAAACAGACCCAGGAATGGTCAGCTGCAAACACAGGCACAGTGTTGCTGGTGCAGGAGCCCCACCTGCCCACCCTCTATGGCCTTTTTCTCTCATCATTTATTCTGCTCATGAATATGGGTTTAGACTGACCTACTGGCTTGGTCCATTTGAGTGCATTGTGCTCTCTCCACAGGCCAGTGAGTCTTTGAGGAGGGAAAGTTGAATTCATTCAAATGCAGGCAGAGTGCTTTATAGTATTTTTCTTGGCCACACCACTCAAGAGTTACCTTTAAATGTACTTTATGTGAAACCAGAGAAACCTGACCCCGAATAACCATTTCAGGTGGAGTTTGGGCTCACATCCTCAGCCTTAACTGGTAACAAAAGTTTCAGCTGAGCTGATGCTGCGCTCTTGATGCTTTAGGTAACCCCATATCCACAACTCCAGAACGAATGCATACCATAGACACAGGATGCACCTGCAAATGCCGGCCTCCCAAAGGAGAATAGCAAAGAAAACTAGTGTCAGTCAATTAGCAAGTGACACAGGTGAAAACAAAGGCTTCCAAGTCTAACTAGGTAATGTGATATTCGCTGGTCTCCCACTTTCATGGTCAGTGAGAAATTCTACTCAGGCCACCTTCCTCATTGAGGATTCTCCTTTCCTTCAGTCATCACACGTGACCTCCCAGAAAATGGTAGCTCTTGGTTTTGAGATAAAATCCCCTTGAAGCTGCGTGTGATAATGACACTCAAGTTTTCATGTGACTTCCCATTTTTATATATTCAGTTTTCATTTGTTTCAAGTTTCCTATCTGCTCTGATGAGGTCTCTGTAACATCATCACTCCAGCTCAAAAGAAAAGGGGGGGGGTGGTTGTGTGTTAATATTATTATTGTCCTGATACCTCTAGGAATAATTCCTGGTTCTGTTTAAATGACTTTGCCTCTTTTTTTAAAAATAGATTATGTCAAGTGCCAATTACAAAGATTCAAAATAAACTCCTTCTGACTCATTTGCTTTTCCCAGCTGTATGGCACTGTTCAAATGAAACTAACTGGTAAACTAACATCATATTAGAGCCTGTGAGGATTTGAAAACCACCACAACACAATCGTGCCTAAATGATCAGGTTAAAAAAAGCCAAAAAACCAAAAAGCCCTCTTTGAGGGGTGAATAGGTGTACACATGTACAAGTGCATTGGCTAGTTTTATGTTAATTCGATACAAGTTGAAGTCATCTTAGAGAAAGGAACCTCAACTGAGAAAAATGCCTCCATAAGATCAGGCTGTAGGCAAGCTTGTAGGGGATTTTCTTAATTAATGATTGATGGGGAAGGGCTCAGCCCATTGTGGGTGGGGCCATCCCTGAGCTGGTGGTCCTGAGTTCTATAAGAAAGCAGACTGAGCAAGCTATGATGAGCAAGCCAGTAAGCAGCACCCCTCCATGACCTCTGCATCAAATCCTGTCTCCAGGTCCCTGCCCTGTGTGAGTTCTTGTTCTGACTTTCTTCAGTGATGTACTACAATGTGGAAGTGTAAGCCAAATAAAACTCTTTCCTCTTTCCTCCCCAAGTTGGGTTTGATTATAGTATTTTATCACAGCAAGGAAACTCTAAGTCTCTCTCTGCCTCTCTCTGTCTCTCTCTGTCTGCCTCTGTCTCTCCCGCTCTCTGTCTGTGTTTGTCTCTGTCTGTCTGTCTGTCTGTCTCTCTCTCTCTCTGTGTGTGTGTCAAGAATTTGTTTCACATCAAGAAAATGCTTCTAGGTTCTGGTGGGTGAGATGATGGAGGACAATGAGTTAGCTCCTCAGATACCAGAATGGAAAGACAGTGGTTCCCCTCCTGCATTTTCCCTCCTTGAGGAAGATCTGTACACCACCTTTCTTGCCTCTACTTATCCGCATGTCGAGCCATTCTTCTTCCCACCTGGTTCTTCTTCACACAGCAAAACACACAGTCCCAGCTGCTGTGTCCTGACTTAGCAAACCCAGAGGTGAGAGACAAGGCTGTATAGTTAGCATGTTATAACACCCACGGAGGGCTTCTAACCATTCTCTGGCTTTTCATAGTCTGCAGTCTTATGTGCTATTGAACCAAGTGAGCCCAGGCACCTACCTTCACAGGTCAGTGTTCTGCCACCTCCAGGTGCCCTGGAAGGCAGAGGAATGGCTGGCCACCTCTATGTAAATGTGGGGTCCCACAGCTGCAAAGGCATCTCCTTGCAGAAGACCTAATTGAAGACTGCCTGAGAGACCAAGGATTGCTGGTGCAGACAATGCCAGCCAGTCGGGAACTGCTGTCTAGAAGAAATGTCTTTCTTGGGACCAATGGGGGTGGGTGGAGGGTATTAAAGGAGCTTGCAGCAGCATTCAGACAAGCTTGTTGCTAGCTTGCTGTGTTTCTCACCTCCTCCAGTAGTCTGTGTCGTTGATCCGCACCACCTCACCTCCAACCCCCAAGGACAGGTAGTGTCAGAAAGTGAGTAGTCCAGGGCACAGGCAGCACCTAAGGAAAAATCAAAGACAGGTGTTGGAAAAGAGACACACTGTTAATTCTGGACACCTTCAAATCACAGAAGGTAACAGATATATTTTGTATTCTTAAAGTGTAATTTAAGCAAAAAATTGTGTTTTAAGTAAAATATTCAGAAGTTGCTTTATGTTTTAATACTTGGTAAGATACTGAATGCACACTGCTTGTTGTGAGTCTGCATTCTCATTGTGTTGATGAAAGCCCAGACTACCATCAGACTCTCACAGGGCCTGCTCCCTGCCTCAGGAAAGAGACCAACTTCATCTCATTTGTGTTTGCATGTCTCGGCACCTGTAAGCACGGATGATCCAGCAGTAAGCTGAGGCACTGTGCTCTGCCTCAACCATTTCTTTTGTTCACCAGGCATCACAACATTTCTGTTCCTACTTGATAGAGCCTGCAGGAGAAACAAACTCCACCATCTCAACTCCAGGGGGAGAATGGAACCCTGGCCAGTGTTTCAGGGTACCTGTAATCGAAGCTTTGCATCTTCCTTAGGTGGTGATAACTCTGCTTTTCACCAGCATAACAGCATCTTTTCCCTTTGGTCTTTACAAGGGGCTTTGATCAGCCTCCCATCTCTACCTTCCGCTGTTTTCCCAGCTTCAGGGTGTTTAACAGGTTATGAGATTTTCCTACCTTCCTGAACAAATAGAACAGAACCTAACTGTTTTCCATTGTTCTACCAGAGAATTTTTCAAAGCTTTAAAGTTTTTTTTTTTTTTAGTTCCTTTCCATTAGGTTTTAATTGGCAAAATTTTATAAGAAAAATTAACCAGGAGAATCTGATTTTCATTTACAAAAAGTTTCCAACTGGAACATCTTAAGCAGCCCAACACCCGCTCTCTTTTCCCTTTGTGTGGTCCTGCAGGAATGAGGGCAGTCCTAAACAGGCAGAGTTACCTCTGAAGCATCAACAAAGATGGAGGAGCTGGTCATCTGGGGGGTGGGGAGGGGAGAGTGGTGTGTTAGCTCTCTCTCTTGCTGTGACAAAACAGCAGAGATGATGGATTGAAATGGAAGAAATGCTTATTTTGACCCATGCCTTCTAGTCAATCGTCATTTGGTCCAGTAGATCATGCAAGTGTAGACAGCACATGCTGAAGAAGGCTCCTTCACCTCCTTTTGGCTAGGAAGCAAAGGGATGACAGAGAAAGGTGCCTTATTCTTTAACAACAGGCTCCCGAAGACCAAATTTCCTCCCATTAAGACCAACTCTTAAAGGTCCCTTCAACCTCTTTCAACCCACCTATGGGGGAAGGCATTCAAGATGCAGGTGACAACCCTTGTGTGAGTTCTCAATTGCAGTTATGGACCATACCATAGCAACACTGGTCTTCCTGAGAGTCCCAAAAGAGTTCAGTCATTGCCAAGAGCTTCAGGTAAAAGGGATGTGCTGAAAGCTCCTGGCAGTCAACAATTCCCCATTGCTGACCATGTTTGCTGCCTAGAATTCTCTCCTCCCGGCATAGTCATCCAACCAGGGTCTCTGGACAGCAAATAACACCACAACATACCTTGTTTGCATCTGAATTCTAGGTAAGCAGTGGACAAGCTCCTGCTACCCCGACTACAGGCTGATTCTGACAACTGGCTTGTTGCTGACCTGAGATTTCAGCTTACAGGGGTATCCCTGTAAAACTGTTTAAGGCTGCTGTAGCTAAGGGCCACAGGCAGTATGATTAACAGCAGAGTCGTACTTCTGTACTTTGAAGTTCTTGTACTGAGCTCTGACTTACCCCTTTTATGATCAGGCGCAATGCCACTGTGGTAGAAGATTTGATTTCTCCTGAACTTGCTCTTAGCACTTAGATAGCCACCTCATGCTGTGCTGATGTGGTCTCTAAGCTGGATGGACTTTATTCCTGTTTCCCTTTCATTTCTACAAGGACCCCAATCAGATTATGTTAGAGACCCACCCAAAGGGCTCCATTTCCTCCTCCTTATCTTTCCCACAGTCCTCTCGTTATCTGTAGTTGTGTGGGGGTTCAGGCTTGACAACACAGGTTTTTGGTGAGTGTACATAGTTCAGCCAATAGTGGCACCCACCTGCTTCCTTTTGTGAAGTCAGAAATCTTCTCCTTGGGGCTGCCTTCCTGAGCCTGCATTTCAAATGACTCCAGCATCCATCCATGCTTCCACCCCCTCATTGTCCTACAGTATCTACAGACCTACAAAGTGCTTGTTCCCAGTAGGAACTTCTTCACACATTTTCAAAAGCATCAGTGGTTGACAGGTAGAAAGGAGACACCACTTTGCGGGTGTATGTAGCTGACAAGTTTGTGTAGAGAGGTAAATTACTAAGTATAGATGCTTTCAGAGATGCCCCACCTCAGGTCACTGTGCTGTGAAATACTGGAGTGATTTTCAAACACCCACGGTGGGGTTACTTGCTAATAATATGAGTTCTTAGATCCCAACCTTAATTATCAGTCGGTCACAGAATGCACATAGGCAACTTCACATGGAACAAATGTCTCAGATGGTTCCAACACACTGAAAAATATGAGCCTAATGTCATCTCCAAAACCACATTTGGGCCAAGAGAAAAGGTCTGCAGGAATGGAAGCAAGAGGGAGTGTGTGTGTGTATGTGTGCGCGCAGCCGTGCACACGTGCACACGTGAGAATGCCTACATGCAGAGGCCAGAGCAGTAATGGGGTGGCTTCCTCGTCTTCCTTTAACAATTAATTACCGTTTTGAGGCAGTAGTCTCTCATTGATCTAGAAGCTCAGAATTTTGGCTAGATTGGCTGCCCGCAAGTTCTTAGGGTCTACTTACTGTCTCTGCACCTCAACGCTAGATAAACAAGCATGAGTGGTTTTTTTACCCGTGTGTTGAGAATTCAGACTCAGGTTCTCAGATTTGCAGAACAAATACTCATCGACCAAACCATGTCCCAGCCCCCTGACAATCCCCTCAGTTTTTACAGTAGTAGAGTTTCTTCCTCTTCCTCCTCCTTCTCCTCCTCCTCCTCCTCCTCCTCCTCCTCCTCCTCCTCCTCCTCGTCTTGAAGTAGTAGAGATTCAATCTGGAGCCTCATGACTGTGAAGCAGGTGCCCCAGAGCTCTACAAGTGACCTCCAGCTCCAGGCCTTGCTTACGGCTGTTCTGCCTACCAACTTCAAATCATCTCTTGAGTGCTTCTATGCCATGCGATTTAATGCTGCGTTACTACTTGCCATATTGGGCTGCTTTGTGAATGATGAGGACAACAGAAACAAAGCCATTAACTGTTCAACAACAACACAATCATCATTGGGCTGGCTACATGGTCACTGAAAGAAGATGGAGGGGTGTGAACAACACTTACACAAGGGTGTGCTAGAGAAACATAATCTGAGAAAGGAGGACCCCTTGGCTACACACATTCTTATTTGTGCATATTCAGTGCAGTACTCAGTGTGCCTCAAATATAAGTTTCACTTTTTCCATCAAAGACATGGAACTTATAGGTGTGAAGAGAGGTTTGTAACCCAAGGCAAAATAAACAAAAGACACAGCTTTTGACCCACAAGTTGTCACGGAATCTGAACCCCCATAAAATACTGTGAAAACAAACAGGAGCCACCTTTGCCCCCAGCGGTTACCCACAGTGCAGCTGTTTGCAGGAAGCAGTATAGTTCTAGTAGAGACCTAATGACCTGCTGGGAAAGAGGAGGTAGATGGAGAAAATGCGTGAGAAAAGAACAACAACAAAATATGCAGAAACTCTGAGTCCTGGCTGCCAGTCAGACACCTAGGACAGCTGTGCACAGTCCAAGGCTGAGAACACAACAGCTCTGAAGTCCCCCGTCAGGGTTTCTGGCACCTGGCATGCTGTTCTGGGGTGAATTGCATTAGAGATGCATGTGTCATGCAGAATTTGCCTTGGTGTCAATCAGAGTCCTGATGCTTCACTTCTGATAGCCTTTCACGCTGGCTCCGTCATGTCCACTGTGGACCTTCCCCTTCTATGTCTATTTCTGTGCTCTTCCAAATGCATCAGCTCTGCCTGAGGTGCAGATCTGTTCTGTGTGGGAAGGATTCTCTGTTTGCAGTGAGGGGTCTAGGTGCTGATGGAATTTTAGGCTCTATTTTTCTGATTCCTTCTCCTTCCTGCATTTCTATTAAGCTCCCACAACCCATGAGCACAGTGCTGGGTGTCTAAGATCATCATCAGTCTTCACTTCAGAAGTTGTTGCGCTTGGGAATAAGTCCTCATGGTACTTTGACTTCAGCTTCAGTCTCAGCTTTGTGACAGCTAGCCATCCCTCCCAATAAACATTCTTGCTGTCAGCGTCCTAAGGAGCACCAAATGGCTTCTGCTGTGAAATCACAAACTTGGCCCTGCTCAGTCTATGAATCACTGGACCTTGGAAACATCAGCATAGAAGCTCTTCAGTCTAAACTGTGATTACTACAACAATTTAAGAGATCCGACCAACTTTGTAACAGTGCAACTCACTTCCCAAGTTTGTGGATTTCTCTCTCTTCACACATAAATGACTAATATAGTTGATTGAGACTCTGATTGTTCAGTTGTATCTTCTCTTTTCAGTGCATAGAGTAGTTTCTCTAGCACAGGTTTCTAGATTTTTCTCTCAGGTGTCCATTTTCAGCACAAGGTGAGCATTTCAGATGACATTGCAATTATTGGTGGGGATTTAAGACTGACCTGAGTCATATGCCAGAAAAATGTATAGCAATAAGGGAAGGGAGTGGATGAAGTACCAAGAGATGAAGTCTGCACGCTAACAGCCAGCCCCAGGGGAATCAGCCAGAGCCAGAAGGGAAACTGTGGGCACAACGGAGGCTTCTGCAGCTCCAGAGTTCACACTCATTTTCTCTTTCATTCCCTAGGAGCTAAGAGGATTTCCAGACAACACAGACCGGAGTTACTCCAAAGAATCTTTCTAAATAGGTCCACCTCCCCTGTATTCTTTCTATCCCATTACCTCTGGCTACAAGGGAGATTAAAGCATTTAAGAACCATCATTAAAAATAAGGTTTGAAAAAAAGTAACTGAGATCTGAAAGATTCTAAATTGCAAGTGAAGTGGGTTTTTGATGATCATCCACAAATCAATGTACTTACTTGAATTTCATTAAAATCTTAAAATGAATTTAAAAATTAATATGCTCAATTTTCTCATTGCACATGTGCTGCTAACAAAGTGAAGCCTGTCAGCAAACATGTTTGGCATAAATATAGAAAATTCAACTTTTCTTGAACATTCTGATATTGTGTACAAACTTAGTCAAATTATTTTTCTCTCTTTGGATTAGCATGTGTAAAATATTTCACTTAAGTTCTGCAGTTTAAACTGTGGCCATAAGACTACTCTCTCAGATCACCTAACACAGCGCTGTCTCTTAAACGTTAGAAATAGTTTACAAATCCTGTGTGCACAGATTACTACAAAATTCCCTAAGTATGTACCCTGGAGCTCTTTAATTCCTTTTCTCTCCCAAGCTGCTCCCATGAACTTGCTGAGGAGTTCTTCATCCTGTCATAGTGAACTGAGAACAGTGTCTCAGTGAATAGAGCTCAAGGCAGGGTGTGGAATCTGGTTCCCACCGTATCCACCACTGAGCCTTACCTGAAAGTGATGGACGTCTCATAGCCCTAGGGTTCCAGATACACCTCTGCTTACCCATCTCTTCTGCCCGTTTCTCTCTCCTGCCATCTTCTAGGCTGCTTTATTACTTGATGGAATAGATCAGCTACTTTGTCTCTTGATTTTACTTTCTGTTTTTCATGTGCTTTTAGTCTGGCTTGATGAAAATTCTTACATCTCTTCCAGTGACAGTCTACTGGGTTCTCCATCTTACTGTGAATAGGAATGTACTGTGAATAAAGATGTCATGAGCTGTGCACAAGGGAAGCATGGTTCCAGCACCCCCATATCCTACTTTGCTTCCTCCAGTTCTAATTTTGCTCCCCATTGTTCAGAGTCTAGAGACTAGCTTTTGTTACCAAGCACGCCATTGGATTGTTGGATCTTATCCTCAGAGCACATTCTTAAGGAACGTAAGAGGAATTCTTACCAAGAACAACCATTTCTTCCAGTCTGTTTCAAATGAATGGCAATAATGATTGAAATGATACATGCTGGAATGTCGGCTTTGTGTGGTGGGATGACAGTGAGCTTGGTTCCCTTGCAGTTTTTTTTTTCAATAGACATGTATTACCTTTATAACAAAGAATTGAAATGTGGGACAGGAGAGATGCTCAGTGGTTAGGTGTGCTTCCCGCTCTAACTGAGGACCCATGTTCAGTGTCCAACACCCCCATCAAGTGGCTCACAACCACCCATAACTACAGGACTAGAGAACCCCACCCCCATAACTAACTAAATAAAATTTTAAAAAGAATAAAAAACATAACATAGATTGAGGTATCGTCCTGAAGCTCTGTCTGCTTAAGTTTCAGACACACCTAGAAATGCCTGAAGAAATGAAAGGACCACAAAGAAATGCTGTGACAAGAACAAGGCAGTGACCCTCATTTCCAGCACATTCTAGACCTGAGACAGACCTGTGCTGAGTGAGGAGGGACAGCTTCCCCGAATGTGGAAGACACATTCATCTGTGTTCTTCCGGACTGCAGAGACCACATACAGTCTGAGGTGTTGAGGGTTTCGAGACAGCACACACTCTTGCCAGTGGCGTAAGAATGCAAGGTGAGTTTGTAGCACTTGCTGAACCACAAGAGGAGGGTAAGGAAATGCCAGGTGACATTCTGGAAGACACAGGGCCCACAAGGCCCGGGGAAACAACTCTCAGATCCTATGTGACACTTTAGAAGCTTTCAGATAAAACAAAACAGGAAGGCAATATATCCTTGAGGCTGGGGGCCTTGGTTCTGGAGATAGGTCCAACGGTTAGCCCAGCTAGTTCGATTTGTCATCAGTTCAATAACATCATCTTCACTGAAAAACTGAAAAGGTTGGTGAAAATTATAATGAACCGTTTTAGAGAAACATCTTGTATCTCCACCATGTTCCTACTATAAGACACACAATAAACACAGTGATACAAAGCTAGGTAAGCCCAAGCCCTGTAGTTATAAAAATCACTGAATAAGATGTCCACAACACACAGGAATACTCGACTTCAGAAGCCATCGCTGTGGAGGTACTTCTCTGTTCTCAGACAGCAGAGAGGAGGTCTGGAGTTCCAGAGTCAACCTGACACAGTTGCTCAATAAATGCACATACATCAATAGGTGGCAGGTGGACTGTTGGATGAGCAGCTACTGGATGAGTGTGGTATGACAATATTCCAGAGGACAGCACAAACACAATGACCCACCTAGAATGTGATGTACTGAACTATGGAATGTTCTTTTGCCACGTCTCTATTTCTTGCGTAGAAAGAATAGTCTCAGGCAGACCAGAGGTGCAGTGGGAGTGATGTTAACACTTTCCCAATGAGTAAGGTAAGAGTTTCAGTGAGTATCAGAAGGGGAGGAATGGATCATGTATGAGGGTCATAGGCCCACACCATCCTAGGCTGAGTTGTTTGGTGGTATGTGAGATATGGGGACAAACATTGCCAGTGAGGAAGGTTTCTACCCTCCCTAAGTACAGTTCCGAGATTCTTCTCTAACAGGACCATGTTCCCACACAGTCAGCATCATATGAGTGCTCTGAGCCTCGTGCTTTCCAGAGCACAAGCATCTCCAGCCATGGCCTTCTAGGGATGATTAAAAGATTCTTTATCAGATGCCACATCGAGCTCTGTGTTTCTTTTGGGTGAGTTTTTGAAGTCCTGGCAGCTAATTCAATCAAGTGTCATTATCCAGCCCCCTCTCCACCTTGCCCTCCCTGCCAAGGGCAAAGGCTTGATACAAAGCAGAGCTCACTGAAAGCATTTAGAAGACTGTTTTCCCAATGTCCATTGTTTGAGCTCAAGCCTCTTGTGTTTGGAATGTTTTGGGTCAATGCCATTTCAGTTTTTTTGGTGAAGTGATGGGTCCCAGCTGTCCCATAGGTTTTTAGTCTCAAAGAGCTTGAAATAGATGCCCTATGACTCCTGATCTCTTACCCGGACAAAGGAAGCAGGGGGTCTGAGATACCCCCAGAATCTTAGTTCAGACTGCCTTCTGTGTCTTACCTCCCACTGCAGATCCCCTACAGAGAGAATGTTAATGACTACCCCAGATCCTTCTAGAATGGGTGAGACCTGGGCTCATGGATAAGTGGGAAAAGTGGAAGTAGCAGTTGTAACACATGCCTTAGTGAGCTTAACAGGTATGTATTGAGTGCTTGCTGAATACAGTGAGTCTCCATAATGTAACTCACTGCTGAGGCTGGATTAGGTAACAAGACTGTAATGAAAACACTTGGCCTCTAATATCAGGGAGCTCATAGACTACAGATGTGAAGCTCTTATAGGGCACCATGCTGCTGAGGAGCTGAAAGCTCATAGAAGGCAGTGGTTGACTCTCCCTAGAGGACCCAGGGAGGTTTCATATACAATAATATTTGACCTGAAGGCATTTATATGTCACACAGGGGAGAGGACTTCACCAAGAAGGAAAAAGACAAGAAAACAACTTGAGTCTTTAAACAGCATGAAGCTTAGTTCAGGGGTTAAAATTCAGCCATAAAATTGTGTGAAATTCTGTCAACGTTGCAGAGCCTGGACAGTAGTGTGTTAGGTGATGTGAATTAGGACTGGAAAGATAGGCTCCAATTCCTCACGGAAGCTGGAAAAACTGATCTTATAGCAATAAGGAATGAAAATGAATAGTGGCTGCCAAAGCTTGGGAAGTAGAGGAGGAGGAAAAGGAGGAGGAAGAGGAAGAGGAGGAGGAAGAGGAAGAAGAAGAAAGAAGGAGGAGGAGGAGGAGGAGGAGGAGGAGGAGGAGGAGGAGGAGGAGAAGACGACAGAATGATCAACTGAATCATTGGTACATTTGGACAGTAGGCACAGTTTCTATAGGACAGTAGGGCAACTTTGCTTAACAAGGATTAATTTTGTATTTTAAAGCAAACAATTTTGAATGTTTTTAATTCAAGCAAATGGTAAGCATTTGAGTCAATCGATAGGCCAGTTAGCTTGATCATTGCACACCATATGTCTGGATTAGAATGTGGCCATATTATGCCCTGTGAATACATTTGACTGCTTCTCAATTAAAAATCAATTAAAATGTATAAACTACCTTTGTCTTGTTGAGAGTAGGTTGTGTAGGGGGCTGGAAATGGGACACTAGATCATGCGTTTCTGCCCCTAGTTGCTGCCAGTGGATGTGTTGGGAAATGGATGGACATTAAGGAATGGAGAAGCACTATCAGACTTGTGTTTCATGGTGACTTAATGGGTACATAGAAAGGAGGCAGAGAAGCCCTTAGGAGGCTCTCTCATCTGGCAATCAAAAGATGGACAAGGTGTAAATGGACAGATGCTGGCAAGAATGAGGGGCCTGTGAACATGGGGCAGGAACATAAACCAGTGAAAGATTGAAAGACAACATGCCTGTGGACTCAGTCTCTGTTGCTTATGAACCTTTAGGGGTGTCAGCCAAATTCCCTATGGAATAAGAGGAGCTTAAGCCACACCTTCTGTGCAAGATGCTGAGAGATGCTATGACAGTGGGTGTGAATGGCCTCAGTATTCCCTGAGATGCTGGGTGAGGCCTGGGAGTGTCTACTGATACCAGGACAACAAGCAATAGACGTTTCAGACAGAAGACACTTGCTTTGCTCTCTTAAGTATCACACCTGCTCTTCACATGCCAGGATGTCAAAAATCTAGAGATTTCAATCACTGTGGAGTTATTGATTTGAACAGATAGCAGAACCTCAGTTATGACAATTCCCAATGTATGGACATCTCCCTAGAGTCATACATTGATGGTGGAGCACTTAAGATACCCGAGATGGAGACCCTGCCCACCCCACGATTGCCAACTTGACAGACTCTCCAGTCACCTAAGCTCATGCCTCTGGGAATGCCTATGAGGCGTTATTTAGTTTAGGTTAATTATGGATTATCTAGGTTAGGGTAAATATGGTAGAAAGACTCACCAGAATGTGGGCAGTACCATCCTATGGGCTAAGTCTCATCTGAGGAGCTGCTTCCTGTTCCCTCTGCTGCTTGACTGCTGATACAGTGTGACCTGTTGCATTCGTGAGCTCCTGCAGCTATGGCACCCCACCTCACCCCAACCAGGATGGACTATACTCATCGACTGTGTCTTGGTCAGGGTTTCTATTCCTGCCCAAAAATAATGACCAAGAAGCAAGCTGGAGAGAAAAGGGTTTATTCAGCTTACACTTCCACGTTGCTGTTCAGCACCAGAGGAAGTCAGGACTGGGACTCAAGCAGGTCAAGAAGCAGGAGCTGACGCAGAGGCCATAGAGGGATATTTCTTGCTGGCTTGCTTCCCCTGGCTTGCTCAGCTTGCTTTCTTATAGAACCCAAGACTACCAGCCCACAGATGGTACCACTCACAAGGGGCCCTCCCCACTTGATCACTAATTGAGACAATGCCTTACACCTGGATCTCATGGAGGCATTTTCTCAACTGAAGCTCCTTTCTCTGTGATAACTCCAGCTTGTGTCAAGTTGGCACACAAAACCAGCCAGTACAGACTGTAAGATAAAACCAGCCGCTTTATCTCTGGTTGCTTCTTTGTGGGTATTTTGTGACAGCAATGAGCAAAATATTTCACACTCCCCATAAAACAGACTTCTCCCACATACACCAATCCAGGCATCAGATATGAAAACGTGCGGTACACCTCAAGCTCCTGGTTCCTGATGGCCCTGTGTAGGAACGATCAAACTATGGATACACTGAACCCAAGACAAAAGAACAGAGAAAAGGGAGTATCCATCCTTCCTCCCTCCCTCCTTTCCTTTCTTTGAAAGTAGAAATCTCACTTCAGAGATGGCAGAGGTGTAGATAATGAAGAATAGCTCTCAAATGGAGCTACTCTAACCAGTGTGGTGTGCTGAGTGTCTGGGCTCAAAGACACCAGCCAGACAAATTGTAACACCCTCATTAAAGGGCTGCAGACACTAAGCTGAGGAAGGGGAGTGGCCTGGCATCAGGTACTTACACAGCATACAGGACTAGTGGCTGCAGGTGTGTCTCTGAGGTAGGAAGAGATTCCGCTGTCAGGCCAGCACATTTCATGATAACGTCTGCAGCTAGCTGCCTGCCTGCAGGGCAGGGCTTCCAAAGAGTTTCTTCTTACAGTTCTTTCCCCTAAGGAACCTTTACACTACCTCAGGTACATAGGCATGTAAGTAGATTTACAAATCAAACATGTACTGACAATAAGTCATAAAGAAACATTTTTTGGTGTACATAGAATTCTACTAATTATTTAATATGAAGGCAAATTTTGTATATTAAATTCAGTGGATGACTTGTTTATTTTTATGTAAAGAATTAAATCCTGGCTGAATGTTTGAGGTGTAGGATGTAGCATATGTTCAAAGTCTTTTCAGAAATGGCCAATCCTTTGATCTTACAGTAATCATGCTTCTTCCCATGGATACATAGTATATAAAAAGAAGAAACACATTTAAGGCCACTTGAAAAAATATTGAAAATTCCTTCCCAACCTTAATCCAAATTTTATTTAACAATATTTGTGAAATCTACTCAACAACTCAAAGAACAATTTAAATAATTTAACATTCTAATCTAATTCACTCCAAGGCTCTTACATGCTGAAGACCAGCAATAGGGGAGTTATTAAAAGTCTCTGTTTTGTAATTCAAAAATTATGTTTCTGTGGAGTAGTAGATGTTTTGTGGACAGTAGAAACAACACAGTTCATAATGTACAGCAGTCTTGAGGCTGGTTGGCTAGCTGCAAGTGGTGCGGGGCAGGCACAGTGCAAAGTGCGCATGCTCTGTATTCAAAACCAAGGCTGCAGCAAAGCTACTCGTGCAGCATGGGCTGACAGTGCCAGAACATTTTGGGTCTCTGTATGTTTGATTTTGAAGTTCTGGACGTTGCATATTCACAGTCCTTTACTGTTAGCCTATTTCTCTGATATCATTAGATGACCACAATTTAAAAAGCTGGGACTCCAGGCTTCTGAGAGGGACTTGAGCACACAGGGCTGGTCAGTATAGAACAGTCTCCGGTGTGAAGTGAGGCTAATCACCCAAGTGGCACAATTCTTCACCTCTCGTACCTGTACATTTTACTGTGCAACCGTGGAATGGCCTCTGATTCTTTTTTCTAATTGCTGTGAAATTTGTGTACTGTACAGTTAACTCTTTGAAGCTCACGATTCAGTGCTATTAAGTACACTCATAGAATGGTCCACTCAGGACCCATGTCAGGTTTTAAAATTGGCAATTCCTACTTTTCTGACTCTATCAGTCTCCTCTCAGGATGTTTCTTGTAAGTAGAAACACTGAAATGCTGAAGCGGTATTTCTCCGAGCCTGTCTTCAGGTCATGAGCGCTAAAATACACATCTGGATTCCTTTCCTTTTCGTGATGAATATTACTTCATGTGCACTCCTTTGTTTCATTGACAGGCACCTGGCTTTCTCCCTTCTGTTTCCCGTGAACAAGTTTGTTACAGAAGTTTGTGGACCAGTGTTTATCAAAACATTTTCTCAGTCTTTTGGATCTATAGCTACGTCCAGTTGCTGGGTCATATGCTAAGCAGTTATCAACTATGCACAACTGATAATCTCATGAGCAAGGAACAATGTGTTAAGATTTGTTATTTGTGAACTTAAAAAAAAAGACACGATAATATTTTTGTTGATTCTCTGAGAATTTCATATAAAGTCTCTTGATCTTATGTACCCCCTTCTGCCCTAAAACTCCTGCCTAATTCACCTCCTCCTCACCCCCATAATTTTGTAATCTCTTTTTTGTTTTATATAAAGAAGCTATCTCAGAAGAGATGTCCCGGTCCTCTGATGCTTATAGTCTTTCCATGCCCTCTTTCATGATGTTCCCTGAACCTTAGGTATAGGGCGTATGTTGTAAATAAATTAATAGAGGCAGGCATCCCATGGTAAGTAGATCTCTACATTTTAATCATTTGTTGCTTTCTGTTATGGTCATTGAGTGATGGAAAAGAAGCTTCTTTGACGATGGGAAGAGATAATTTATCTGTGAGAATAAGTATTTAAAGTGCAGTTAGGAATTATACTTGTTTAGGAAATGGCAATCGTAGGTTCTCCTCTAGGGTCTATGGACTCACCAGCCTGGGCAGTTGGATAAGTTTACCAGGCCAGGCATGACTTTCCTTTTATTTTATTTTATCTTTGATAGTTTATTTACATTTCAAATGTTTTCCCCTTTCCAGGTCTCCACTCTGAAGCTCCCCATCCCCTGCCTCTATGAGGGTATTCCCCCACCCACCCACCCACTCCCACATTCCCTCCCTGGCATTCCCCTATACTGGGGCATCTAACACCCTCAGGCCCAAGGGCCTCATGACTTTCCTCTTACTGAGCAGGTCTTAAGTCCAATTAAGTGGCAGTTGGTTACCTCCAGGATGTAAGTGCCACTATTGCCACTTTCAAAATATCTTGCCATGCTGGTTATTGTGGTGGTTCATAGGCCTCAGAGCTGCATACGATTTCCCTTTTTGTTTTGGCAGCTTGCATGGCTCCTGATACTGTGAGATATAGTGCCTAGGGAAGGGCTCCTAGATCAGATCCAGCTCAATTCTTCCAAGTCCTGTGTCCAGAGTGTGTGCCACTGCCAGTAACAGGATCTTGTTTTCTTTTTCTGAGAGACACCAGGCTCTGCCCAGTTTTTAATTAGATTGTTATCGTCCAGGTTACGTATATGTTTGATGTGTGGTTACCATGCATCTCTCATCATTTTATTATTCTAGAGGAAAGGATTCACTCCAAAAGGTGGAGAGATAATTTCCAAAAACTTAGACATGGATACAGAGTCACAAAGTAATAACTAAACAGGAGACAGACACTGTGAGTGTCTGGCAATGACATAAGCTGACACTTGGATAGTGAAGTAGAGTGGCAGCCTCCTGAGGAGCCTGCTTATCAAAGCAAAGGACAAGCTCTCTGCCACCCTGCTCTTAAAGGATGCTTAACCATGGCCACCATCACCCTGTACCTCCACAAAGGTACAATGAAGTGGAAAGGCCAAAATGTTCCGTGGCACTTAATTTACCCTTCAAAATTGGCTTCATTTTATTTGAATTGGAAAAAAAGAGACAATGACAATTTTCTCAAACACTACTTTGTAATCTTTTTATAAAAATAATTACACTGAGGAGGATATGTAATGGTGTGGCTGTAGAGATCAGATGACACTATGTGGAGATCCATGCTTTCCTTCCACATGGAGGGTTGAGGGCATTCTGAGTCAAGTCTTCAACTCATAAAGCCTCTTTGATGAGCATATTTCTTGAAAATTCCATATCACATAGGAAAGACACAAGTTTGGTTTCTTTTGGGAGCAGAAGATAAAACAAAACAAAACAAAACAAAACATTGACACTACTTTGTGAAGCCCATCCTGGTCATGACACAATTTAATTACCTAGTGTTACAAAGTAGGTATTTGTCACGCATGGGCACTTTAATGATGGGATGACACTAGGCATTTAATTAAGGTGGTCTATCCAAAAACAACCTTAGACTCAGACAGTCCCTTTCTGGAGCACTAAGCATAAAAATGTTATCCCCTGAGAGTGATGCTATTAAATCAGGCTTATTACTCTACTTTTAAATGGACCAGACCTTATTTCAGATGCATATGCAGCAATTTTTGTCACTTTATCTAATTAGGTTGTATCTGAAAAAGCTTGAGAATTAAAACCAAGCAACAAAATATGCCAACAGTATCGGCATGCTGAAAAACAGGTGTTTAAACACCAATTAACTGAAGATTTTCATTATATACACACATATACATTTTCAAGCTCGTTACATATAAATGCTCTCTTCATCTATGTAGATACACACATATTGTATATATTGTGTAAAATTAAAATCTCTAAAGACACATGACACAGACAATAATGTGCTCAGGATTACACAGGTGGGCTGGAGTAACATGTGAGACTGCCAATCTACCTCAAAACGCTAATCTTGAAGCTGGACTCTATCCCAGTGGGATTATGCTTGCCTACTATGTGTGAAGCCAGGAGGTCAATCTTCCATACCACAAAGAACACAACATAACAAAAAAAGATAATCCTGTATTAGTCAGCTTCCAATTGCTGGGACAAAAATATAGAGGTAATAAGCTTTATAAGGAAGATTTATTTGGGGTCCTGGTATTAGTCCATAACTGATTAATTGACTCTGCTGCTTTGGTTTTGTCATAAGTTAGAATATTATGATTGGCAGCATCTAGTAGAGTGGAGTTGCTTACCTTGCCATGGTCAGGAAGCAAAGACATGGGAGGAGGTCAGAATCCAGCAAAGCCACTCCCCCATTGACCTAACTTCCTTCTGCTGGCTCCACCTCCTAAAGGGTCTACTTCCTCACATTGGTTCTAAGCTGGTGGCCAAGCCTTCAATGCCTAGCCTTTATAAGACCCTGAAGAGCTAAAGAGAAGCAATCCTGATAACACGTTAGAGGCCATCGCAAGTCAGAGTCATGGTTATCTTCTAAAATGATGCAGGACTTTGTTGGGAAGGCAGAATGTAGAGTTCATAATGGCTTCATCTATACAGTTTCTTGACCCAAGCTTCAGGCAAATGGCATCCAACTTTATGTTGAGTTCTTAGATCATTCAGGCTTTTGTAACACAGTGTAATCTACCAGGTGGCTTATGAACAGCAAATGACGTATTTAGCAACAGTGTTTTAGGATGGGAAATCAAGTCAAGGCATTGAAGGAGATCCTGGTTCATGAATAAATCTTTTCGCTGTACCCTCTTAGGGCAGAGGGCATGCTAACTCCTTGGGCCCTTGCAGTGCAGAGCACACTTCTGGGCCCATTCTCATTATCTAATCTTCTCCCCCAAGTGTCCTTACTACAGGGATGAACAAGTGTCCTTACTACAGGGATGAACAAGTGTCCTTAATACAGGGATGAACATGTGTATTTGGAGAAAGGGGCCCAACCTTTCCATCTATGGCAGATAACTCATTAAATTACACATTGATATTTTCCCCACATTTTTATGGCTAATTCAATTGGGCAATTTTGTGTGCACGTGCACACAAAGTTGTTCAAGGCAGGGTTTCTCTGTGTAACATTTTTGGCTGTTCTGGTACTCACTTTGTAGATCATTCGGACCTTGAACTCAGAGTGTAAGGGTCTGGAAATCACTGAAGGAAGAACCCAGACTCAGATAGTATGCAAAAACAAAAAGTGTATATTCTGCAGAAACATCTAGCATGTGAGGGTCAACCATTCTTCAAAATGGCAACCCCAGACAAAGGAACTGGGAAACTCTCAAGAAGGATTAGGTAATCTAAAATCTTATTGGTGGGTAATAGGAGGTCATAGGTGGTTAAAGGTCTGCATTCCTACGTCATGAACATTTAACCATAGGATAAGATGGGGCTGCCCAGCACAAATGGCTCATTCTGAGATTAGATATTTCCCCATGTTTGTGGTTATTTCCAGGCTGTTCTTTGTGTGTATGTATGTGGGGTGTGTCTTATGATTGTGTTTTGGATTTTATGGTCTGTTCCTAGAGCTGATGCTTTATGGCTTTTTTTTTTTTTTTTTTTTCCAAAATCAGGCCTGGTCCTTAAATGGAGACAAATGGGGTTTATGTTGTCCTTTCAAGAGATCTACCTGCCTCTGCCTTCTGAGTGTTGGGATTAAAAACATGCACCACCACAGCCTGGATCATTTGAGCAGTCTTAACAAGACACATAATATATAAATATCTATATTTGTTCAGATTGTACATATGAAAAATATATAAATAGAGCTGGAAACTTCATTCTTGCAGGCTAGTGGCAGGAGGTGCTATGTAGGCTGCTGTGGGGGAAGAACTGTCAGCCACAGACCTACTTAGCTATAGACCCTGAGTACAATACTGTTGCCTGGCCAGGCAAGATGTGCTCACTGGTGCAAGCTTTGTTATGAGGATTACCTACCACTTTGTGCTTGGATTGAAGGCTAGCTCTGTAGGAAAGAATCCACGTTGAAAACATAAGCACAGGCAAAAGCCTGTAATTACAGAGGTCATGGGTCCCACGGGAGAAGCTACTGCTCTTGTTTTGCAAAATTAGTGTGATATGACCATCAAATTGCCTTCTAAGTCACTATGGTGATGCCTATGGGTTAGTGCTGCTGTCTGGTTTGGTCTGAGCTTTTTATAGCACATGATGGTACCTGCAGAAACTCATGGCTGGTAAAAGTGCTGAGAATAAGTGGCATTTGAGTGTTTAGCCATGAATTGGCATCTGTGCCATTCCCTTTGCAACTCAGGAAACATCTCAGAGGAGAGGCTGGGAAGAATATAAGGAAGTGGGCAGTGGTGTGAAAGACTGACTGCTGGCGGGGCACAACTGACGCACCCTGGAACCCTCAGGACCCGTGTGATTCTCTGCACATGAGCTACTCGTGATTGGGACCACTAACATTCTTCCTCAGAGTGAAGGAGGGGCTTCCTTAGATACACCCATTTCTGAAGATTTATGTGCACTTGATGGTTGGTAGGAATGGTAGTCTTCTTTAGCAGGACAGTCACTAAGAAGTTTCCCATGTTCCTGTAAATAACCCCCATGAAACTCACTGAGAAATCAAGAAAAAAAAATAGAAGATTTAGTTGGGAAGAGAAAGGGGATTGAGCAGAGTGGGATGGCACAAGAGAGGATAATGGTCAATGACATTGTATGCACGTGTGAAAATGCCACAGCGAAGCCTCTTATCATATGTAATTGATACATGATAGTAACATCAAAATAGGGACAAAAATGAGACCTGGAGATGGCTCTGTGGTTCTAGCGCTTGCTATGTTAGCATGAAAATTGGAATATGGATCTATAGAATTTACTTAAGTGCCAGGTGGGGATGATAGCTTACCCACAGCTCCATTATTGGAAAGTGGAAGGAGATAGCGGTTCCCTAGAGCAAGCCGGATGGTGACATCAGCTATATTGGCCAATGTGGGTTTTATTGACATTGCTTCAGAAGAGCAGGGTAAAAGAGTGACTGAGAAAGATTCCTGAAATCAAACTCAGGCTTCCTCAAGCATCTGCACACATGTGTACAACCCCTGCACACACATATGTGTATGCACACATATACATATGAAAAACAAAAAGAAAATAGAAGACAAAAATAATGTATAGGTATATAGATCATGCTACTATAAAATATAATCTAACACACACACACACACACACACACACACACACATGCCTGTCATAGGTAACTACAGGTTTGTGTGTGCTTTGTATTAATACATCTATATAGCATTCAAAATGTTCATCCCTTAAGCTGATAAAGTCTGCATATGCTGTTCTCCAGTATATGCTTAGTTACTAAGACAGAGACAGACCCTTTGATTAGTTGTGGACTGAGTTGTTCCTGGGGGTTTTGAAGATCTTGGATTCCAGTTTGAGGGAAGCAGAAGATGCTTTACACGGTAAGTGAGCGAAGGGATGTATGGAGTGAGTTGCAGCACAGCGCCCCCAACATTGGTTTCTTTCCATTTTCCACAGTGGTAGAATTTCTAGCAGAGCTAATGGCCACCCAGAGCTAAGCATATCCTTAGCTTTCTTTGCAGTGAGGTGAGTTCATGTGGCCAAATTAGAGGCAATGGGATGAAATGTGAAGAACCGGGCAGGGGTGTCTGAGCCTTCTCTAGGAAATCACACGCTGCTCTAGTCTATTTTTCTCTATTACTTGGAATACAGTTTTCTTTGGAACCCTGAACCAGGGCTTCTATCCAGGACTGGCTCAGGGTGGGAGGGGAAAGCAGTCTTGCCCCAAAGTCTATGACACAGCGCATTGCTCGCCCTGGCTTTCCTGTGAAAGAGCACTCTGCCTTGTCTCATCGTGCTTGCCTTGAATTTCCACATTTCTCCCATCTGTTCACCTAAGCACTGTGCATGCATGCTTCACTTGGCTTGGGAAGGGTGTATTAGAAAGCATCCATCAGATGTTTGTAGTCGTATGGATTGAAAATGTTCATCTTTGATTTGATGGAGTATGGATTTATTACCAGTGACAGTGATAATTAAAGAAGCCATAAAGCCAAAGCGAGTGTGCATTTTAAATAATGGCACTCTAACGCCTTAAAAGATGGTGAATATCTTTCTCAGATTGGGCAAATCTTTAGGTTTTTTTTTTCCCATTTGTATGAAGGACACTAAAGTGTGCAATAATTCACATCTATACAATGAATCTAAGAACTAAAGCTGACTGCTCAAGGCACTAGCTGTTGCTTCACACCACTATGTGAATGGGGAAGACTTGGGACCTTCTCTCCCTTTCTACATGACTTTTGATAAGCTCTTTAATTTCTCTATGCTGTGGATTCCCTCTGTAAAACAGAGATACTAGAAACATTATCTATTTTTTGTGTGTTTGTGAGTATTATGCGGGCCACAGTATGCATCTTGGTAGAATAGCTTTCTCTCTGATGCCCAGCCTCCTGTTGGCTCTCCATCACTGGATGTCAACAAACACGCCTAGCCTAGGCTCTTCTCCACTTTGGGTTTGGTGACATTGTGCCACTTGGGTGTAAGAGTTATTCTAGTATTCAGGCATGATGCTGGAGTTGAAGAACACTGAGAGATTGTCTTTTCTATGTGCCAGCCCTAGGCTGTATTAGGCACACCTTAAGATCACTGTTCTCTGGGGTTCACATGCTGCCTTGTGATTTGACACCTTTATTCTATTTTTCATGATTATAACATGTCATCTATTTATTGAGTTCCATGTGTGAGCATAAGCATACCATATCATGATCAGAGAACGACTTGGGAGTTCATTCTCTTCTTATACTGTGTGTATCCCAAGGATGTAACTCAGCTTGTTAGACTAGGCAGCAAGTGCCTTTAGCTGCTGAACCAGCTCACCCGGCCTTGTTCTCCTATCCCACATGCCTCTCTGGTGACCTCCATGAACTTTAACAATTCTCACTGTACTTCTCAATCCTCCTCAGGACAAGAGGCTTCTGTCAAGCCAGACAATCATTGTCTAAGTTCAACGGAAAAATTAAAATAAAAAAGGTGGTAAGATTTCCCTCTTAATATTTTGTCTTTTCCCAAATCCTGATCAGTTCCTTTATTGGCCTGGGGATTTGGAACCCAGTGCTCTGAAGGGGCTGCCAGGTGTTGGCTTCCTTCCTTCCTGTCCTGTGGGAATAGTAACATGTTTGCTTGAAAGTGGGAAAGAAAGAGCACAAAATAAAAATATCCATACAATCTCTAAGTCTTGAGAATATTATCCTATTAAAGTCCATCAATGCAGCATGTCCAAAGGCTGAGATACCCTACCCACAATAATGTCTGGAAATGGTCTTGAGATTGTAGACCCTTTTTATAATGCTAAAGACATTGAATTCCACCAGCTAGATCCCACACCGATTTATAGGTTAACACCACATTTCAGATGTAGCTTTTATTTTACAACATGGCTAGCAATCTTGGTAATAGAGTGATAATTCCCTTTAGATGACAGAGACCCAGCAACCTCAGCCATTTGCAGAAAGACCAAGGAGTCAAACACCTTTTGTGTGTCTAAAACAGGTGCCATGATATTCTGGACTAGAAGTTTATGGTCTTCTTTTGCATCACTCATTAAGCTGAATGCCACACTCCATCGCTAATGTGAAGTTCACTGACCTTCCTTATGGGGACCTTCACCCCATTTTCCAGGTCCAAGATGGAGGCCAGATATTATCAGTACACCTCTCTTAAGTCTCCAGATGTCTTTGATCTTCCACTTTCAAGGCCTTTCTTGATTTAGAGTCTTATTGAAGACACTGACATGCACATCTGACAGCAGAAGAAAGGATGACTTTAACAGCCCAGAGAAGAAAAGAAAGCATTTTAATTGGAAATTAGAATTAAAAAATTACAGCAGTCTGCAGCATTAACAGAAAGGCCAGCAGGCTCGTCCACTCCAATTTCCCCCAAGAGCAAGCCTGATTTACAGCAACGAACAATTATTGAAATTCATAAGAGCGACACCAATCATCAATAAAAGGTCAAATGAAGTTTAATATGATCTGTCAAAAGAGCTCTAAAAATATGTAATACATTGAAAGCATTTTATAAAAGAGTAATTTAAACATGTTTTGTTCAAAGGAACAATGTCAGTTACCTGAAAAGCTGACGAAGCCCTTTTGCCAATCGTTGCAGAATGAATGAGGGAACGGTCTTCATCAGCAGGCACAAAGACTTGGCTTTGCTTTACCCCAGTACTGCAGCTGAGAGCTGCTAGAAGCTCCCTGATAAATGACCAGGGGACCAGGGGACCAGGGGCTTATTTCTAATGGTCACAACTATTATATTTTCTTATGTCATACCTCCAAATTTGCCCTTAACTTGTAACATGAAGGCAAACTCATGAGAAAACTCACTCCACATGGAAAATTAAACAAAATCTGCAGTTTTCCAACAGAAAATGTAAGCTAATGTCTGCTGTGTTCTTGAGGCCGTTACTCTACCCAGAGATGTTTGGAGTATGGGAAGTGTACTGTGCCTGTTTTCATAGAATCCTTGAGTGCTTTGATCTAAAGGTGGTATTAACTGGACATATCTAAATAAAAAGAAGGACATGAAATAGCATGTTATCATAAAAGTAATGTTTGTCAATCTGCAAATTGTGCCACACTCAAATATCCAATGTACAATTGAACCTGTGTGTCTGCGCCTTCCACATCCAGAGTGGAAGAATTGTCCTTGTACTGAACATACAAAGACAATTTCTTTGTCATTGTATCGTACCAATCTGGCATAACAAATATTTACACGATATTTACAATTATCACGTAGTTTAAGTCGTTTAGACACGGTAGTGTACGGAGGAGGATGCACACAGGCTCTAGGCAAATCTAATACCATCATATAGAGCTCTGCTCTAAACCCTCTGTGGGGCACTCTGAACCTGCATTGAGTACTGTGTACTCATAGAAGTCATTGTGAGCTCTACATGAGGGCAGTACTGGCTACCTGCAGGTGCACTATGAGTTTAACTGTATACAAAGCATTATGAGCTCATTACAAACCACTACAAATTCTACATGGACCACTGTGAGCTTCAGACACAGCTCTGTGCAGGGTACCGCGAACTCTGAATAGGGCAATATGTACTCAGTACAGGATGATGTGAGGTGTGCATAAGAGATTTAAATGTCCACACAATGCCCTGATTTATATGCAAGGAACTATGACTGGTATACAGTGCCCTAGAAGCAGCACACAGAAACATTAGCTCAGTACAGGACAATGTGAGATCTATACGGGTCACTTTAACCTATACACAGGGGATCATGGGATCTATAAAAGCACTTGACCCCCTAAAAAATGTCCCGTAAGATGAATATAAATGCAGTATGTGATCTCTGCAGGCCATAGTGAACTGCTTGTTAGATCATCATGAGATGTGCGCAGGACACTACAAATTTGTACAGAGGGAGTTATGGTCTATATGCTGGTACACCATGAGCTCTGTATGTGTGTGCTGTGATCTCTACGTGGGGCACCATGAGCTCCACACAAAGCACTGTCATCTCTATAGATACAAAGCAAGCTCTATAGGATGCTTAGAGTATTCAAGTTATTCTGGGATCTAGATGCTATTTAAAGGTCCAGTGTTAGCTATAAAATGGAAATATAAATTCTATACAGGTGCACTCTGCATCCTACTGAGGGTAGTGACAGCTCATACAGAGCACCCAGAGAGCTGAACATAGCACTAGGACCTCTGCACGGGTACACTAACAACTGTCGATAGGCATGCATCACCTCTGAATTGATGCTATGCCAGATCAAAGCAGACATGTATGAGCCTACAACAGGCGCTCTGGCCTCGATGAAGGTGATGATACAGGGCACTCTTCAGTGTTCCTTGTGAGTGTACTACGGAATGAGGAAAGGTGCCCTGTGAGGTGAATGAAGAACTCCATGAGATCTGTGTTGGGTTTGATGCTCCACACAGGGCACTGTGGCCTCCACGCAGCTCACCATGAGCTTACACACCTTGTGGTGAGCTCTGTATGAGGCACTATGTGTTTTATGAAGGCCATCATGAACTCTATACAGATGTGCTATCTTCTAAATGCAGAAACACCAGGCCTCATAGAGCACCATATGCTCTACTCCTAGGCTTTATAAGCTCCAGAAAGGTGCAGTGTGAAGTCTATATAAGTGCACTGTGAGCGCCACACAGGCTGTTCTGTGATCTCTACATAGGTGAGCTACGAGGTCAGCACAGGTGCACTATGTCCACAGAGGTGTCCCATGAGCTCCACACAGGTGTCCTGTGAGCCCCACACACATGCACAGTGAGCACCATGCAGGTCAATGGAGATGAAATGTGAGCTCCACATAGGTACACTATAAAGCACAAAGTAGGTGTACTCCAAGCTCCACACAGGTGCACTATGAGCCTCATAGTGTGTTGTGAGCTTCATAGAGAAGAACTATGAGTTCCACACAGGTCCACTGTGAGCTCCACTCAATTGTACTCTGAGCTCCAAACATCCATTTTGAGCTCCATGAGAGTGGAGTGTGAGCCCCATGAGCGTGCCATATATGAATACAGGGCATAGGAGCTCTATGTGGAGCACTGTGAGCTCTACATCAATTCCTGCAAGCCCTATACAGGGCACTATGAGCCCTATGCAGGGCACTGAGCTCTACACGGCATACTATGAGCCCCATACAGGACACTATGAGCCCTATACAAGGAGCTATGGGCTATATAAAGAGCACTATGACCTCTATACTGGTACTATGATTTCTACATGGGCACTATGACCTCTATACAGGCACTGTGAGGTCTTTACAGGGCACTGACAGCTCTACAGGGCACAATGAGCTCTATACAGGACTATGAGCTCTGGACAAGGCATTATGAGCTCTATCCCAGGCACTAGGACTTGTATGCAGGGAACTTTGAGCTTCATACAGGTCATTGTTAGTTATACAAAGGGCACTGTGAACTGTATACAGGGCACCATATACTCTATCCAGGGAACTATGGGTTGTGTACAGGGCATTATGGACTCTACACAGGGCATAATGAGCCCTGGACATGGATCCATGAGTTCTATACAGGGCACCATGAACTTTGTACAGGTTCCTATCAAGTCTATATAGGGCCAAGAGCTCTGTCCAAAGCATTATGAGCCCTGTATTGTGCATCATGGGTTCTTTCTACATCAAGTACTCTATATATGAACTCTGTCCTGGGTACTATGTGCTATATACCTGGCACTATGAGTGCTATACAAGAGAACAGGAGTTCACACAGAGCACTATGATTTCTCTCCATGGCACTGTGATCTCAAAACTGGGCACTACGACCTCTATTCATGTGACTATGACCTGTATACAGGGGACTGTGAGCTCCGTACAGGCCACTATGTGTTATATATAGGGTACTGTGAACTCAAGCAGGGTTATAGAATATCTAAATTCAGTATTATAAGCTCTACACAGGAAAATATGGCTTCTATATTGGATACCATGAGCTCTATATGTGGGTTTTGAGTTTTATATTTGACACTACAAGCCTTACACAGGTCAGTGTGAGCTGTACCTAGGCCCCCCAGTGTCTATAAAGGAAATTATGAGTTTCCCAAGGGACAGTATGGACTCTATACTGGACATTTTAAGCTCTATACAGAAATCAATGAGCTGTACACTGGACACAATTAAGTCTATAGTGGATACTATGGGGTCTATGCTGAACTCAATTTAGGTTACTGGGAACTATATACCATGCATTATGATCACCTTACAGGATATTATGGGCTCTAACCAGTGATGCCTGTGCTGTATTCAGAACATGATGAATTCTATATGGGGGAGTTTAAATTCTATACAGTTAGTTCACTATGAGCTATACACAGAGCTCTATCAGTTCTATACAAGGCACGCTGTGCTATACACAGGTGATTATGATTTAGGCAGCGTTAGTTAAACCTGGACACTATGAGGTCTCTAGGGGGCATTATTATGCCTATAAAGGACCTTGTGAGCATTATACAGGGCCCCATGAACTCTCTACAGTTCACTATTACTTGGGTCACTTTGAGTTATATACAGGACAGTGTGCACTGTATATGGGACCCTCTGAGCTCTTTCCAGTGCACTTTGAACTATTTACAGTGCAGCAGTATGATCTGTATTTGGGCCATTATGTGCTCTATACAGGACCCTATCAGGTCTCTACAGGGCCCTATGAGTTCTGCATAGTGCACCACAGGCTGTATGCACTCTCAGTATATGTCTCACTTATGCTTGAAATATGGTCATTAAACAGCCTCACACCCATGCATATATCGACAATATAATTTGCCTAGGTGGATTATTTTTTAAAAAGAGAATATAATAGTGAGAGCTGAATGTAATGTGTTGGAAAATCTAGAGGGGTTATGGGAAGTTAGTATTGGGGGCACATGATTAAAATTATTGAATGCATGTATTTATTATATTGTCTAAGAATAAATGAAATATGCAGAAACCATTTTTAGTTTTTAGGAATAAAACCAGTCCCCATCCATCCATTTACTGTTGATCCATTTGCTCTCTCCTCTCTCTCTCTCTCTGTTTCTGTTTCATGTGTATGTGCGTGTGCATGTGTGTGTATGTGCACGCGCACATGCGTGCACATGTGTGCACATGCCTGTATATACACATTGTGAAACTAGTTTCTAAAAGTCGAATGGAATCTTCCTGGACACGATGCCTTCATTTCAACCACATCTGTAGTTTGGGTTTGCAGATGTCTGCTTGCTGCCCACCTTTAAGTAGTGTACTCTAGGACCCCCACAATCCCCATCAGCTGGCAACTAGTCAGTTGCTGTGTGGGAATGATGGAAAGATAAGATGAAGAACCTGCTTCAGCACTGCTCTCATTAAAATGAAAGAATCATGACTCTAAAATACAATATAGTCACAGAAAGCCATACACTTCACTTTTACAAATGATCAGCCCCAATGACTGAAACAGAGCAACAGACACAGATTACAATAAAATCTGACTCTGGCTGTTGAAAGATTAGTCAGCAGGTAAAACCACAGCATGGCCAAAAGCACTTGTTGCCATTTTCTGTAGTCAGTTGGAGGTGTTCTTTCCGGCCCATCTGTGCTGTTTTTACAGCAGTCCTGCATACTTGCTCAGTGAGAGAATGTTTCTTGTTGCTGCAAACAGCCCTCATAAATGTCGGAGCCAAGTACGTCTAAACATTACAGCATATTAAACACCTTTAAGCATGATCCATGGCCTTGTAATTGGTGCCGAAATAACACAACCTGGGTTTTAAATGGGAATTTGACTCTGTGTTTGCTGCTGTCAATCTGCTCAGCTGCACTCTGCCTGGGAAAGTAGGGCATGAGGAGAGAATGATTGCAACTGAACCATGGGACCCAGCTCTTGGAGCTCAAAGGTCATCTGGGATAACACCACCTTCAAACAATGGGAAAACGGCCTGAACAAGCTCACTGATACACTCAGAACGTCCAGAGTTTTCATTTGATGCTTCTTCCATTTTAACACAATACTTCTCCAAGAGTGGAGACTTTTCCTAATATAAATAACTGTGTTAGTGATGGAGTTCTCCATGTTCAGATTAAAACATTTCTCTGTTACCAAGTGAACAAGATCCAAATGGGTGGTTTTGTTTGTTTGTTTGTTTGTTTTGCTTGCTTGCTTCTGAGGAACATTGCTCCAACCTTGGGCTTTTAAAATAACTCTTTCCAACCCCAACCCATCAATGCTCCCAAATACCCACTAGTGCATCACTCTCGCCATTAACTCTGTAAGCCATGGTTGAAGTTAAGCATATAATTCAGAAGAACAGTCCAGCAGCCTAAGCAGCACAGACTTACGAGCACAGAGTACCAAGCACTCTGGCCTTGGTATAGGCTGATAGGGGACCTGGGAAAGGCATGATTCTCTCACCCACACTACTTATCACACTGTACCCACTTCCTTATCTGAACCAACCCTGGTAGAGAGAGCTGAGAACACTAGATGTAGTAGCATTTGAGACAGATGTTGATGATGGCAAACATGGTCAGACAGTCACAGTAGAAAAGATTATCCTGTGTCTAGCTTCAACTGGCTGTTGCTTACTGGCATCTGAATTCATCACCAAGAATAGACGAGTTCTTTGGTTTGGAACTCCTAGGGATGGATGGGAGCCAGAACAGACAATCACTAGTAGTAACAAATAGGGTAATGTTAAGATTGGTTACTAGGATCCTTAAAGTTATAAATCTTGAGGTTGTGTCTTGTTCCATCAGCCTTATAATTGAAAAGTTATTCCACTATTCAACTTTCTGGCCAGTTGAAAGTTCCCAAGACCATCAATGTGTGTCCACACAAGACAAAAGTGAACATGTGTTCTTCAACAACTGTTTTTATTAAGTAAGGGGAAAGAGACTAAGTGTTCATCATGAAAGAGCTAAGAGCATTGCACATATTGTCCCATTTAATCTTCAAACACAAAAGGCAGACTCTTGCTTTGAAAATATCATCAGACTCTATCCCTGCCTGATTTTGATGAAATTTAACTAATGAATTTTAATTTTATAATATAGGTGAGTGTCTCTGTATGGGTAGGTGCACGTGAGTGCAATACCTGAGGAGGCCAGAGAGGGCATCAGATCCCTGGAGCTGGAGTTAGAGGCAGTTGTGAGCTTTCTGAAATGGATGCTGGGAACTGAACTGAGTTTCTCTGCAAGAGCAATGCATGCTCTTAGCATCTGACTTCTGAATAAAATGACTTTTACATCTTTTGTAGCAAGAACTATGCTTTGAGTTGACAATATGAATATGAGAAAGAATTATAGAAGAGAATGGATGGATTGGATGCCAAATCACCTCTTCCTCTGCCATAATCTAACTTGTGACATAACTAACTTTGTGAACTTAAAGAGAATAGATGTTTAGGTTAGCATTAAAGTTGGAATAATAAATACAGGAGATAAATATTGTTATGAAAAGTCCTGAGATAGAAGAGTGATTGTGTTCAGTTTCATGCATAATCTGTAATTATTTAACATTATTGGTCTTTTTACTGAAGAATACTATCAGCTCATAGGGTTACCACAGAAGTCATTGAATCAGAGGCACAGAGATGAATGAGTGTGCTGGAGGAAGAAGAAAAGCTAAGCCAATGAGCTTAGAGGACCCTCCTATTACCTGTCTTCTCACTGCCCACTTTCCTATTGCCCACTTTTCCACTGTCCACCTTCCCATTGTGTGGCTGTGGTAGACTGATTTCATTAAACTTCTGGCTAATTTTTCTTTGCAGATTTTATGTGCAACAAACTCCTGGTTGTAATTTGACATCTCATGTAGGTTTGCCTATAGGAAAAGACTGACCATCTAGCTCTAAGGACTCTGATCAAGGTCTTACTTATTCAGAAAATTAATGAAGTGCCTTTGGGGTTTTAGGTGTTAGTCTTCTGATAAGTTAATGAGCATAGATTACCTGGCATGATCAGGTTTCCAAATCTACCATGGAGAAGCCTCAATCCTGGGTGGTGATATATTTATGGGTACTTAGCACCAGGTTTTGTTACAGTTGAATGTCACAAGTTCAGTTTGAAATCTATTTTAGAAGTCAACTATCTTCTAGTAGCAATTTTGAACCTTGCCCAAGATGTAGACATGTACCAGAGACATAGCAGAAAAACCTGAAGATAGCGGAAACTGGAAAGAAGGTGAAATATAAAAGAGGCAAAGAAAATCAAGAGAGTTTACATGGCTGATTCCCCTGAGGCTACTGCCAGCTTCTACAGTGCACAAGCAGAAACAGAATGTAAAGAGGAAGTTTTTGTCTTTCCAAACTGTTAAATAACATGCAAAATAAAATAAAAACAACAAAAGAGTTCAAGGCTTCCATGGTCTCTTAAAATTAACAGGGTGAGTCAGACAAAGGACAACAGTGTATAGCAAGGAGACTTAAAATTTGCATGAGACATCTCTAAGAACCCCCAAACTTCCAATACTTCATGTATTCTAGACATGTTCAAGGAGTCTGGCAGAAAGGCACAATTAGAAGACAAAATAACTTCATAGGGATTTTAGCAGTTGCCTGCTGCTATAGAATTAGAAATCCTATAAAATAAAGGCAATTAGTAAAGAACTTATCTCACACAAACGAAAACAAAAGTTGCATTTGTGTGGAAGATCCTACAGGCTGGTTGACCAGAACGCTGTAAATGTGGAAACATGGAGTGCTGCAGATTCAGACCCAAATTTAACTTACGTTGTCTTTATTCCCCCTTGAGATACATTTACTACCAATATCTGTATCTGACCAACATCCTGTGATCAGGTAAGATATTTGAAATATATTGTTAAACTTAGTACATCCCTAGCTTCCATGAGTGTAAAGCTAAGAACGTTACAGCGTCGGAAACGCCCACACTAATGTACTTGGTAAATCCGTTGATTTATGACTTCCCTACATTTATGACTATAAAAGTTCATGTAGCCTTTCCCACAGGGGAACACGTAATTTAGAGCCAACAGAATCTGTGTTTTGAGGCCATGGTCACTCACATTTGGCTCTGAATACAGTAACTTTTACTCTCTCTGGAATAAGAACTATGTTTTAAACTGATGATACAAACATGCAAAGGAATTAATTTAAAAAGGACAGAATGGATGAGCAGACATAATTTCAGGGAAGAATGAAAGTTGAAACAGAAATTAAACTGGAACCCCCTAGAACTGAAAAAAGGAATGTGTGGTGTGTGGGGTCTCCTGGCAACAATTCTGACGTAAGAAGAGCTTAGAAATCATTGTGTGTGTGTGTGTGTGTGTGTGTGTGTTGTATACTTGTTATAGAGGTATGTGCATATGTGTGGTACACATGGGTGTGAACATTTTTAGGAGCCAGGGTTGACATTAGATGTCTTTTCTCAATTGCTCCCCACATTTAATTTTTGGGACACATCAATTCATCTAGACTGGCTGGCCTTTGTGCTCTGAGGATCTGTCTGTCCCTGCTTCACTCTGCCCAGGTTACAAGAATGATCTGGCTTCTTAAATGAGTTCTAGGAATCAGAGCTTAGGTCCTTATGCTTGCACAGTACTTCTTTACAGACTGAAACCTCTTCCCAGCCCACCATGTCCATTCTTAAAACAAGAAATGTTACTAGAATTGTTCGGGTCAGAGACTGGCCTTTGGCAATCCTAACAAACAAGACCCAGCTATCAGTCCTCAATAGACTGTAGAGAGAAAAGTATGTTTGGCAGATGCTCCTATTGGGGGATGGCAGGTCAGAAGTAGGCTGGTTCAGGACAGGAAGTTGGCACCAATTACTCCTCAGAATGAACTTTGTTAGGAGGGAGCCTAGTGACCATGGAAAGCCATGCTCAGGCCTTGAGGTGGGAGAGCAATAGGAGAGAGGTTGGGGAGGGAGACAGAGAGCATCATACAAGAGGCAGGATGAGAGGAGGGAGCAGCTTAGGAAACAGTGGCTGTGGAGAGCTAGCAGGACAGGAGTTCCAAGGGAGAGAACCTTCAAATTGCAGGAAAACTGAGAGGTTTCTGATATTTTTAGGTTGTCAGAGGGTGGCTGGAAGTTCTACACTATACGGTTGGTTTGGTTTGGTCTACATGCCAAGGGGCACAGGAGAGGAGCAAATGGATCCTGAGGAGGTCATCATATAGTTTCACATGGGGAGAGCCAAGCTTGCTTCCTGCTCTCTGGGATTTGTATGTTCTAACCTTTATAGCAAGGGATACAGTCTTCTATAAGGAAAGACTGCAGGAAGCACAGGGCTTGAGCTCTTTCAGGCTTCAGTATTGCATCTGCTCTCTTAGAGAAGATGCATCTTTAAGTGACCAGTTTCTGATTCCACAGTGGAAGAGAAGAAGAAAGGTTGAGTGGATGCTCCCTGCCCCCATGGCTAAGTCAATCTTCAGGGTGCTGACATGAGGTTTAGGTTTAAACAGGGGGCAAGAGAAATGCATAAATAGACAACCATGGTCAACATGGGGCTAGCTCATTACCGCCCCACCATCACCATGGCTCCAGACTCTCCTGATGTTGGTCTGATAAGATGTCAGACTATATAATCTCTTCCAGGAGACAAGCTCCTCCTCTGGCTCCATCAGCCTTCAGGCCTTTCCTTCTAAAACAGCATGAGATTCCTAGGGAAATTCAATTTCTTGGGAGACATTGTCTGAATAGTCCAAAAGATGACAAAAGGGTACAAGTCATGCTAGAATCATTAGGCCTTGGGGCTGTAGAGATGGCTCACTGACTAACAGCACATACTGTTCTTGGAGAGGACCTATGTTTGTTTCTTGGTACCCATGTTAGGCAGGTCATAAACAACTGTAACTCCAGCTGTAAAGGATTTGATGCTTTTTTCTGGACACCCCCCACATGCACATACACATAACAGACACACGTGCACATGCAAGAACATACATATATATACACACACAATTTAAAAGAAAAGGAGTATTTTCATTCTTGCAGATATGGTTAGAGTTAAGCAAACTATAATCAACAACAATTCTTTGGGGCTCAGAAAGTCACACTCCAAAGATAGTAAATTGGCTTGTGGAATTGTTCTAACGGAAAAAGCTGCAAGGCACTGGGAGCCACCTCTCAAACCTCACGATCAAGGACTCTCTGATTCTTATGTCTTCTGTTCAGGATTCTCTCTCTCTCTCTCTCTCTCTCTCTCTCTCTCTCTCTCTCATTTCCTTCCCTATGTTACCTGAGGAAGTTCTCCAAAAAGGTAAATGTCTTAAGATTCCTTCCCTGGAATCTTATTAACAAGGGGCAATTGATCAGCAGACTATATTAACCAGGTCCACCACACCTATCTGGCCAAAGTTGCATCTCTTCTTCCAAAGGTTGTTAGCTGAGGGAGTTTATCCACATAGCAAGACAACTTTTGTTACAGTGAGACTTATCAGTTTGCCTTCTCAGAGCCTGTCTTAAATCCCAGTAGAATGCTGTCGAGGCTCTTGTCTGATATTCAGGCAAATTCATCTCTCCGAAAAATCATTTTCAAGTCTTCTAAAATGACCTATATCCACCACTTCCTCCTCCACGCTAAAGAGGGCTATTTAAGCCTCTGTCATCTGGCCCTCTCATGAGATTTATACTTTTGTGTGGTTCCTTTGCCCATGTGTATACTAATAAATTTATATGACCCCTTTCTTTTTATTCTGTTTATTTTCAATTTACTTCAGAAGATTTTATTATTGATTCTTCAAAGGATGGGGAGAACGTTCCTTCTGTCCATACAGATGAATCAGAAAATTGAGATTACAGAATAAAGTTCCCTCGGAACAGCTTCAGAGACACTCAGTTGAAAATGGCATATCTGGAGCAGAAACTGCCAGGGCTCAGCTGGAAGCTCAGTATGACTTATTATGAGAGGGACTTCCCTGCAAAGCATGTTTAGGAGTGGCCCCTGCTGTGTTCACAGGCTTTATCTCAGAGTTCCACTAGGTTCTCCCAGGACCCATCTGAGAAAATGTTCTCATGGTTTGGGCAGGAGGAAAGACTCACCATGTGAAGTGACACAAGAACAAGTATTCAGCACCTTTTTGGTGTACACATGTGTGAGTGTGTGTGTGTGCGCGTGTGTGTGTGCGCACGTATGCTTCCATTTAAGAAATAGGGAGCATTACAGGGACAAGCAGGGAAGCTAATGCCACTAAAGCGGATACAGCTTCCTCCCTCAGGCTCAACTAAACATGAGGATGCTTCTGCTTATAAAACACCCCAAGTCCTTCACATGAAACCACCATGTTGGTGGGGCTTCTGAACAGTAGCCTCAGATGCTAGCTACATGTCTTTGAAGATGGAGTTTCTTTTACAAGAATACTCAATATATCCCACAGTCAAGAAGAAGAGCAGATAGAATTGGAAAGTTCTTCCACCAAAGCCACAACAAATGCTAAGAACACACCCAGCCAAGTCCCAATCAGCCCTGACAATCAATGTATGAAGACTTTGGTACCAAAAGGGTTGGAAGAAGTATGGCCAGAAGAGAACACAGGCTCATTAAAATCAGATGCAGTGAGTCTGCCTATGAGATTAGAGGAAATGTTTGCATTCTACAGACATCACAGGGTGTCAAGATCTAAAGTACATAAAGAACTCAAATAACTAGGAACATGAAAACATTCGTGCTATTAGTTTTAAATGTCAGCTTGACACAACCTAGAATCACTTGGGAAGAGAGTCTTAATGAGGAATTATCTAGACCAGATTGGCCTGTGGCCTGTGTGTGTATGATTGTCTTGCTGTTAATTGAGGTGAGAAGATCATCCCAAATATAAGCATCACCATTTCATGGACTGGGACTTGTATTGTATGAATCTGGCTGGGAAAATGTGCTAGCAAGAGAGGCTACATTTATTTTCTATATTCTTGACTGTGTATATGGTACTGTACCTTGCCCTCCATGTAAAAATGAAGAGTAACCTAGAATTGTAAGCCAAATAAACATGATATTTTGAAATGTGTTTATATCGTGGAAAGGCTAATTGACTAATTGATGTAATTAGCATATTTTCCCTTTGGTGTGTAATGAATACAGTGAAGTCTTCTATTTCAGCAATTTCCAGGTATAAAATGCATTAACTATACTTACCATGTCATACAACAAATCCGTTATTCTTCCTAATGGGAATTTTGTAGCCGTTACTAAATACACTCCCAAACCCTGCCCTCATCAAACCCTGGTACCTAGCATTTTATTCCATGCCTCTGTGAGTTTGGCTGTTTGAAATTCCACACGTGAGACTAACAGTATGAGAAATATTAAAATGGTTTTGTTCTGTTTTCTTCAAGATAAATATGTTCTCTACACAGTGTTTAAAATCTGACATTATTTTGATAGAATTTGATTTTTTTTTCCTTTAAATTTGTTCTAAGAAAGATGAAACAAATTGATGTACAAATGTTATTATCTTAAAGTATAATTAATCAAGAACCAGAGAAGAAAGCAGATATAGAGATACCAGAGAACAAGAAAGAAAAACAGATGGTAGAAAGTGGAATAAAGTAAGTCCCAAAGAAAGCAACCTTCCCGTTGCAGCATAAATACCCCAACAGTTCTCTGACTCGGACAGACTCTCAGAAGAACACGGAACATTCACTGTGTCTGACTTCTACCTTGTCTTGATTCTCTGAGCTTCCATTACTGAAGACTACACTAACGACTGCTACTCAAAAGCTTACTCTAAGTAGAACTTGTAGATTCCCCACTTCAGTTCTGGCCTCTGCACTGAACACAAGGAAATCACCTGTGAATGGAGGGTCTTCAGCCCACAGACTTGATTTGATCCCAAGCTTCTTGGCACATGTTTGCAAACAATTGCTTCGGAGGATAAAATAAGCAAAAACTAGTCTCAATTTTATATTGTTCACATCATCTGGGTATGATTGGATGACAGGTAAAGTAGACAGACATGTGTGTGTGCATGTGTGTGTGTGTGTTTATGTGTGTGTGATGGATGATACTGCCCCCATTTTGGACATATATAGATTACATTGCATTTAGGAAAAAGATGTTTCTCATTTTCCCATTAAGATTATATATGTTTTGAAAAAGTTGTTATTTATTGGCAAATGTGTAACTGTTTGGCCTTAGAATAAAGATAGGAGAAGGGGAAGGCCCATCTGGTCATAGCTAAGGCTGAAAAGAATCTGAGTGCAATTATACTTGAGGGCTTCAACCCTCCCATGACCTTGTCTGAAGTACTTTAGAGATGCCCAACCTGTGATGTCATTCTCAATGTGTAGTTGAGAGTTTGGGGAAATGCTAACTGTAGGTGACTTTGGCCTGCTTTGTCATGGAGGAGGCAGATGCCAGAAGCTGAGCTGAGTCAACCCTTGTGCACCACAGGTGTGGCTTTTAGAAAGACAAGTTGGGACTGCAATACCAAGTAAGAGAGTGCTTGGTGCTTCTAGCAGAAATTGGGGTGGGTGGGTGCTAGTGACTGAACAAGGTGTAAATGAAGGCGCCTCCTGAAGGACTGGTATCACACATCCAGCTGTTCACGTGTCCATTTTCTGTGTATTTACTGTCTTCTCTGAGGGAACTGGGAATAGTCTTTTTTTTTTTCATTCCATTTTATGTTCTTGTTTCATCTGTTAAATGGACACAATTAATTCCAACTCTTTAGTCAATCTCTTAGACAGAGATGAGTATCTTTGGAAGATTTAGGAGGTAAAGAGCATATTAATCCCTTCCCATCACTGGGACAAAGCACCCAAGACTCAACTGTATAAGGAAGCTAACTATTTAAGAGACTTTGGGCTGTGGTAGTTTGGACTTGTCACTACAAACCCATGACAAGGCGGGGACTGTATCATAGAACAGACCATTCTTGGCATGAAGCCAGAAACGAAGAGGGCAGGGGTCTTACAGTCCTCTTAAGGCCATTCTCCCATTGACTAAACTTCCTTTCACTCAATCCCACCTCCTAAAGCACCCTAAAGTCCCAGTAGCACTGTAGGACATTATCACCTGAGCCTTTGAGAGGAGTGCTGGCTGATTTTATGTCAACTCTGCATAAAGTGAAGTTGTGTGAGAAAATGCCTTCATTTAATTGGGCTGTAGGTAAGCCTGTGTTCCACTTTCTCAGTGAATGATTGATTTGGGAGGGCCTAGTGCTAGCCCTGGACTGGTGGTCATAGATGCTATAAGAAAGCAGGCTGAATAAGCCATTGAGAGAAAGCTGGTAAACAGCACTCTTCTATCTCTCTGCATCAGCTCCTGCCTCCAGGTTTCTGCCCTGTTTGAATTTCTATCTTGGCTTCCCTCAGTGGACTGTTGTCTTAGTTTGGGTTTTCACTTCTGTAAAGAGACACCATGACCAAGGCAACTCTTATAAAGGCTAACATTTAATTGGGGTTGGCTTACAGGTTCAGCAGTTTAGTCCATTATCGTCATGACAGCATGCAAGCAGTCATGGTACTGGAGGAACTAAGAATTCTACATCTTGACTTGAAAGCATCCATGAGGAGCCTAGATTCCATACTGGACAAAGCTTGAGCATAGGAGACCTCAAAGCCCACAGCCACAGTGACACACTTCCTTCAACAAGGCCACACCTACTCCCAAAAGGCCTCACCTCCTAATAGTACCCCTCCCTATGGGCCAAGTATTCAAATACACAAATCTATGGAGGCCAAACCTACTCAAACCACTACAACTGTGATTCAGGATATGTAAACCAAATAAACCTTTTCCTCCCAAGTTGTATCAGGTCACAGTATTTCAACACAGCAATAGTAACGCTAACTAATACCAGGGGCCTTTAAGATCCAAACCATAGCAAAGAGAAAGACAAATGTCCCTCTCCATCTCTCCACTTCCAGACGCCTCCCTGGTAGAGGCAGCATGACCCTTAGTGTGGTCACAGTGCAGGAGTTTTCAGTGGCGACTGATGACAGCGGAGAGATATGGGGCCCAAGACAAACCCAAAGGAAAAGGAGGGAAAGGGCACCACAAGGAGGTGCAGCTGCCAGGAGATCAATGAATACTTTAGTGCAAACTCCCTCTCTGCAAAGAACAGAGAAAGGAAAGCTGGAGCTAAGACTTGGGTTGCATATGGATTATGTCAGATAATATATATTCTGTGCATAGCGAGTGCTGGATATATGGTAGCCATTAAAATAATACTAATAAATCTAAACGAATCCCACCTGGAACTATTTATTTGTAGAGGAATCTGGAGAGAGAGGTTTGACAGACCAGGGTGGGGGCTGTGGGAATGAAATAGTATTATTTAAAACATCAACAAATACTAAAACCATGGAAGCCTTGAATGACAGAGCTGGGAAATCTATTATTTTAGTTTCATACTCTTGGTTTACAAATATACAGATTGAGCACACAAGGGAAGAGGTGGCTGGTCCCCAATGGAGCATCTGCAGTGCTGCAATTGTACAAACTAACTTTTGTGATGAAATTTCTGTGCTTTCTCAGAAGTTCTCCTTATCTGATATTTGCAAATAAATTCAGGATAAAGTCTAAACAATGTCTGTCACTGACTTATTTTAGTGGAAAAATTGTAGACATCTCCACCCCAACCCTGACCACCACCATGTATGGAAGCCTTGGGCAGGAAAGAGTACCTTAGAGACTCATTGACTAGTGACATCCCTTAAAGGAATGACAGTTTCCACAGAAATTCCATATAGGAGATGCTAACACTCTGAAAGCCCAAATTTCTATGGTTCACATTTACACACAGTGACAACCTATTTACCATCTGACCTGGCTTACCATGCTAGATAGTTGTACGTCAACCAGACACAAGCTATAGTCATCTGAGAGGAGGGAACGTTGGTTGAGAAAATGCTTCCTTACAACTGAGCTGTAAGCAGGCCTGTAGATCACATTCTTAATTAGCGATTGATGAGGGAGGGGCTCCGTTCACTGTAGGTGCCACCCTTGGCTAGTGATCCTGTGTTCTATAAGAAACCAGACTGAACAAGCCATGAGAAGCAAACCAGTAGGCGGCACCTCTCCTTGGCTTCAGCATTATTCCTGCCACCAGGTTCCTGTCTTATGTGACTTCCTGCCCTGACTGTCTTTGTGGACGAACAGTGATATGGAAGTATAAGCCAAACACACCCTTTCCTTCCCACTTTGCTTTGGTCGTGGTGTTTCACCACAGAGATAGTAACCCTAACTAGGACACCCACTAAGAAATCATTCCTTCTAAAAGTAGAGCTGGCTTAGCATCTATGTATTTACAAATCCAAATTCTGATGAAGCACTTAATGAAGGGCCCTCACTTGTGTTTCTAAAACCTGTTTCTCGTATTAGTGGCTTCCTTAGAAACCATCTGGCCCTTCCTCCTCCTGAATTTCCCAGAGACCTACTGCAAGGAAGTCTTACTTCCCACTATCTTCTGGGTTTCTCTCCCAGAGAGCCAAGTCCCAGCTTTGGGCTAAGGTGCTAAAGACTAACACTGAATCTAAAATGGTATGAGTGGGTTGGGGGAGTGATTGGGGTAGAGCGTGTGCTCAGCATTCACTACGTTCAAGCCTCATCACCAACATATCTTTAAAGAATGAAAACACACATCGTAAAATGAAAGGAATCATAAAATATTTTCCAAAATAGTGAAAAAATAAAAAATTTAGATTAAACCTTGACAGTAGTGAGGTTGGATGGCAAAGGAAGATAAAGCAAAGGAAGACAGCTACTTCTTTTCTATCTAGGACAGAAGAATGTGAATTTTAATTTAAATACAAATTCTTATTGATAAGAATTCATATTTAATATAAATATACATTTAAATACTGATAATGTGTATATATGTATGTATACCTATATGGATATATGAGTGCACAGTTAGATATAGTATATACAATATTTATTTATTTACTTGAAGTTTGAAAGCACAATGCCAGTAGCTTCCAGAATCAAGCTTGAGCCTGACCCACGGCCCTGTGGGAAGGTGAACTAATCCCTGTAGCTTTCCACTCACTGAGACCCTATTGCTGAGCCCTTCCTTCTAGAATCTGGAGGAAATAGAAGCCCTCCATTTTTCGCTGCAGCCTTTTCTCTTCCTATGTCTCAGCTCAAAGTACTTTTCACTTCGCTATCAGAGAGACCAGCACATTCTGAGTGCACACCTGTGTCTTCTACAACCTCAGGTCCCCTCAGCAAGTTGATCTGTGTATGAGAGTTTAAATTCTAATGAGCTATTTTTTCTGACATTGCCTCTCTTCAATTCTTGTTTCCTCATGGGGAGCTTAGCTTAATTGAGGGTGAGTATTCGTCAGAATTATCAGCAGCCAGATGGTCCAAAGAAGGGAGATTTTAATACAAGGGTTCTCCATCCTTCAAAAGAAAGCAATTGCTGCTGCGCTGGCTGTCTGGCATGCCACAGGTGCAGGCAGTCCCAGCTCCCTTAGCACAGGACACAATCCCACCCTGAGGTATGTCGCCCTGCAGTCTATCTGCCAGCCAGGAAAGCTCTGCAGGGACAGATTCAGAGTCTACAGCATGGTGTGTGTTTCTAGTTCAAATTCCCCTCATTTGCTTGTGACTAACTGGACGTCAGAAGAGCTTCTCCCACCAACCAAGGGGATCAAAGTAGTCTCCTCCAGCAGATAAGGATGTGGAGCTCAGATCACTCAGCTCTGAGCAGAGTGATCAGTTTCATCTGTGCACTGAATCTTGGCAATTGATGTTTGATGCACTGTTGCTTAGTGTGCATGTATTCTATTTTAGAATATAAATGAATGTACAAATAAGTGCAAAAAGGAAATGAGACACAAATAAATCTCCATGGAGAGCTTGGTAAGTCAGGTTGCTGTTAGATGTCTCAAAGGAGTGAGCTTTACAAGAGAAATCCTGAGTCAAAGGCTATGACCTGGGCTGAGCACTGGTGTCACAACCTTAGAATCCCCATGAGGAATATTACTTGCCCCTGAAGTTCTTTTATACCCAGATTTACTGATCTCAGATCTGGTGACAGCAGGAAGCTCTAGATATTATTGCTGTTCACATTACCTGTGTGTTATGGTTTGGGTATGGCTTGGTTTGTCCCTCAAGAGTTTATGTTTTGGCAGCTTGGCTCTCAGGGTGGCACTATTGGGTAGATCTTAAAGAAGCCGGGAAGATAGCTCAGTTGGTAAACCTCTTGCCTTGCAAGTATGAGACCCAAGTTTGATCAACTAGAGAAGCTGGGCATTGTGGTGTGCTAGTGGGGTAGTAGGGAGTGGACACGAGCTAGTGCCGGCAGCTCACTAGCAAGACAGCCAGGCTAGCCATACTCAGTGAGTTCCAGGCCAAAGAGAGATCCTGTCTTGTAAAACAAGGTTGTTGGTGGTGCCTGAAGACACCTCACAACATGCACATACGCCCACACACACACACACACACACACACACACACACACACACACACTGAGAGGAGAGAGAGAGAGAGAGAGAGAAAAGAAGAAGAAGAAGAAGAAGAAGAAGAAGAAGAAGAAGAAAAGAAGAAGACGACAAAGAAGAAAATTAAGTAAATCACAGCATAAGCCTCTGTGCACACAAACACAGAAAAGCTCCTTGTCACCCAGTGCCAGGAAAGACAGACCACAGGTATGGCCCCATCTGGATAACAGAAAGACATTTGACAGTGGCAAGGGCTGAGTAGGACAGCAAGCAGTGGGGTCCATCTCACACTATGCTGGAAGGAAAACATGGTATGGAGACTCAGTAAACACCTTTGGCAGCTTTTCATAAGATTCAATGTAGTTCTAGGTTTTAAATTATTTCCCTAGTTTGAATACCTTAGGAAGTAATAAGCAAATAAACAAATTCACCAAAAATATTTGTGTAAGGACATCAATAAGCCTTATTCATAATTGCAAAAATGGTAACTGTACCAATGAACAAGAGAAAACAACTCACCAATGGCTCAGCAACAAGACCCATAGATCGAGGAATGTGTAAGCAAGGCAGATGGGTCTAAAGAGAACACATTGATTGGAAAACCCAGACACAAGATGTTGCTCACCGGAGGGAGATTCATTTTATATGAAGTCCTACTGCTGGGCAACTGAGCTGCAGGAAAGTGGTTCTGAATAGGAAGAGGGTGGGGGTGGGAAGAAGGAAATCGAAGGATGGGAAACCAGGCAATGTTTTTGACTCATAGGTATGTTCGGCATATTTCCACTATTGTCTTATTTGGTTTTGAAATAGGGTCTTACTGAGTAATCCAGGCTGGTCTCAAACTCATGACACTCCTTCTGCCTCAAGTACTGGGATTGTAGGCAGTTTAACATCTTGATTAGGGTGGTAGTATCAAATATCACACTATCCACTTTATGTCTGGGTGATATTTTTGCTGACAAATAATAACCTAATAAGTAAAAAGCCACACCGTTAAAATATTTCCAATTTAGTCTGGAATGCAAAGAAAAACACAAGCAAAGATAACACATATGTGGCCACTAGGAACATCGATACTGAGCAGCTTTTAGTTCTTCCTCACTAACCTACAAGTTCAATGTGAGCTCCACTCAGATACCTACAGATACTTCAATGGCTTGGGCAAGTTGATGCTCAAGATAGTAAAAATGGTAATCTCACAAAGCCAGTCTACAATGTGTCTACAGAAGGGCTTGCAGAGATGACCTCTGACCTCTGTGTTCATGCTTACATGCTTACATACATCAACATGCATATGCTCTAAGCTCACATCTTTTTTCTTTTTTTAAATTTTACAAATCACAAAACTGAAAATGCTGTTAGCTGGGCCATAAGGCATTTTGTACTTTCATCAGTGAAAGTAAAACCATATCCTAGAACAAATGTGTGCCAGCTCTGCTCATCGCCCACAGATGAGCCTGTGTCTTGCTGTGAAATGTCTCTGCTCACTCATGTGGGACTTTAATCTGGGTGTGACCAAGTGTCACGGTGTTGAGGTAAGGCCGTTGGAAGACGTATTAACTGCTGGTGTTTCCAGAGAGGAAGTACTCACCACACCATGCATGCCACATGGGGAAGCTGGATGTAGTAACCCAGGTGTGCGGAAAGCCTTTCAGAGCTGGAAGGATGTCTGGTGAGTGTGTCCCCGTCAGCAACATCAACAAAAGTGGGGCTGCAAGGAAGAAATCAGCATCTGTGCTCATCCTTTGTCTCTGGGGCTGATGAATGCCAACTAGACACACTAGGAGAACATGTTTTCATGCTGAGAATGGAACAGTGCAAGAATATTGGATAAGTTGAGAAGAGAACTGAAAATGGCTGAGAAGATTTGGCATGACCTGCCCTTCTGCCTGGGCCTCAAGGCCGCTGCTTTGCAGTTCACACAACCTTCCCTTGTTGACCTATTTGAGATTCCAGAGACAAAGTGAGCATGCTGCCATCTCGGGGCCTTTGCCCCTGTTGTCCTTACGCTAGGAAAGTGTACCTCAAGATTTCACAATCTTTTCTTTGTCACCTGCTCAGTGGCTCATCAATGCCTCCAAATATTAACCCTGCTGGCACATATAACCCCATTTTCCTTAACACAGGTTAAATTCTATGCATCTGTTTATCTCTTTTCTTTCTCAATTCACAAAATAAAATTTGAATCAACTTAAGAGATGATCATTGTAATATACTAGAAGCACCAAGTAGCCACAAAACCAAACTGTCCATGCAGCCATGGCTCTAGTATTTCCTCCTTTATGTTCAGCACTGAATTAAGTCTCATCTTCTTTTCGACATATTTTATTTAATCTTGATGTCTGACAGAATCAGGTTGTTGTATTTCACTAGGGGTCCCACCCTCAATATCTGCTCCTTTGAGGTCCTTCTTGGAATGTCCTCTATTTTCTGTCTTCTATTCAAGAAATCTTGGGGAAGACCCATATCTCCTACTGTTGCTAAGCACAGGATCATGTCTACATGACAAGTACAATTCAAAGTTCCCCAAGATAACTAGTTTCTATTAGTAAATGTTAGATTAACCAAAAAATTTGTATGCTTTGGTGTGTGTGTGTGTGTTTGCACACACGCACACACAGGTATGCATATACACTGCACCTTGTAGTAGTCAAAAGACACCTTTGGGTGCTAGTTCTCTTATTTACAGCTTGTTTGAAAGAGAGTTTTGTTGTCATTTTGTCAGCCAGGCTTGCTGGCCTATGAGAGTCTGGAAAATGACTCTCATTCCCCATAGGCACACTGGGACTTCAAAACTTGGACTACTCCACCCAGCTTTTGAGTGGGTTCTGGGAATCTAAACTCTTATTGTCAGGCCTATAAAACAATGCTTTTACTTACTAAGTTACCTTGCCCATCCAACAGTACATTTTAAAAGTAATCCTGGATCATTCCGAAGTGTGAGTTAAAAACCATTACTTCTATTTTCAAATTTCAATTTCAAAATACTTATATTTTCAAATTAAAAAGCCATAGAAAATAAGTCTACAAGTCTAACTGCATCAGCCAACAGTGTTTTCATACCTAGACCCAGGTAGCTACCATCTGGCTTTTAATGCATCACAGAGACCTAGTCCACATTTCAAAGCCTTCTAGAAAATCCAGGAGCTATTTTTAAAGACCTCACATGAGCGTCAGCTGTCACATTGCTTCACTGTTAATTCAATGAGTCAACAAAAGGACTGTGCAGTTAATAACACTGTTGAATTAGCAAGAAGCAATCAGCAAGAAATTAAAAGATAATGAACTTAGATATGAAGAAGAGGTCTGGGAAAGGGAGAGGAGTCAAAACTATTGGCCTTGAATAACACTGCCTTCACACATAGGCTTGTGCACCAAAGACCATAGCAAGTGGAGCTGGCATTCCTTCCAGCATGTGTTAGCTTGTGGACCCTGCTTCCTTTATCAAAGGCACAGGGAATGGGCTCTATGGGTGCTCTGGGGGTGTCAGCAGTCTTGTTCCCTCTCTTCCTGAGGTAAGAACAGGTGTTTATATCAGAGATTGCAGATGGGGGGCATAGGGAGTATGAGGAGGTCACAGATAGGGTTGGATCTTTAACAAATAATGCAGTGAACTGTTTTTACATTAAAAAATAAGTCAACTCTGTGGGTTCTCTTTAAAAAAAAAATCAGTGTGTTATGAAAGTACCATGTTTGCATTTTGACAAATGTTATACTTGAGCTGGACAAGGCTGCCTTTTTTCATGCAATGTTTGTCCTTTCTGTTCCCCATCTTTCCCCAGTAGGATCAGATTCAGGGCCATGGCTTAAATGATAGCATAAATGAGATGGTATTATTTTCTTCTTATAAACAAATTATGCCCTTAAATTTAAGAATAAATCTAAATTGAACACACACACTCACACACATACACACACACACATTGGAAAGAGAAAGAGAGAGGACAAGAAACACACATACAGAGTGAGATAGATAGATAGATAGATAGATAAAAGATAAGAAGGAGGGAGTTAAGCACAATGCACTGAATTATATATCTCTTTCCCCCACAGAAAGGTATGCTTAAGTCCTAATTCTATATGTAGGGCCTAAGATCTATAAGGAGGTAGATTAGTTACTTTTCTATTGCTGTGACAAAACACCATGATGAAGGCAACTTATTTAAGCAAGTGTTTAATTTGGCCTATGGTTTCAGAGGGATAGAGTCTATGGTGGAGGATCGGAGTCATAGAAACAGGAATAGCTGAGAACTCACATCTTTACCTGTGAGCAGGAGAGAGAAAGCATTGAGAATGGTGTGAGTAGCTTTGAGACCCCAAAGCCTGCCCCCAAGAACACACCTCCTCCAACAAGGTAGCACTTCCTAATCCTTCCCAAACAGTTCCACCAACTAGGGACCAAGTATTCAAACATAAGAACCTATGGGGCCATTCCCATTCAAATCACTACATTCCACTCACTGGTCCCATGAGCTGCTGGTCAAATCATAATGCAAAATGCACCCAGTCCAACCTCAGAAATCCTCATAGTTTCCTGTCTCAACTCTGTTTTGAGAAGTCCAATGTTCAATATTTTTTCTGTTACTCATGCCAATCTCTTAGCTGTAACCACCTGTAAATTAAAACAAGCAAGCAAGCAAATACAGAAGCCATAGACAGTCGATATACAATGGTACAGAATATGTATTACTACTCTAAATCCTGTAACTCCATGTCTGATGTCAGAGGGCTTAGATGGATCTACCCCTCCAGCTTTGCCAACAGCAGACAAAAACACACTTCACTCTCTGGGTTGTTCCACTTTCTGCATGCAGAGCTCCTTGGAAGATGTCTCATGGCTCTGGCATCTCCAACATCTTGAGATGTTCAATACAATCCAGGCTTCAGTTTCCTAGCTTCACACAATGGCCTCTCAGGGCCTCCATGCAGGGACTTCTCTGCCTCAGCAGCAATCCTGAACCATGGAAGAAGATTCCACAACCCCTTTACTCATATCTTGCATGACTCTAAAACCAGAACTACATGGATGACACTGACAAGTTCAGCTTCCTGCTGGAGATGGAGCCTGAGCCCTTCTAACCATCACATTTACAGCAACTTTTATTCCTTATATTTTAGGACTTTAAATATAATTAAATATAATTCCTTTTATTTAGTACAAAATTCCTTAGGCTATTTCCATCCATGAGTTGAAAGCTTAACTGGGTGGGATCTTGCCCTGAAGGAATTCTTCATTTTATTCAGTTGAGGATCAGACCTCCTCTTAGCCTCTATTTCTTTCAGTGTATTCTGGAACACAAGTTTAGATTTCCTGGTGCTCCTTTTCTCTTCAAACTATACAATTTTTATTTATGTTTACAACATTTGTTTTCTTTTTTTTTTTCATTGTAGACCTGCATGTGAGTGATTACTAACAACCACACAACACAGTGAATAATAGACTGTCTTAAAATCTCCTTCACCAAAGAATTCAGTCAATTACTTTGTAACTTAGCCTCAGGCAAATTCTTAGGTCAGGGGCAGAAAGCAGCCATATCCTTTTTCAAATATCACAAGAATGGTCTCTTGCCCAGTTTCTAATATTGTTCTTCTCTGAAACTTCTTCAGTTGGGCCTCCACAGTTCACATAGCTCTCTGAACTACTGTTTTCCAGAACCTACTATGATGTCCCACTAAGTTCTGCTTACACCATTCAACTACTTTTCTACTCCAAAGTCCCTAAGTTGTCAACATTCTTCCAAAATCCAGCATGGTCAGGCCTGTCACAGTGACAGTCCTTTTCCTGGTACCATATGTCTTACTTACTTTCCTATTGCTATGATAAAATGTCATGATCAAGGGACTTATAAAAGAAAGCATTTAATTGAGTTTATGGTTCCAGAGGGTTAGAGTCTATGATGGAGGAGCAAACGTATGATAGAAGGGACAACTAAAAGCTCAGATCTTGATCAGCCAGCAGGGGACAGAGTGTATTGGGATTGGCATGGCTCTTCTGAAACCTTAAAACCCGCTCTCAGTGACACATCTCCTCCAACAAGGTCATGCCTCCTATTCTGTCATTCCTAAATTCATCCTTAAATAGTTCCAACAATTGGGGATCAATTGTTCAAACATGAGTCTGTTTTGGCCATTCTCATTCAAATCACTACAGGAGGTAATTCACATTAAATAATACCAAAATAGTAAACCCTTGCTCTGGTAGGGTGAACATCTTTATAAGGAGAGACTCCAAAGTGATCATGACTTTCACGCACGTGGACCAGGGTAGTACCCCCCATGAGAGTAAATAAGAAGGCAGCTATTTATAAGTCAGGAATTTTCTTATTAATGTCCAGCCACATTGATACTTTAATTTTTGATTCTCAGCTTCCAGAACTATGAAAAAGGAAATTTCTACTTGTTAAACTACCTAGTCTATGGCCTTTTTGTTATAGAAGCTTAATCTAACTAATACAGTCCTGACTCTACTGGTTGATTATTTTCAGCTGGTGCCCTTCATCCTGGAGTGTTTCTGTTCTATTAGATGTCAGAATTACCAGAGTTAGTTGAGTTAGAGTATGCTGGACCACATGTCCACAATGGGCTATTTAAATAGACAAAATAATAGAGTGGGGACTGAGGAGAAGGCTGAGAGGACAAGACTGATTGCTAGGCAAACATGATATCCTGAGCGGGAATCTTCAGCATCCACACAAAAAACTAAGCATGATATTGTGCGAGCTCATAGCCCCAGTGCTGTGGATTTTGTATGTGTGGGAATGCAGGTGGGGTGATAGGAGAATCCCTGGGCATTTCTGGCTGTCAGCCTAGTTCCAGATTCAGGAAGGAGAAAGAAATCAGTCTCAACTGAATTACGTGGGGAATAAGAGTCCAGGGTATCCCGAACTCTCCTCTGGCCTTCACACATATGCACAAGAGTATTTACATACTATACACAGGAGGAAGATAAGAGAGGAGGAGAGGGAGAGGAGAGGGAAATGGAAACAGAAACAGGGAGGGAGAGAGGGATCAAGAGAGGGAGGGAGGAAGGAAAGAAGGGGGAGAACCCAATCAAAAGTAGAGACAAAGTAATAGTGAAAACCAGAAGAGAGAGAGATTTCTGTAAGTCTGTGAACGGGAAAAGAGGCTGAGCATCATGCCTGCCCCAAATCCACCATCGAGTCATGAAGTTTGGGTTTAGACAGAGGGGGGGATAAAACTGCATGCAACTGATCACATCGGCCCCGCCCATCACTGAATTATCACTTTCTGGGCTCTGATCTCTTCTGCAAGGTGGCCTGACAAGTTGTCAGAATGATGTGAAATCTCTTCCTCAGAGACAAGCTTCCCCATGCTTTAGCTTTTTCCTCCAGGCATAAGATTTCTGGGAAGAGTTCATTTTTTGTTTAATGATTTGAAGGTCATTTCAATAATCTGAAAGCCAGGGTTCAGGCACAAGAGTCTTTTCAGAATATCATCATTCTTGCCAGGGCAGTTGTTGAGACAGAAGCACCTCGTCTTCCCGCTGCTCATGCTGGCAATTTAACATTCTTGATGAGCTTCCTTGAAATATCTTCTTCAAATGGCACCTTGGCATCATGTGCCTCACAAGCGTCTGTCAGAATCCACACAGTGGCTCTGGCTTTCCCCACCAATTTTCTTTTCTTTTTTATTGTTTTTTTTTTTTTCTTGAAAATTTATTTTCCAGGTCTTCCCTTCAGAAACACCCTATCCCATCTCCCCCCTGCCTCTATGTGGGTGTTCCCCCAACCTCCCACCCACACCTGTCTTCCCTCCCTGGCATTCCTCTACACTGGGGCATCAAACACCCTCAGGCCCAAGGTCCTCTCCCCCCACTGATGTCCAACAAGGCCATCCTCTGCTACATATGCGGCCAGGGTCGTGGGTCTCTCCATGTGTATTCTTTGGTTGGTGGTCCAGTCCCTGGGAGCTCTGAGGGGTCTGCCCAGTGGACACTGTTGCTCCCTCTGTGGAGCTGCAAACCCCCTCAGCTCCTTCAGTCCCTTCTCCAACTCCTCTATCTAGGACCCCTCACTCAATCCAATGGTTGGCTTCGAGCATCCGCCTCTGTATTTGTCAGGCTCTGGCTGAGCCTCTCATGCTTCCATCAGCAAGCACTTCCAGACATCCACAATAATGTCCAGGTTTGGTGGCTGTCTATGGGATGTATCCCCATCCCTACTAATTTCCAAAGCCTCTTGTGAGACTCTTAAAGGAGAGATATGCAGCATTGCCTCCTCTCCTCCGCTGTCCCCAGTAATCTGGACCAGTGATCTTCACCAAAAAGGGTTCTCACTTATAAAATAGCTTTAGCCAAAACAAAGATGAGATTATCTCTCCAGCTATAATTTTAATATTTCTCTTTATAGGATTTTATTTGTATGGTTCTAGATTTTTGTTTTTTGAAAACCAATGAGTTGGGGTTTGTTTGTTTGTTTTTATGGAAGCTGTGTTGACCTACCCTTTATGTACATTCTCACCAGGGGGCTGGGAGCGGGGGGTGGGGGGGTGGGAGGACTCTATCAGTTGACAGTTCTGACTTTCCTTCTGTCCTTCCAAGGCTGCAATGAACAAGGCACAAGGCTCGACTTTGTAGCTGTATTTCAGGAAGTGTCATTATCCTTCTGCCATAGCAAACTAATGGATGGCTGGGAAGAAAAATACAATTTGGAGGCAATTAAGTCTGCTTCAAGTCCCAGTTCACCCGTGCTACACAGCACTTGAGTCCCGACTGCAGCTTCAGAGCAGTTTATGGCAGCCAGCCTGGGATCTTCCTCACGTTCCACTCTGGGTAGGGCCTGCCTTTTCTTTTACTTCCTGTGCTCAGGGGCAATTGGCTGGGTGATGGGGGCTGCCCCTTGTTAAGTTTGCAGAGCCCATGGGCTGCTTATGTTCTGATTTATAGCCTGAAGAGGAAGAGAGCCCCCGGTTCACTGGGGCTTCTTCATACTTGTCAAATTGTCTCTACCACAGCAGGGCTCAGGCTGCCATCTGCTTGTGATGCTGCAACAGGGACACTCAGCAGACTGTTCTCTCCCCCCCCCCCCCCCCCGCAGCTGCTTGTTATACACGGAACTGGAAATTGGATCAGATGGCCAAAGATGCTCTGCTCACTAGCATCATCCTAAACAAGAGGCAGAGGCTGGCCCACAGACATCACCACTGGGGTTCCAGAGGCATCATCTTCCAGTGAGGATTTACAAACCCAAGGGGAAAAGGTTGTTAGGCAACTGCTGCTAAGAGATCAGCTCTTAAGCCCCCACCTCTTCCTCCTTTCTTCTTACAGGATCACTGCAACAGAAAACCCTCTGGGAGCAGCTGGGCTTGCTGACTAACTCTGGACAGCAAGTCTACGCCAGTGGCTTCATTCATCTCTATCCCTGATTCCACCACCTCCAGAGGTACATCGCTGTACCCTTGCCTGCATGGTCTTAAGTCAAACTCAGTCACTGGCTGGCTGACTGGCTACTTTGGGCATAGCTCCATCTCATTGTGCTTGCCTCTCATCTTCTCATTGGGTTATTTAGGGCTATTGGGTACAGCATGTTAGCTTAGCCAGTACCTGGGCCAGAGTGAGTCTCAGCAAATTTGAGTGTTACATCGAGTGTTATATTGGCATACTTCACTCACCCCCCATTTATAGTGACCTAGTCTAGATGTGGGGGAATCGGGCAAGGACAGGCATGTTAACATGAGTACAAATGGATCCATTCTACAGGGCAAGGACGGCAGCTCATGCCTGGTGGCAGCAGTCCAGGCTGCCATTCCGTATCACTTTCATACATTAACTCTAAGAATCTCACAGTTGTATGAGGTAGTTACTATTTTGACTACCACCGTCTCTCACATGAGCAGACATGGGGCCTGTAGACATGAAATAATCCATAGCCACACAGCTGCACGGTGCAATCTTCATGCTGGTCTGGATAATTGTACTTTGGGTCTGAAATGTCCTCCATGGCCTGTGAGATAATGGCTTGGGTTTCTATTTCACACTGTTCGGAGGTGGAGGGAACTTTCATAGGTAGAATTCATAGAAGGAAGTTAGGCCACTGGAGTTAGGACTTTGGTGGGGGTATTGAGATTCTGGTCCTTTCTCTCTCTTTGCTTGCCAGACAGCATGAGGAAGATAGCTGGGTTTCTTGTCACATGCCCCATCCGATTACAACTGTCCACAGATTCCAAAGTCACAAAGGCTACAGACTATGGATTAAAATTTCCAATGTCATGTGCCAAAATAAACCTTCCCTCCTTATCAGATCTCAGGTTACTTTGTCACTGTGACCGATAATTAACACAACATGCTCATTATGTCAACACTACCCTAGCTTTACATGGAGGAACAATCTGATGAGCCCAGAGGGCCTGATTTGACTAGACCGTATAGAACTCCATGCAGAGCTGAATGAACATTCCCACCATGCAGAGGAGGAAGCCAAGAGTAAAGTGACTTCAAAGAGTGAGTTTGGTGTGCAAGTTTGAAAACCTGGGAGGATTTGCTGAGCTTTGTCACCGTGTCACGCCAGCTAATGACACTCCATATCCCACTTTAGTATGATCCCACATCCTGAAGTCAGCTGCCACAAGTGCCTTACAAGACTATGGTGAGGAACACCTAGGGTGGGGTTCAATTGCAGCATGCATCAGAAGTGGCCTAGAAGGAGGTTCTGGCCCTGATGGCTGACTCCATGATTGTTTCCACTGTCTGTTGCCTGGAAGGCACTAAAGCATGCATATAGGCCAGAGATGAAACCCTGCACAGATCCCATTCTGCACATAGGATACATCTTTCAACCCATGTCCTCACAGATGTAGATGGGTGCCAGCAGGAAGTGTAGACAGTGGAAGAATACTCCCAGGGAAGGTGAAACCTAGGCATTCTTCATCATGCCTGAAAATACTTCATCATGCATGGGATTTATGATCACAGAGAGGAGAGGCAATCTGCAGTGCTCCTGAGCCTACATTTCCCAGATGGTCAACCTTCATGGCGGCCCAGTGTTTGGAGTCATTGTCAGGTGTCATGTCAAAGATACCTAAAGACATTTTCAGACAAACGACCTGGTAGAGGATGGCACAAGTTCAAATACCATGCTAATGAGAAAATGGGATGGCATCCTACCAGGTACTAAACACTTAAAGTATGAAAGCCAACTGATTTCTTCAACACATTCTCCAAGAAACAAGGGTAGTTTAAGACATTTTTCACATGCGACTTAAATCATGCACTCAAAAAAAATCATAGCTGGGGTAGAATTGGAGATTGATTCGAAACAAACAAACAAAAAACCCATTATTTTCTATATTGCATTGTTTCTCAACATTTATGGAATACCTATGCATACCAAGTAGTTTGTGATATACATGGCATATACTACTTTATTTAACCTTCAAAGAATCCTTTTGAGACAGATGTCTTAAGTAACTTGGCTAATGTTTCACAGCAAGTGAAAGAACAAAACTTGAATTCAATTTTTGTGTCATTTGTACCAAACCTATGCTCTTTCTACATAATACCATTAGATTTCTACCTTTTAAAAGGGTAGTTGAAGAGATGGCTAAGGGCTTAAGGGCACTTGTTCTCTTCCAGAGGTCCCCAGTTCTATTCCCATTACCCATATCAGGTGGCACACACTGGCTTGCTAACTCTAGCTCCAAAGGATCCACCCCTGTTCTAGACTCCCCCGCACATGACTCAGGTGTATGCCCACTCACACATGCATAAATGTGATTTTAAAATAAATCTTTAAATGAATGCTCTCCTTAACTTCTTCCTAAATCTTAACAAATATCCTCAAACACATTATATGCTATGCAAGTATTAGTGTATTCTATATAAGCACTACCAACCCCTTTCTGTTTATCTTAGGGACCAAAAAGCTCCCCACTGCCTCACCCCTTGGTGTTGCCAGATGACATCACTTTCTGTGATATAAGATTTCAAGCACAAATCTTTGAAATCTTGAAAGTGGCTTTGCTGAGACATCTACAAACCTTTCTTATGAAAACTACTTGAAACCCTTAGTGGGACTAGCCCTTCCTTCGTGTATATCCTGGATACCATAAGTTTATGGATCCTGGGCCTTTATCCTGCCTTGTTTGAACCCTTTCTGCATCTGCACCACCGGACTATGCTCAGCTGAAGGAAGGACTCTTTGTAATCTCCCCTTGCTCTTCCCTGACCTCCATCCATGGTGGACAAGTAGCATCCTGACAGACAGGTGGGTCTATAGCTGAACTTAGGTCTTTACAAACTGGCTTTGGTTCTCAGCTAAAGTGACCAGCTTGCCCCTGCTTGTCCTGAATGTTTTCATATGAGAACTTAAACCAAGCACCCTGAGACATCCCCAGGTCTTGGAAAGATTGGATGAAAATCAAAAACAACAGTAGAGGCTTGGATAATGAAACCGTGTAAAACACTACGAACTCTCTGCCTAGACATCATCTATCTTGAAACAAGGAGACTTTCTGTGACTCAGAGCCCCATGGAGGATATATGAAAAATACAAATGGTAGAGTCCTCGAGGGTTCTGATTTCCCAGGTCAGAACTGCACAGAGAAGGTGTGCTCCTGAAAGACAGCCAGACGGCAATGTGCTGCTAATACTGGTCCACAGTCTGAGATGCATGCTCCATCACTGATGGAGCTTCCCGCAGAGAGTGCCAGATTCCCCCAACTGTGATGATACTGGAACCTTCTTGCCACTAAGCCTGACCTTGTACATGCCCATTGAGCTATTTCATTCTTCTAAAGTCTTGATTGTTCAGAGAAGGAGGGTGAGCCATAGACCAGCAACATGGCCACCATTGATTAATGAGCCCCCTGCTGTCCTTGTGCCTTCAGGACTCACTGGCATGCAGCTTTTGCCCTCCAAGCCCTGCATTTAGAGGAAAGAAATAAGAAGTCTCTTTAGAAAGCCTTGAAGGGCCAAGGCTGGAGGGGTTGGGCAAGGCTACAGATCACTGGGGAAATACCAGCCTGACCCTCTCCAGCCCTCAACAAAACCTTTTCTTGAGTGATTAGCCGCAGAGAAAGGTGATTTGTTAAAACCCTGGGTTCATGGCTTTGTGTCCCAAGCCTAGGACATCTGGCAAGAGCCGGGGAGCTCTCTGATACCAGACTGGAGCCCCCTTTCTCATCCACTGGACTGTGCATCATTGAAATACTGGTTACTCATTTTCATGCTAATCCGTGAACTCCCAGAGCAGATGTGAAACGTTTGGTTCTGTTCTTGCTCACTTGTAAAGAACTAATGCAACTTTTTTTTTTTAAAGGGAAGGGCAGTGTTGGGCTGGGAGAGGGGCGAAGGTGAAAGGGGAGGGAAAGAAGGGGCCTGGTGTGAATTCCAAAGAGAAATGGAAGTTTACTTCAATGGCTTTCTTTTTGGTGGGCCAGAGTGCAGCAGGTTATGTGAACTTCAGCCAAACCAATATGAACCAAGACGTATAAATTAATATTATGATAGACAGGTACATCCAGCTTATAATGCAGACAACATTTACATAACATAAAGGCAGAAAGACTCAGGAGGCTCTTCTCAGTGAGATCCTTGGAGGCAAGGAATCTTTTAATTTTGCCCTCTAAAGATTTTCTAGACAGACATAGGTCATGTTTTGCTTTATATTTAGAATATTATTAGAAATGAGACAGCTTAATTGGAAGGTGGTAGTTGTCCAAGAGGTCTACTTCTGTTTCAGTCCATATTTCCCTTTTATTATTGATGGAGAGAGCGAGGGACAGATAAATAACTTCAGAGGCTGTCAGGCATTTAATACTGTTACTCTTCTGTGGCTCATTTGACCGAAGTGCCTATATTATTGATGAAATGGTAATTCTGTTAATGACAGCATTGATTCACTCGAATATCCAGATTTGTTTTCCACACTGTCATCAAGAAAATTTCCAGGGAGAAAGACTTATGATGCACTTGCTGATAGCATACTGTCCCTCTTGCCCAGGATTTGTGGGCTGTTTAATGCATGCCACAGACAGAGGCTGACATCCACAAGGCATGCCAACTCAGGATTGTTTACACCTTTCCCCCAAATGTCTGCTATGCCACACTAGCTCTCATTACTCACCTTAACAGATCTGCTGCATCAAGAGCCTCTGAATGCTAAGTGGGCAGGTATCTATCTCTGACCTGTCAACTTTTGACAGTCAGTGGCTCCAACATACCCAGCCATAAGAGTGGTCTGATGGCTTCTTAAGCATAAAACTTTCCATGGGCTCCCTGGAGTCTCACTTCATAGCTACAGTAGGACCACTAGAACCCCAGATGAGTCTGACCAACAGAAACATCTGGGTCACATCACTAAAAGCTGCTTGTGAGTTGTTCATAGGATGAATGTGGGCACCTGTCATGTACACTGAGCAAAGTAGCCTTTGTCATGACTTTTCTTCTGCCATAATGCTGCCTGTGTCCCTTTGTAGGTCAGGTGTTTGGACCATCTCTGACTGTTAATGCCTCAGGGCACTTATTATCCAAAGGAAGATGTGGCATTTCTAGCAATTTGTCTGCAGATACCTCACACTCATCCTCCTGAGAGGCTTCAGGGGTTCTTCAGGCTTCGCCTCCCCATACCCTAGAGGAAAGTGTTCTCAAAATAGTGGCTTAAGATCCTGATAAATACCATTATTTTTAACTTTAACACCCATAGAGACCCAATTAAGGGGGCAAGGTGCTAAAGCAGAAGGTGGGCTCTGTCCTTGAGGCCACCACTCCATGATGGCCTGTCCTGAGATGGGAACATATGAGACCTTCTTGCCTGGTAATTTCTCTCAGTGATTGTCTCATCCATATGCCACACACACACATGCACACGCACACACACACACATGCACACATATACATACACACACAGAAAGAGTAAGATGCATACATATGCATGCACATTCACATATACCTTTTAAAACCTTCACACTTATTTTCAAATGTCTACCTCTGCTTACGAGCCAGGTCCACATGTCTTTTCAGGTCAATATCCTGCTCTTCTGAATCAAAGGCGACATGAGGTACTGTTCAGACGACCCTGAGTATCTATATACAAAGAAGTATGCCTCCTGAATCTAAGCGAGACCTCACAGACCAGTGTCGGCCAACATCACAGCCCCGTAGACAACTCAGCAGAGACAGCTTGCTTACACCCAGTAGAAGGGTTACCCCTTCCCCTAGTCACACTTAGCCCACCCAGCCTGTCCTTCTTGCCTGGGTGTGCCAGCCATTACAGCCCTCTTGCTTGGATGGCCTCTTTCCTTTCCTTCTGCCTGTAAAACCATAATCTCTAAAGAAAGCACCTTTCATGAAACCTCTGTCTCTCCTGGGCCTTAGGGGGACCTCACAGTCATGAGTTCCTAGTAGTGTCTACTATTTGCAACATGGTTTTGCATTTAATGGTGCTTGTATCATTAAGCATCATTCAAACCTACTGTAAGCTCTCTGGCATTCCACTGACTGAATTCTACGTCTATGATGGATCTATCCTTTCTTCCCTTCACAGTTAATATGCTTTCACTGCCTATTCCATGTTCCTACATTAGTGGGTCAGCAAGCAAAGGCTGGTTGGATGCCATCCTTTTGTTGGAGACCCTAGTTAGCAAACCAGACTAGCTGTCACCCATAAGGCTTAGACTTCCAGTTGCCTCCAAACAGAAAACATATTTGTTTCCCCAAGGTTAATCATGTATGTTAGGGTTTTTATTACCATTGCTGGGACACCTTCAAATTGCAGCACAAAACCCACCGTCCACGAGTTTGGCTTCACAGTATTTCCACTGTCATTCTCAAATTAGCCAAATGAAATAAAGACATTGTTTACCATCAACTGAATACGTTTTCTGAGCAGACACTTTAGTGGTCCCTTATATAATATAAACACAATCTGCATGCACAAATCAACCCTGATAGTCTCTTGAGGAGTCAGCATCATTACTGCACCTCTGATGACCAGGCGACTGGAGCAAAGCTAGACAAATAGCTTATACCCAGATGGGGCAGCTTCAGGATGGGGAAGTTAGGCTCCAACCCAAGGAGCTCAGGTCCAGGACTCAGACTGCTCACCACTGGGACCCTGTTTCTAGAATTGTTGTTATGTGGTGTTGCAAATCTCCTTTGTATTTTTAGGAGGGTTTTTTTTTGTTGTTGTTGTTGTTTTTTTTTTTTTTTTTGAGACTGGGGTCTGACTATGTAGGTGTGGCTGCCTATAAAGAACTGGCTGGCATCAAACTCACAGAGAATTTGCCTCTGGCTCTGCCTCCTAAGTAGGATTTATCTTCTAGGATTAAAGGCATGCACCACTATGTCTGGCTCATCTGTATTTTTAAATTATTACATCTTCAGACTTGATTTTCTTACTTAAATCCAATTCCCAAATAATTTAAGAAAGAGCTTCCTTTTTACAAATTAATATTCTCAGTTTAAATTTTATTGGTTTTTAGATTTTTTGAAGCGCTGGCAGTTTTAGAAGTTTTTTTTTCCTGTAATAATAAAAATGTACACTATTTTCTCTACCTCTGAGTATACTCTTTGACACTGCTTTTCTGAATGGCAGTCCCAGTAAGTTTACAGTACTTTATTTATATCAAGTGTTCTTTACGATTGTATATGCATTGCTCTGGTGTTTATGAGCATTTGAAGTTTCAGCAAGGGCTGAGGCTTTCCCTGTTTGGGTAACCTTCCTTTCTACCTGAGTTTCCTGGGTGCTCTGTCTTTATTAGCTTCTCCTCATAGGACAAAGACTTCCTGTGCTTGCCTTCCTTGACAGTTTAAATCAGTTTTGGCACTGGCTACATTCATTCTGGGCTGTGTCTCATGAACGGTGAAGATTTATACATTTAATTTTATCACTTTCTTCTCCATTTTTATTATCGCCTTTCTCGTGTTTACTGTTTCCCTCTGTGGTTTCACTTTCCAAGGTTTCAATTACCAATAGTCATTCACAGTTTACATATATTAAATGGAAAATTCTAGAAAGAACTTTTCCCCCATTCTAGGAAAATTTCTCCTAGTCGTTTTCCATTCCCTATCTTCCTGACCACTTTTTATTTCTGATGAATTTTAATATCTGTCCCTGCTTGTACCAGCAATCTTCTCGGCTGTGTTCTCCTGCACACTCCCATTTCCTTTCCGTCTGTCTTGTCTTCTCATTGTTACTTCTTGCTTCAGTGTGTAATGATTTCATCTCACCAAAAACCCAGTAAAGACTCTGTAAAGTCCATCTTCGAGTGTTATCTAGAGGTTCTAGTTTTCCTGAGGTCTGATGTCCTTCCATTTCCCATTACCCATCCAAGTGTAAGCTGCTATCTAGGAACCATGTTGGATTCTACCTGGTTCTTTACACGAAACAGAGTCTATCTCGTGAAGAAAAGCAGGGCACACAAATTAATCTCAAATTCTGTCTTCTTAAATAGTTAAAGGACACGATGACCCTTGGGCCACAAGGAAAATGGAAAGATCAACTGTGTTAAGTCTCCTGGGAAAGAGTGTCTTTCTTCTTATCGTATTGAGCGTGGATCTAGTTGTCCCAGACTGGTACATGGGCGATATAAAGGCTTAATTTTCATTTCAAAACCTCCCCCCCGACTTCCTTCAATGGCGTGTTCTCTGGAAGCTCCGAGAGAAGGCAGGAAGTATGTTGGTTAGATCTGGGATCACGTAGGATGAACATGTTCCATTCACTCGGAGAACAAGAAAGCCTCCTGACCTGTGCCTTTCTAAGCCCACATCACCTGGTCCCTTGACTGCCACATCTGCACCCAGGATCTGTGTGATTGCTTTCCATTATCTCCAGACCTTTTATTTTATTTAGGAAAGACTGTAGAAGTCCCCTTTATCCATAGTTTCATTTTCCATGGTTTCAAAGAATAGTCAACCACAATCTACACATAGTAAATGGAAAATTCTAGAAATAAACAACTCCTAAGCTTTTAATTGGAGACATTCAGAAGAGCGCGCTTAAATCCAGGACACACCTCTTCCTTTGGTCAATGTCCTCACTCTCTGTATTCCCCTCTCCATTAGGATCACTAGGGAACCACTTTGGTCTATGGGAGATATTTTTCATTCAAACCGCCACAGACTCCAAGCATGAGAGAAGTGGTTTTGGCCACTCGTGCACTCCAAAGAGGAGCCTCAGGATACCCATCTCACATCTTCCCAAGAAGGCTGAACTCAACACACAAGATACTTTGAGGAAAACAGAGCATAGTCATACAATTTATATTACCTTATTTTGTTCCAGTGCCTTGGCTTTAACATCACTTACTGGACTAAACTATAAATTAATCTTTAACACAAGCTTGAAGGTTTAGAATTTTGTAGCTTTCAAAGGCATGCCAAATAAGTCCCTTCTTCCTATTTTTCTTGTCATAAAAATCTCTTCCTACTCTTTTCAAGTGCCCAGGGTATTGGCTTGGAAGTGACATTTCCTTCCACCAAATCTACAATTGATTGCCTACATTCAAAGGCATCTTTCTTTTATATTAAACTATTTTTTCTTTCATTTATTCATTTGTTTATATGCATATATGTGCATGCACATTCTGCAGCACTCATGTGGATATCATAGGACAACTTGGATGAGTAGATCTTCATCTTCCTCCATGGGGGTCCCAAGGGCTGAACTCATGTCCTTAAACTTGGCACCAAGCACACTTCACCTCAAAACCCTTCAAAGGCATTCTTAGAAAGGACCTTTCGACTTCAGCAGCATTATAGTTTCTTCCTACATTTTGTCATTCCGTGTTTGAAGAGGGGAATGTGAAGGGAACTCTAGAGTAAGCAGCAAAGAAAAATGTTTTGGAGTAGGGGCAATGGAGAGAAAGGCTCGGCTCCCTCAGGGTGGAGACTCTGGTATTAAAGTTTATTCCCAGCCATGGGCTTACAATATGGCATCTCTGAGTGCTGTGGGGGGTAAGGGTGTAAATCTTTCTGTGCAGGTCAAATCCTCTCATTTCATTTCATCTTCTCTGCCTCAGCTTCCCAACCTCAAAGTGGGAATGAGAATTACTCTGTAGGGTTGTTAATGGAGCCAGAAATGTGAAATATGCATCAAGAAACAAGTGTGTGTCACCATCTCTTAGTGCCCAGTTCCCGTGCACAAAAAACCACATCTCATGTTAGAGATCATGTTCGATCCCACTCTCCAAGTCCCTGCATTTACTTTTATTTTTCCTCTTACAACAGTACTCAGGTGACACACTGTACTCAGAGATCTGAAGTTTCATCCTTGCTCAGGCTGGTGACACAGCTTGGAAACGCACAGTGCTGGGCATCAGCAGCAGTGGCGGTTCCCAACAGCCACCAAGTCTCTAGGAAACAGCCTATTTTAGGTACACCGAGTTGCTGAGCTTGAGCGTCCAGTGGCTAGACTTATTACATGAATTTCAACTCAGAGTATAGTCAGTTTATGATAGGCTTATGTGGATGTATCTCTGGTCACCCAAGGAGGGTCTTATCACCAAATTTCTGGTCAGAATTTCATCTGTGCCTAAGTTTCCAAACAAGTATTAAACAGTAAATGTATTGAATTGAGAGAGTCATCACTTAGTGATTAAATATTAGATTATGGCTCAACCATGATTCAAGTGCACATGAAATTATAATATAAGCCTATTTCCTTCTGCCGGTAATCCTTCATTATGTCAGTTTGGTGATATAAATTTAATGCCATTAAACTCCATCAGCTCAAAGTAGCATTGCGCTTCAGCTGTGAATGATACTGGCCTAAGCATTCTGGTGGGGCATGTGGCAAAGTCAGTTACTCAGTGGAAAACCTGGGCTACAGACAAATATGTATTGCCTTGTGAAGTCATTCATATTGGCCAAATTAGCAAAGACCATTTACCGAAGTTTTTAGGTTTGTTTTGTTGCTGCTACTCCTGCTGCTCCTGTTGTTGTATTTTTCAGACAAGGTCTCACTGTGTGCTCAGTCTCTGACCACATACTTACGTACTCTAGAGTCTTAAATGCACCTTTAGACATCAAGCAATCTCAAGTACAGAAGAGTGGAAAAAGTCAGCCAGCCAGGTCCATGTTCACATCACTTATACCTTTTAAGCATTCTGTACCTGATTTACTAATCCAGGATCCCATCTGAGTAGTGTAAGATTTAGGATTAGTATAAAGAAAGCATCCATCATTACAACCAATACCAACAACATTGCTTTCTCTTCTAGAAGACCCGACTTCGATTCCCAGCATCCACATAGTGGCTCACAACTGTCTGTAACTCCAGTCCCAAGGGATTCAATGCTCTCTTCTGACCTCCATGGGCACCAGACATGCACATGGTACAGAGACACACATGAAGGTAAAACACTCCACAAAAAATAAATAAATCTTTAAAAATTAAGATGATGATTAGAGTGATGTGGTCAAAGTCTCATGGTTGCTGGATACTTAGGTTAGGATTTGAACTCAGGTGAGCCCACAGGTATAGCTGCTCTCACAGAAGTCCTCAAACTGGTCCTTAAGCACCAAGCCTAGCAAATTGCAGTTAGAAATACAACATGCTACACCTTAGCTTCAGTCAGGTAGAAGTCCTATAGGGGGGTTGGTGGGGGGGCAGTGGTCCATAGTTAATGTGCTCCAAAGGCAGAGTGACTGACTGCCCGGTAGTTTTCTGTCAACATGACACAAGCTAGGTTCATAGGGAAGGGGAAATCTCAGTTGAGAAAATGCCTCCGTCACTTTGGCCCATTAGTAAGCCTGTGGGACATTTTCTTGATTAATGATTTATGAAGGAGGGCCTGGTCCACTTGGGCAGTGCCACCTCTGGACATGTTGTCCTGGACTGTGTGAGAAAGCAGGCTGAGAAAGCCACAAGGAACAAACCAGGAAGCAATATTCCTCCATGACCTCTGTTTAGTTCCTGCCTCTAGGTTCCTGCCTCTAGGTTCTTGCCTCAATTTTCTTTCCTAGAAGACTATGCCTGTAAGCAAAACAAACACTCTCCTCCCCAAGTTGCTTCTGGTCACAGTGTTTGTCACAGCAATGGAAAACAAACTAGGTTAGTGACACTTAAGACCTTCTGCTATGTTGTCCTCTGCTATGGAGGGTTTCATTAAAATGTCCTTTTGCTAGTGATCTATTGCTACCTTAAGTTTTTATGCTATGCTCTCAGATAAATGTCTCTTTGTGGATCAGCCTCACTCATCTTGATCTGATCTCTGTGTTACACCAAGAGCTAGAACATCACAGGAGAGGTAGCAACCACTCTCATGAGAGGCTACTAGGATTTTAAATAGAATTCCTGTAATGATGTTGGAATGAGAATGGCCTGGATTTAAACTGTACATCTTTGGCAAATATTTATTAATGCCACTGGCAAGTGGAACATTGCAAATTTTCATTTATGGTCAGAAGCCACCAAAAATGTGATTACAAAGACTCCACAGTTGGCTTACACAGCTTAAGCTTACCTATGTATTGTTTCTTTCTTGAAGGGCAGGGAATGTCAATTTCTGTTCAAATTTTTAAAAAAATATGAGTTAAGCAAAATTAATAATAAGCACTTTCAGGTATTTACCAAGGGATGTGCAAGCACGTGTCTATATCTGTTCAAATTCTTAAGCATGAATGTACATAGCAACTTACATAAACAGCTCCAAACTAGAAAAAGTAACCATATATCCATAACTTGTAAATGGATGAGCAAACTGTAATATAGCCATATAATAGATCATGGATGCATGATTGGAGGTAATCAACTATTTATGGTCATAACAACACAGATGAATTGTCAAGTAAACATATTTAAAGAAGTCAAACTGCAGGGGTCACATAAGGCATTGTCTTATTTACATGGAATTCTAGATAAAGCAAAGACAATGTAGAGCCTGGAAGAGGGCTAGAGCAGAGACAGAGCAGGAAGATATAGGAAGGGGTCACGGATAGATTTCTAATCTTGATTGTGATTATGGGCATATTTATGTGTCAAAAGCTAAAATAGGTGCATGTATGCCAATTACAGTTCAATATGGCCCAGCAGTTAAGAGCAATTGTTTCTCTTGCAGAGGACCCTAGTTTGGTTTCCAGTTTCCATGTTGAGTGGCCCATAACTGTCTGTATCTCCAGCTCTAGGTGAAGTGATGCCCTCTTCTGGCCTCTGAGGATATCTACATACATGCAGGCACATATGTGAGTGAGTACACAAGTATGCATAAAGAAAAATAAACAGTAATTTTTAAAAGTTTTCATTTAGTGTACACAAACGTGGCTACAGTCTAGAAACTATGACAACAACAAATGAAACAGACCAAACAAAACCAACCAACCAACCAAACAAACAAACAAATAACAAAACGCAGGCTGATCCCCAGGCTGATTGTGATGTTCAGCATCCACATGGAAGGTACATTCTGAATGCTGCTCTCTACATTGTTAACCTTCTCCTCCTCCTCCTTCTGACCTGTCCCCTTACCTCTCTTCTCTGCCACCCACTGCCACAGCCATGCCCAACCCTAATACTTACAAACTACATCGTGGTTCATTAATTAATGTGTTGTTAATTGAATTGAATAGATTACATCCCATGACTTCTGATAGAATTAGCCAGAAGGGACCACAGTGTTCCTGGTATCATCTTAGTGCATCTTGGTCATAAATGTCAACATAATTAGAAGCTTGTGAAGGTTGTCAGCTCTATGTGCAGGTACGTATACTAGGCTCCAATCTTTTTTTAACTATAGGCTGAGCTCACCCAGTCTTAACGATGTCACCTTAGGGGGCTGGAGAGATGGCTCAGCAGTTAAGAGCACTGATTGCTCTTCCGGAGGTCCTGAGTTCAAATCCTAGCAACCACATGATGGCTCACAACCATCTGTAACTAGATCTGATGCCCTCTTCTGGTGTGTTGGAAGACAGCTACAGAGTACTTACATATAATAAACAAACAAACAAACAAACAAACAAATCTTTGGGCCAGAGTGAGAAGGAAGAAGAAAAAAAAAGATGTCACCTTAGACTTTCTTATGGCCATAACTATGCTGTTTCCAGAGTCCTGTAGTATCTGGTTACTATCTCGTATGCATTGGTTTTTACAGTCTCACTGACATCTTTTCTAAAACGTCCACAAACTTCCACACACTCTCTTCCAATACACTCCTCTAAAATTCTCCTCTCTTCCTTCCTTCATAATGTTTGTAATAAGAATCCGTCCAACGACATAGGTCAGCTTGGACGTCTAGCCAGGACACAAGCAAGGGCCCCTATGTTGATTTAAAAGTTTTTTTAAGCTGTGGGAGCTCTCTATGCCCTATCCCCTGACAAATCCACACCCCCACTATTAGAGAACAAATTTCACACCTTTGCTTCCTATCTCAAGCCTCCTCCCCCAACCTCCTTCCTCTGGCTTGAGAAAGCAGAAAGATTCCTTTCAAGTGGGTAATGCAAAGCTTACTGGAGTCCTTGACGAGGCAGTGGAATGAGACAGAATTTCCTGTGTGAGTGATGGTTGTTCAGTGTGTGAGATGCTTGAAAAACAAAACAAAACAAAGTTAATTCCACATCCTCTTGCTCCAAAATCTGTATTTCTGTGTAGCTATGCTCACAAAGGTACCTGTGTGTACCTATGCTTTAAAGTCTGCTTCTGGCTTTCTTATGCCTGGGTACCATCCCCATCCCTGCTTCTTGTCTACCCAAGGACTTAAATCCTATAGTCTCCTCTTTCCCCTCTGGACCAACCCTTCCCATCAACATACAATACAATGTATCATCCCAAGTCTTCCCCTCTTCTCCTCCAGTTCCCAGCCCATTTCTCTGTAGTCATCTGTAATTATCTCCTCTGTTAAGATGTCTTCATTAAAACAAATATACTCCTGTGGATAACATTTTCGATCTGGAGAAGATGACCTCCTTCCTAGGCCTTTCTAAGTCGATGAAACCATCCATCCTGAGCTCGGGAATAGACGACACCTTCCATGCTCCTCCCCCCAGCATGAGTCCTCACTCCTGATTCTACTTGGCGGATAGCACACTTGAGTGACATAGATGATACTTCTAGAAACAAGTCTGTCCTCTTAGTACTCTGCTCATTTTCTGTCTACCACCTGATGTTTGCTTCTGATTTTCTTTTCCAGTCCCTTCCTGCTGTTTCGGCACCCTTGGTGCTGCTGCTGTGATCATACCAAAAGCTGACTAGGCCATGGAGGCCTTAGAAGGTCCTTATAAGAGAGACTTTATCCAGCTTTTACCCCCATTCCCCTTCTGTCAGATGAGGATACAGTACCACTAACCCCCTAAAGCATGCAGCGTGCAAGACAGTATTCTGGAAACAGAGAACTAGACCATTGCCTTTAGACCCACCCTATTATCCAATGTGGGTCCTCCAAAATGGCAATACCACTGAAAATGCCCTAAATTACAGTCTAGGCTCAGTGCAGGCCACCCTCTGACAGGCTAAAATGGGAGGATTTCTGGCACACACAAAAAAAAGCCTAAAATGAGTATTCCTCAGACAGTTGTGAAGCAGTTTTCTGTCAATCGGGTAAAGTTATTCCTTCCCCTATCTGCCCCTATAGCTATGACCTATGGCAAATGGGTGATCTATATCTATGACCTATGGCAAATGGGTGATCTGGTCCTCTACCAACACACACTTGCAAATATATCAAAGTCTCTCATGCACTTGCCCCAGGCTCTTCTGGCCTACATGCCTCCCTTACAGCTGTTCTAACTTCCAGGCTCTCTTTGCTGCACCAGTCTCTTTAAAACCGGCAAGACTCCACACCTCCAGTCTGCCATTCTCTCAGTCCCCAGAGATATCCAAGAGAGCTTTGAGTGATCTCAAATAAATCTTTCTTCCCTCTCACAGAGTGGTCCAGTTCAGTGCTTTTCCTGTGCCCTCACAGTTTCTCTTCTTCATAACTGTGAGAAGATAAATTTCTGTTCTTCATAAATTATCTAGACTCCACTCATCTCAAAATTTTTAACCCACAGTTGATCCTGTCCAAAAGAAAGACAGGGACAAAAAATGGAGCAGAGACTAAAGGAAAGGCCATCCAGAGACCACCCCATCTAGGGATTCATCAGATCTGCAGACACCAAACCCTGATACTATTGCTAATGCCAAGAAGCACTTGCTGAAAGGAGCTTGGAATAACTGTCCCCTGAGAGGTTCTGCCAGCATCTGACTAATACAGATGCAGATACTCATAGCTAACCATCAGACTGAGTCCAGGGATCCCAATGGTAGAGCTAGGGGAAGGACGGAAGGAGCTAAAGGAAATTGCAACTCCACAGGAAGAACAATATCAACTTACCAGACCACCCAGAGCTCCCAGGGACTAAACCACCAACCAAAGAGTATACATGGAGAAATCCATGGCTCCAGCTACATATGTAGCAGAGGATGGCCTTATCTGGCATCAATGGGAGGAGAGGCGCTTGGTCCTATGGAGGCTTGATGCCCCAGCAGAGGGGGATGGTAGAGCAGTGAGGCAGAAATGGGTGAGTAGATGAAGGGGCACCCTCATAGAGGCAAAGTAGAGGAGGGATGGGATGGGGGAAGGAAAAATCATTTGAAATGTAAACAAATAAAATGATTAATCAAAAAAATTATCTAGACTCCAGTATTCATTGTTATACAGCAGAAACAGATGATGGTATTCGCAGTATTTCTAATCTTTGTATAAAACTGTCTCAAAACTTGGTCTATTTTCATACATTGATCTACTCTGCGAAGAGATCTTCCTTACTTTCATAGCTTTGACTGCATTCAACAAGCTGTGGCTCCACATTTACATCTAATTCCAATTTATCGTCTGATCAACAGACATATCTATCTATTTGACAACTCTATGTGGAGGTCTGGTAGTCACCTCAAAGTCAGAATGAAATAAATTCTTCTTTGATTCCTGCTTTGAAGTATTCTACTCTAACTCATTCATTCTTCAGTCCCGTGAGCCATCTAGTTCTTTCACATTTGTGTAAATACACAATCATTCTCAGAGTTGCTTATATCAAAACTGGTAAAACACCCTGGCTTCCACCTCCCCTAATATCTCAGCCTTGCTTGCACCCATTTTCATCCTTGTCTTCTTTCCCCTTTAGTTTTCGCCCTTGCCCACACCCCTTTTTCTCATCCATACCTAACCTCTACTTCATTTCTTACCCTTGCCCTCCCTCCACTTGTCACTCTTGCCCTCCCTCCACTTCTCTCCCTTGCCCTCCCTCCACTTCTCTCCCTTTACCTCCCTCCACTTCTCTCCCTTGCCCTCCCTCCACTTCTCTCCCTTGCCCTCCCTCCACTTCTCACCCTTGCCCACCCTCCACTTCTCTTCCTCTTCTACCTTCCTCATTCACTCATCATACCAACCCACCAGCAGATCTTGCTAAAAAGTACATGTCATTGTGTTTCCTCTTACCAGAGCTGTCACCCAAAACATAGTTCAAGACAGCAAAATGTCTCCTATGGAGTGTTGCACCAGTACCTTCACTGGAGATGCTGTCTTTCTGCTGTCTTCACTAAATTAATTCTCCATGCAATACTAGATTAATCCTTTAAATAGTAAACTGCACTGTGTTGCTCTTGCTTAAAATACTCCATGTTTTACCAATATAACTAAAAGATCTCTGCCTTCTTTTCCTGAATGATGTAGACTATATCTCCAATGTTATGTTTGTTCAGTGAAAGAGTAAATGAATAATGAATGAAAAAAGCAGTAATTCTTAATGGTTACACATGTTGGTAGTGGTTTCCTCCGAATATATTTTGGATCCACCAATTAAAAGTTAAGAGATCTTGAGAAATTAACTCTTTAAGGACTGGGTCTCAATTGGTAGGAAACTACTGCAACTTGTGTAAACTAAAAGGAGCTAATGAAACTGTAGATTTTGCCTTTGTGTACAGCTTTTGATGCTCTGATGGCAACTGTAGGATTTGTCTCATTTTGCCCATAACCCTCAGTAAGTACCCTGTAGTTTTCTTCACTCTCAGGCAACATCCACCATCACCTGAATGTAGGCCACCAAACAAGTGCCTTGGCTAAAACATGGCTGTTTCCAGCTCATCTATTTACTTGCTCTTCTGATTAGTTTGGACTCAGAGCTTCCAAGAACTAATCATAGGGGCACCTCTCAGGAACCTAGGTCAATGGCAAAATGTTAGCCTTGTAAGCACAAAACCCTGGGTTCAATACCAGACACTACAAAAAACCACACCCCTTTATTTCCTGTTAGTGCACTTACACTGTCTTCTCACCACTTGAGGACATTTGTCATGTCCACACTACTTTGTAATTAGCTTTGCCATGCAGCAGAAGAGTTGGTGATAAACCTATGCATAGGCGTCAAACCCACCCAATTTTGCAGCCCCAGTGCATTCCCCAGAAAGACTGTCTTCTATCTAGCTTAGCTACTTTATTCACAGATGTCACCAATCCAGCATGTCAGTGGACACAGTCTCAGACACATGTGCTAGCATTTCTTCAGCATAAGTCCCCAGGGGGGCTTTTGTCTCTCTGTTGATTGAGGGTGGGAACTTGCCTTTCTACCAGTCACTACTTACCCCATAACTCTTAGATTTTCTGTTTTCATTTTGTTCTTGGAAACATTTTCTGCCTCCAGTGTTTTAAGTCTGCAGTTTGGGGAACCACTTGGAAATTCACTCACATATTTTGAGGTTCCCCAGCAGGAAATTCTACTACTTATTGTCCACAAGAGCAAAAATAAAGGCACTTCCTCAGTTCTCTCCTGTTTCTACTCAGAGATATTAGTATAATTCTTATAAATTCCCAGAGTAGCTTTGGGTGAGTAAATGAAGGTATCGATGTGGAATTAAGCCTCATTCCTCCACTCTGCTCTGGCTGAATTAAATTCTCTTTTATTTATTGTAATAAGCCAACAGATTTCATAACAGGAATGAAATAAATTGTTTTATAACTTTTCTGATTTTGTCATATTGGGAAAGATATTTTCTGTGAAGAAATTGCAGCCATATAACAAGTCAAACTTCTTTAAATCTTTTATTACACTGATTTAGTGTGTGTGTGTGTATACAAGTGTGCGTGCATGCGTGTGCGTGCACGCATGTCTACATATGGAGGTTAGAGGGCAACTTACAGGAGTCAGTTCTTACCTTCTGAAATGTGGGTCCTGGGGATTTAACTTGTATCTTCAGGCTGGGTGAAGGCAAGAGTCTTTGTCTTGACTTTATCTTTTTAATGAAAACAATATTCCCTTGATGCTCACTGGTCCTTTTGCTCATGGAGAGTGGCTCTGTTGTTGTTTATGGGACAGCCATTTTACCTCCCAGGATTCTTTCTACTCTTAGGTTTCTCTGCCCCATCAACTTAAGTTCAAACTGTGTATAACCATATGTCACAACTAATGTTTGTTTTGTAAATGCCAAAAACAGTAGGTTGATATTAGAATCTGCCTAATATTTGCTTAATCTGCCAAGAGTCCTTATAGTCTTGCCTTGGTTTTTCCATAGGGTCTGGTTATTGTGGTGAAGGCAGGAACTGTCTGCCAGAGCTCTGTAGGCAATGCCCTCTGAGAACTTCCACCGATAGGCCATGAAGTCAGCAGTGAGGTGGGATGGGAGGAAAGAGCCCCATGGCACTTCCTATTCTGTCTGTTCAACACAGTCCACCTGCTGCCTCTGGCCTTGGAACCACCCAGGGTCACTCTCATTTCCCAAATGCTTTTCTCCAGTGTACTCATGGCTGCAGGAAAACTTGCACTTGTGCCAAAACCATATGCTCAGCTACATCTGATTTCCATGTCCCTGTAATAGCAAAACTAGTGCTGACCTAAATATCCATCAACACAGAAGTGTTAAGTAGTGAAACAGACAGCCCTCCTGGGCAGTACTCCAAGGCAGAAAATTGAATGAATTAGGATGTCTGTCAAGTCTAGGTTGATTGAATCGCCTTACCCACCACCCCATTTTGCATCCATACATTATGCATCCTGTCTAGTTTACATCATCCTGTTTTCCCTTTCTATCTGCAATTCCATTGGTTCATTTTGAGTGGGGAGGAATCTGTGTGAGCATGGTCACTTCATGACATTGGTGTTATTTCTTGTTGGTGACTTAATGAAAACTTAAGAGTCAAGAAATATGGAAATTCAGAATATAATGAAAATGGAAACAATTTTCATGACTTGAACATTAGAAACTATAAACAACAATGAAGATGGCAAAACAAACAAGGAAACTTTTTTAAAAGTTTTATTTATTTTTTATATCATTGTCAAAACCTAAGCTTGGATATGACAAAAGGCTTGCAATGATGTAATTCTATTTTAATATTTTAAAAAGTATTTTAATAAAGCCTGCCCTTTCCCAGGACCACAATAACAAGCTCCCCAATAAAAATCTTAGTAAAACTCATATAAAATATAAAATAAATAATAACAATACCCTACAGGTGAATGAAGATACTTAAAAATTCAGAAACATTGATGTGACATGAAGTGTCATTGGTTCACAGAAGGGGAAAAGGAAAAGGAAGTATTTCACTACTTGTAAAAGATGCTAGAGAGCAACTGCCACTTAGAATAAGTGTGTCTTTTGAATACTAGAAAGAATGTAGAGGATTTCTTCAAAAGGTTTGCTCCCCTGTTGGAGAAGAGAACCAACAGCATACTGAGTGATGGCAGGCAGAAGTATCCTGGTCAGTAACACTAACAGAACACCACAGCATTGCTATACCTGGACCCTACATTATCTTCACTGTTCTATCCAAAGCAACATAGTCAAAGCAATGAACAATGTGTCGTTTAGAAAGTAGAAACAATGTGTCGTTTCTACTTAGTTATCTGCAGACCGCATGACTATTTACTGAAAAGAAAAGTAACTAACAGAGATGCCCTACACAGATGCCATATATTGAAGACCCCTACACAAAGGTTAGGATCTTTCATACGCATCACTTGACAATGGTTAACAATCCTGTGGGGTAGAGATTAGCTCAATTAACAGACATCTAAGCATTTAGGCAGATATAGAATGAGTGATACAGAGATTTTTATAAAGACAAAAATGTTTCCTGTGTGATAAAATGGATTTCTTGAACGAGACTGAGGCCATAAGGTATTCTTGGGCAAGGTTACATTATAAACACATGAACCATGCCATTAGTAAATGAAAATAAATACTCAATTTGGGGGGAAAATAAATACCCAGAATTGATCAGTTCACCTCGTCATGGTGGTGTCTTAGTCAATGTGGGCTTCAGCAGTAAGTGTTTATTCATCATGATTCTAGAGCCTGGAGTCCAAGGTCAGGTCACTGTCTGGGTGGGGGCTGATAAGGACACTTCCTGTCCTTTGTTCTTAGAAACTCTCTTGCTGTATTCTTAGGTTGTGGAGAGATGACGATCCCTGCCCCCACTTGGTCTAACAAGTACGTTAATCCCATCCTCGGGGCATCTACTTTCATAATATCCAAAGGGCCTACTTCCACACACTGTGGATTGCATCTTCCATATAGAATCTGAAGAGGAACTGACATTCCATCTATAGTAGTTGGTTTTGAGGTCATAAGATGAATTCATAAGTTTGTAATAATAACATGTTGTTTTGTTCAATCAATAATAACATAAAGTATCTCTAGATGGATTCCATGTTTTCATATTAGGTACAAGACAGACCTACAGTTTGGAGGGACACAGAAAGAACAAGTAATGGGAAACTAGCTCATCGCTGGGTTTGGGAGGACATTAGATTGTTTCCTTATGACAGAGAAACTGATGAGCTATGCCCTTGAGCATGGTTTGTCCCACCGAAAGTCACAGTGAGATTAACTTGTAATGGCTTTGAGATTGGTGGAACCATTGAGAAGTGTGGCATCATGGGGAATTGCCCTCATGTAGCTCCTACAAGAGTGCTTTTCTGTGAAGACAGCCTGCTCTAAGGCACCTGCACTTCCCCTGCCTCCTGCTTGTGCTCCTTGCCCTTCTGTTTACTGCCACGAGTTGGTGCAACATGAGGCTCTGGCCAGAACTGGATGGGTGTGGTACTGTGTCTGTGAACTTTGAGGACATAGGGCCAAAAGAAACCACTTTCCTTTGCAAATTACCCAGCGTCTGGTGTTTTGTTATAGTAACCGAAAGTAGACAAAGAGACACAGGAATAGCCCTACTTGCAATCTATTCTCCAGCATTACACCCTCATTTGCTGTTTTCTCAAGATATTCATCATAGAAGCTTCTGTTTTCCTATATCTGAGTAAAAAGACTCAACCATATGCAATCAATGTAAAGACTTCAACAATCACAAGGTAGTCTTGCTCTAAAAGTCTTAGGTTTTCAGTGACATGGGTCTTAAAAAGCCACACACTCATGTGGTTGACATTGTTGAAGGTTTGAGTTATTCCCAGTCCTTAAAAAGAATGAGCCCTGTGTTAGAGGTCAACCTATAAAAATCTCAAAGGCGAACTTGAACCTTTACTGTTTAATTAGCAAAGTTTAGTATTATCTTTGCAGGCTCAGCTAATATTATTCCAACAGTTAAAGAGTCAGGGGCTACGGAGAGCATGGCCTCCAGGTCAGTCAGATGGGTAAAGTGTGAAGTGATCCTGTTTTAGAACTGGAAATTAAATACACCTTCAGAGAACTGAAACTGGGTCTCTCCCCCTGTTTCTCTCCCCCTCCCTCTCTCCTCTCCTGCTTCTCCTTTCTCTCATCTCCCTTCTTTCTCATTCTCTTCTTGAACTTTAGGAAGTAAGAAAGAATCTGTGGGTGTAAAAACGGACAAAACTACAAATGATAAAATCCCTCAGAGAGGACATCACCAGGGCTTTAAAATTGGGTGATTCTTATTAGCCCAACAAATGTGAACCAGACCAGCAGGAGCTGAAGGCTGGGTTAGTGTGTTTGCTGTAGTCAAAGAAGCAGTTCCTTAAAGAGGCAGCTGTTTAGCTTGGGAGACACCCAGCCCTTATGGTGGAGGTCACCTCCTTTCCAGTCAGAGAGCAGGGCCTGCAGGTCTGGCCTTACAATTTACTAGTTAGTCAGCTAGGGCCTGTGTTTACTCTTCTTGTTTGACCCCAGTTTCTCCATCTGTCAAGTGGTGTGCACTCTCAGTGGGCCCTATGAGAACTGACATAAACAATGCCAGGCACTGATCACAAGTCTGCATACAGTAAAAGCTAAGACACACTAGCCCTTCTGTACACTCCAAAGGCATGTTCAAGTGCTAGCCCTTAGTGCCTACACATACAATCTTCTTTAGTAATGCTGTGTTTTTAGTTGCTTCTGATTTTGCTGTGGAGAATATATTTTGGCTCATAGTCACAGAGGAACTCAGTGTCTCATGACTGGGAAGGCCAGGCTGAGTACCTGACAGCAGGAACCCATGGTGGCATACCAGCAAGCATAGAAAAGCCAGCTTCAAGAGCTGGGCATTTGGAAAATATACCATTAATGGCCAACCTACTCCTACTAGACAGATATCACCTTCAGAAGACCCCGCAGCCTTCAAAACAGTTCCATAGCTGGGGAACATATGCCTCAAACCTATAGTACATTCCAGACTCAGACCACACCAATATGGTATCTTTGCAATTTGAGGTATAATTGAAAATGAGGTCCTATTGGATAGGATAAACATTAAGTTCAATCCCTGGTACCTTTACAAAAAGAACACAGATGTAGACTCACAGAGCCCATGGAGGGGCTTCAAGGAATGTCAGCAGCCATTAGGAACTTGGTAAAGCTAAAGAAATATCCTTTATAGAGTCTTCCAGGGTAGCAGGCCTCTCTTGCATCTTGACTTTGGACTTTAAGCCTTGAGAACTATTAGAATATAAATAAATGCTGTTTTAAGTCACCTAACTTGTAGTAATCCATTACAGCAGTCCTAGGGGATGATACAATGTATACTTTCATTGGTTCATAATATGCCTGCAAAGTGATGTTGTGTAAGAATCGATAATATGACTAAACATGTGCATTTGGTTTACTATCACATTCTAGGTCTTTATTTAAAAAAAATAAATTGATATAAGCATGTGTCCCAAAAATGTTCCGTATGACGTACCACAACGGATATGGGTAAAGATAGATGACCATTATCTGGAGAGAATGGCACATGGACCTCAGCTCTGCTAGGAAACATGCAGTGGGGGAGAACATAGAAGAGGGAGGAGAGTGACACTGGCTAGAGCAGCAACCCCAAAGGGAAGAAAGCAAGAGCCCTCCTCCTCTGGCCAATACTTGCTTACCATTCAGCTGCTGCCTATGCAGCCAGGGGTTTTACCATTTTGCAGCCTCTGTGAAAATCACCATTGTTTCCACTTGCCTGACATGCTTCGAGAACTTACTGATGGTTTGTTATAGTTTAAGTGTTTTTTTAAAAAACCAATCGCATTTTATTTTAAGTGATAATACTAAAAAAAGAACCCATCATGTCTTATGACAGGAATACTTCATATAGGGTTGAGGAGCCTGAAAGGAATATCCCTTCACACAGAAAGTTGTGTTCCTTTGTTAGGATAAATTGCACAACTCACAGAGAGAAGGCAATTCATGAAGCAGGAGGCAATACTTGCGAATTACACATCTGGTAGGAGATTAACATTCAGGACTCCTAAAGAATACAGAGCTAAAGAGTAGCAGACACCCAGGTCAAAGTGGATTTGAATACACCTTTCTCCAAGGAATGTACAAACATCTAATAGTTATATAAAATTGTGCATTGTCCTTTTTGCTTCTTTTTAATTAGAAAAAATTAGTTTCCTGTCCCCTTTCAGAACTCATACATCCTATTGCCTACATTTCATCCTTCCTCATCACCTAATGCTGTTTTCTCTTGGTCTCTTTGAAATTTTAGATTATACATGTTTGTATAAATACGTGGACATGGTATAGCTTACTCAGTTTATATCTTGAATGTTCCAAGGTTCGTGTTTTCAAGATGTGGTTACCATACTTAAGACACTGTTGGGAGATGCTAGAAGCTCTAAGAAGTGCCACCTAGTAGGAGAAGGCTCAGTCATTAGGGACATGTTCTGGAAAAGAATACTGTACTCCAGTTCCTCCCTCTCAGTCTATCTCTCTCTGTCTCTTTCTCTCTCTTTTTCTCTGTCTCTCGTGTGTGTGTGTGTGTGTGTGTGTGTGTGTGTGCGCGCGCGCGCACGCGCGCGCACGCACATATTCTTGTATCAAGGAAAACAGGAGTTGTCTACCATTTGCCCCTGCCCAGGCATATTGTGGCACTACAGGCTGAAAGCAATAAGACCAAGTGGCTATGAACCTATGAACCACTTGAACCATAGACCAAAAACAAACCTTTCTTCCTTTTAAGTTAATTCGCCACAGGGCTTTTGTCACAGTGATGGAAAGTTGACTCAATTCACTCAAGTAAAACCACTGAGGGCATATGCAATGAGTATTCTACTTCCAGTTAATAGTCATGCTTAGCTACATTTATTATTTTTAAATCAATCTCAACAATGGGAAATAAGATGATTCCTAAGAGGACAACCAATGGAAATCTCTTGCAGCAAATATGAAATAATGTGTGTCTGGATCCTTATCAGGATGCCTCCATGTACTCCAGATGACAACAACAGCAACAACAAAAGATGCATTTGGCTAAAGAAATAGAGGTGATGTATCATTTGTATACAATGTATCTCAGGTTTTAAAAGTTTTGTTTTATGTTTTCCAACCATGTTGTGTGTGTGTGTGATATGAGTTTAGGTGCTCATAGAGACCAGAGTAGGTGCTCAATAGCTGTGGAGATGGGTGGGTTCTGGAAACTAACCTTGAGCCTTCTACAGGATCCACACTAGCCCTTGACCTCCAAGCCATCAGTTCCAGCCCCAGTACCTCCGTTCTTTAAATCCCTGAAATCAAATAAGAGTTATTTAGTTCAAAGGAGATTATGCTATCCAAATTTAAAACTGTATTTAATGTATCCAAGGCAGTGTGTATAGAAATTCAGCCACTGGGAGTCCTTTACTTCTAGTGTTTAATATTGTGACTGGAAAAAAGCTATGCTGCTGTGTGGAAAAATATTTAAAACTAAAAACAAACAAACAAACAACAAAAAAAACCTTTAAACCATTTGTTAAGAAGAGAAGTAGGTAGGAAGGTGTTTTAGGTTCTGGCATCTGAAATCATTCTCTTTATCGAACACACAGAGAAGCTAACCTACTTCAGTGAGTCCTGCAGACACAAAATCTCAGCCTGCAGGCAGTGTGCAAAGACCTTCCCTGTGCTCTTTGACAGATGTATTATTTTGAGAGTCGTATTGTATTAATCCATTTTCTGTTACTTAGAACACAACACCAAAAGACTAGATTGTTTATTATGAAAAGGTTTCTCAGGTTGTGGTCCAGGGTTAAATACTGTGTGTAGGGATGCACTCATTGGCACAGTCTCGGGGTGACCAGGAGGATTGTAGACACAGCCATGATGGAGGCAGAGACAGATAAAGATGGAGATAGACCTAGAGCACCACCCAGAACAGCACATTCACTTTGAGACAAACATCTCTCACTCCTAATGCAGTCACTGAGAAAAGCTAGAGTCCCCCTTTAAGACCCAAATCACCCTCTTTAAAGACCCTACCATCTCTGTATCCTCATCCTGGGCAGTGAAGCCTCAAAGTGAGCTTTGGTGATAACAAGCCACAGTCAAACCTCAGTGATTCTTAACCCACTGTGTGCCATTTCAGAATCCCTCATCTCATTCCACAGCCCTTCCTTTGCTGTCTTCAGATCTCCTGAGTGGTTTTAGAGAGTGCTAAGATGCCTCAGGAGACTGGGGCTTCCCCTGTTGCAGCCATCATGAGCTAAGGTAAGATGCTTGGCACTCTCTCCTGGACTATTTTCCGTTGACCTTCTGGCTTCTCCAGATCTCCCACACCTCTCAGTCTTGTCTTGGCCCCTCTTCCATCCTTTTGGGGTTTTGAGGAGGGGCCTTTAGAGATGGGTCTCCTGACAAAGAGCATCACAGACCTTCTCCCCTCCTGCAGTTCTGTGCTGGAGGCTTCCCCTCTGGGTTCTTCCTGGAGATCTAAGCCCCAGTCTCCATTGCTGTCAGATTCCCTTGTCTCTGCTCAGCATCTGCTAGACTTGTGGCTTGAACAGTTCCTGCTCCCCCTCCTGCAGAACTGACCTCTCTCTTCTCTCCCCTGCCTTTCTTGCCTACAGTACTGGGCCTATTTCCAACCCTCCTGCAGAGGTGAGAAACCATGACATTTGTCCCTACAGACTCCCCTACTGCTCACCTCTTTTCTTAATATCCCTTACCCATTAAATAGCATTTGAAAAAATGACTTTAATTTTTTAAGTAAAAGTTTTAATATAATTTAAAAAATTAAACTTAAAATTAATTTTACTATGAAAGCATATGACATCTTTAAAAATAAATGTACAAATATTAATACTAAAATAAAGGCAACCACAGGCCTGTGCCTCTGTTTTTGGAAAGTAAACTGAGAACACATAGAATAACCACATTTTTGAACCACCTTTCAACACTATGTGACAGATTTAAATGCAGTCTCAAGCTAAGCCAAGCCCTACTCCATGCAGCTGAGGCCTCAGTATGTTCAGAAAGCATCCATCCTTTATGGCTGCTAGCCCTGTAAAGCACACTTAGATTTCTTGATGCATGTTCTTCGGAACAGTGGATATAACCAGGTAAGGAGTAGGTAAAGGGAGTCAATGGTGCAAAAGGTATGGAATGCAGTGGCATTTAAAAGACAGATTTAAATGTCTGTTTTCCAACCTAGAGTTCTGTTTCCTTTGATGTTTAATTTTTATTTCAGTCAATTTTGGAAACCTGGAAATGTCTACTCAAAAAAAATATTATCTCCCTGACGCCATTGCAGTCGAATGCATGCTTGATAATGCACCCGTTACTTTCCTATGTCACAGAGCAGGAAAGAATAGACTAAGAACAAAAGCAAGGAGTGTGTGCTGTCTATGTAATTATCAACCTTTCCAATTATTTTTGGCCAAATCAATAATTCATGAAAATTACCATTTGTCAAGACCTTAGTTAAAACCCATCCCTTGAGGAATGTGGTTCCCAAGAGAGATGATAGGACAAAGAAAATCCCAGATACTTGGTGAAATAACTCCCACCTGGTCTCAAGCTAAACCCAGCCCCCACTTCATGCAGCTGAGGTCTCAATATGTTCAGAAAGCGTCCATCCTTCTAGGTTCCCGATACTGCTAGCCCTGTAAAGCACAGACTTAGATTTCTTGATGCATGTTCTTCGGAACAGTGGATATTACCAGGTAAGGAATGGGTAAAGGGAGTCTGTGGTCCAAAAGGCTTGGGATTCAGTGGCGGTAACCAACATTTAGTGGGTTCATTTCTGCAAAGTCATCTCAGAGTTGATAGTATGCTAATGTATATCACAAATATTCCAGAAAGCATAGCATTTCCCAGATGGATTTCTATCAAAGATTGATGGATTGTTTTATGGAAGGTTTCCCAGGATCATGGTCACATTTGGGGACTTATTGGCTTCCTCTAATATTGCAAAGAAGAAAAGAACTGAGCCTCTAAAAAGAGACTTGCTAGGAGCAAGCTCTGATGCTCAGCATGATGGCAGTCCCCCAACCACTGGCTCTTTGTCTCTCACCCTTTCCTTCCTTTCTGCTCCAAGACATTTTATTCACTAAGAACACTTCTGATAATCACACTCTAAATAAATGTTTTATTTGTTTTGATTTTCAATCTAGGGCAACTATCTTCTCACATCCATTACAAATGTCTTAGGTCTATAAGGTCCTTCCATACTTCTCTGGGACCCACCCACTATAACTCATAGATTAACATCAAATCTATTTTTAGTTATCACTTCATCGTGAGATGGAAAATGATTTTGTCTACAACATGAGATTAGGAAGAACTGTGTATTTCTCAGACAGTGGTAGGATAGTGAAATGGTGTTTCAGGTTCCTCTTCCTTGGCTGAGAAATAACTTCCAGCTCCAGCTCCAGTTTGATAGTGTCTTGACTTAGAGACTTTCTGGGCCAATACCTGCTGCCCGATTAGTCCTCTTAGGATGCCCTCACTTCAGAGGGCACGCTAAAACAGGTTTTCAAACATATCAGGTAAACTGTGAAAGGCTCAGTTCAGCATAGGCCAGCTTTGGTTTTCTTTCTCTTTCCATTGGTGTGTCGCCTCGATCATAAAATGTTACTCACTCTTATTTGTAAATCAGTTTAGACTTTTATCCTTCTGGTCTACCCTTTGCTAATGCTTTTATTACATGACTTCAAGTCTGGCTCCAAAGGAAAGCTTCAAAGTGTGCAGTTGACTTTTAGCTTTTTCATTTTATCCAGCACACATTTCTCAGAATAATTACTTGTACAGTTTTTCTTTGTTAGTTCTGACTCTAAGAATGAGAAACCAGGGTGGTTTGAAGTATGAGTTTGAGGTTTGAAGATCTTGGATGTGAACTTTTGTACCCTTGTTTTCATTTGTTTTAACTATAAATATATCTGATATTTTGAGATCAAGTAACCTTAGGATCCAAGAAGAGCTGGATCAGACTTCTAATCTCCTAAGAATGAGACTAAAATAAGTTCAGAGGGAAATCGTTTCCATTCACAAATAATAGACCTTTTCGAACCTGTACTGGGAAGATGTGTGTATACAATTCAACACAGGTAGATTTGTTGAATGAGAACAATTAACTGAATTTCAAAGGCAAAGACTATTTAATAGCAGAAACCAGAACTAAACAAAATAAACAAAACATACACACACACACGCACATGCACACACCAATCCTAGTGTGTTACACCCCTCACATAGTAGATAATCTGTAGCTTAGTGATGAATTTGCTCCTTCTGTTTATTCTAGGCTCTCTAGAGTTAGGTGACATGGCCACTATTCATTAGGCCACCAGCCTAGAAGCAGGAGAATACATCCAGACAGACAAGTGAGAGTAGGTGTATCCTACTCAGCACTAGCTGAGGTCACTGGATCAGACTGCTGCAGGGATCGCTGGTACAATTAAGGGAGCCAAGTGGCTCTAAAGGCTGCCTGAATGTTGAAAACACCACCATCGAGGCAGAGTTCATCAGCATGTGTAGTTAAAGCTCCCAGGCAAAGATGAAGCTAGCTCCTCATGCCAAGTTTTCTGAGATATTGCTCATCTCTGCTTTTATCGATAAGTTGTGCTTCAGTGAGCAGCTCAGGCTGTATCCCCCTAATCTGGAAAGACTTGGGAAATGACAGGAATTCCTTTCCTGTAAGCCCTTTCTTGGCATACTCGTATCATTTACATCAAATCTCCTGGATAGGAGAATGGACTATCATGCCTACAGCCAAGGAGTGAAGCCAACCTTATCTGGGGTTTGGAAGAAGAGTTTGACCAGGAGAAAGTCTGCCTGCTGATATCAGAAGAAGAGAAGGCAGATGCTTACTAGAAGCCTCATGGTTGTGTTTCCGTGTAAAAATACCTTCCTGTGAGTCTCACATGCGTCGAAGAAAAACTCTTCTGGGAAAGTACTAGAACCCATGTGAATTGGTTTAATCTAATGGCACAAACTAGGAAAAGATCTGCTGCTCAAAGAACCCTCCCTCCATCTGAAAGAAAACTCTCAGCACAATCCACAAATCTTCAGCAAGTCCTGCTATGGTTTGAAGTTTTTTCAACCCCAGAATTCATGGATTTGAAAAACACTTCCCCAAAGTCATGTGCTAACAACATTTCAAGGCAGAACCTTTGGTAGGTGACTAAGTCATAAGCACACTGATGAAATGGCTACCATTGGAGTATTTTGGTTATCACAACAGTGGGCATGTTATAAAAGACAATTTGGCAATTTCTCATGAACCTCTCACCACAGAATCATATTGTCCAGCCAAGCCTTGTGTTTGGACAGAGACTCTTCAGCCTAACAAGGGCTTTCATTAGAGGAGCCCTCCCTTGGGCTTCCCCCAAAGCCTCAGGGACTTCGGGGGAAATTGTTTTTCCTTACAAACGACTCCACATGCAGCTATTTAGTTATAGCATCAGAAAATAGACCACCCTCATGAATGAATGATTATGAATGTGCTCACAACTCACAAGAGCCAACGATGGAGGCCCAAAGTTTTGTTTTCCCTTGCTTCTCATACTACAGGAGAGCAGAGAAAATTTGTACGGTCCTTAGTAATTTCTTGACCATGGTGTTTCTGTTTGTTCTAGAAGATGGTTTCTGGAAATACAGTTCCAAAGCTAGTCCTAAAGCAGAAAGGACAGAGGAAGAAATAGTGGGTGAAAGTAACGGGGGGAAAATGTATGTGGCTTCCTCACTGCATGCTTCATACTGAGGTGTAAACTCGAGGGAGAGAAAAGAGACAAGAGGACAAAGTAGAAGGCTGGGAAATTTCCTGAAGTTAAAAGGTAATAGAAACGCTTTCTTCAACAACAACAACACAGACAAACCACAGACAACGTAAAAAAGAAAGAATAACAGCAAAACAAAAAAAGAAGAAGACCACACAAAATAAAACAAAACCAAGATTCTGCTTATGGAGAATATATACTTTATAGATGCTTAGGTTCTTCTAGCAGATATTTATTGGCTGCCTCTTAGGGTCACTAGGTTTCCTGCTATTGCTCAAAATACAGTAGCCACACCCCATTCTTCCAACACTCGTTTTGAAATTGATGACCTCCTTCACTGACCCTCCATTTCCAGTCAATAACTGAATGTCATTTTTGCTGTCTGTAATAAGGATGATCACTCCATTGGCATACTCTCCTGTCCTGACTTGGTAAAAGAAAAACCTCCGTTACAAAGGCAAAGGTAGCCATGTCTATGTTCACAGACATCATTCCAACTGAAGCATGTGCAGTTTACAGCACAGCACTGCCCCTCCTGTCTCTTAGCCTTTCTTTTTCTCATTGAAACACATTGAAAGGGTTTATTCAGCTTACACTTCCACATTGCTGTTCATCACTAAAAGAAGTCAGGACTGGAACTCAAGCAGGTCAGGAAGCAGGAGCTGATGCAGAGGCCATGCGGGGATGTTACTTACTGGCTTGCTTCCCCTGGCTTGCTCAGCTTGCTTTCTTATAGGACCCACCTGCAACGGGCCCTCCCACCCTTGATCACTAATGAGAAAATGCCTTACAGCTGGATCTCATGGAGGCATTTCCTCAAGGGAGGCTTCTTTCTCTGTGATAACTCCAGCTTTCGTCAAGTTGACACACAAAACCAGCCAGTACACCTCCCTAATCTTGTCGCTCTTCTCTTGATTCATTGGCTCATTCAGCACATCTCCCCAGGACATATCTTTGTAGCAGGTAATATGTTTGATCTTCAAGGTGTACTAGTGAACAGTGATTGAGATTCTCTAGAGGTACTTATGGCCTAGGGGGAGGGAAAAGGCCAGTCCTCTGTGTAACTATGGTCCTTACTGAGGTTCTGAACCAGGATCTTTCATCAAAGCAAAGAGAGGAGATGGATAAAGAAGGTACTCTTGAAGATAAATTTTGAGTTGGAATCTGCAGACATGCAGATTAGACATGAACACCATATGCCTTGAGAGAACAAGAAGAAGGACCATCCAGGACAGAACGTGGAACATACAATCTGGTAGTTTGTTGAGTGTAATGTATCTTCTGATGAAAATGGGTAGAGAATTTATCTCCTCAAGCTCATAAAACCTATGCTTCCCCACAGATGGGACAGGATCTCTTTGCACTGTCCCTTGTTCATGCAGCAGGGGGATAACCTGAATACTTGATACCAGCCAGCTTCTGGCTTCTATATTGGTTAGTCCAGTAGAATGTACTGACTCCAGATATTCCAGATGAAGGCAGGGATACAGATGGGGACCAGCAAGGGGCAGTGAAGGACCATAAGGATTGATTTTACATATTCCTGCTTCCTGGGGATGGAGAGATTAAAAGAAAAGTCTGCAGTGCAGTGATGCTATGTGTATTATCTATCATCTGTTTATTTACACACACACACACACACACACACACACACACACACACAGAGCCCTCAGATGCCTTTCCTAAGAGGTCAACTTAGTCCAGCTTTGTCCAAACAACAGGTATGTATAGTCCTTTTCTTTGCAACTGTGTTTTCCTAGCTATGATTCCCCCTCTGCTTATGATCGGTCTCACCTCTGTAGATGTAATCCTAGTCACTTTGAGGCAACTAGCCCAGGAATCCTGTGATATACTCGGGCACTGTCTCTGCTACTTCTCTGTAAAAAATCATTTATTCATTAAGCTTCTGTGAGTTATTTAAATGTGGGTGTCTTACTCCTGTCGAGAGCCCCCCCCCCCGAAACAGCATTGTTGTCTAGGCTGTCACTTCAGTAGTACTTTAAAGGTACTGAGCATCTGAAATGTGGCTTCAATTAGGTGTGCAAGAAGAGGAAAACACATACTGGTATCCAAAGGCTTGAATGGAAATGAGAGAGAGAGAGAGAGAGAGAGAGAGAGAGAGAGAGAGAGAGAGAGAGAAGAAAGACAGACAGACAGAAAGGTGTTTCAGTCTGATTTCTGCTCTTTACACACAGTGCCACAGACTGGGTTAAAACGCATAATAGACATTTATTCAGCTTATGTTTCTGGATGCTAGGAAGTCTGGGGGTTTGGGACCACATCATTATTATGCACTATGTACATACTATGTACAATATCACCTCATGATGAACTACAGGTGAATTTGGAGTCCAGTGCTTTCCAGATGAGAAAATATATATTCTGGTGACCATCTGTGCAACGACATGCTTTCTGAACAACTTTTCAATGGCCTCTGCTTTTGTTGTCTTCCTTCTACAGACCAGACTGAAATACACGGAGGAACGTTTCAAAATACATTAAACCTTAAGTCAGTATTAAACTTCAAAGTGGTTTGTCAATATCCAATTTTCAGACATAATAGGATATGGAAACTTGGCAAGGCATGTTGCTCAGCCTGGGCAAAGGCCAGTGCTTTCTGGTCTCAGAGTTTAAACAGATCTTCAGTGGTTGGAGAATCAGCTGTGACTGGTGGTTTATGAATGCAGCACTATTCTTACCCAGCAGGCCACACATGGTCCAGTTCTATCCAAGCAGTTCCGTAGGCCCCTGTAGAGGCTGAAATGCAACCCCTTAACCTACACATCCTTGGTCAAATGGGGTATGAACAGGAAGAGGAGAGAAAATCTGCGTGTCAAGGTTGGGCAGCCAGGATTCCTAGTGAGTTTCCTAAGACCTAGCTCTCCTGTCTGATGGACTCTAATTAGCATAGCGGGGTGGGGGGAAGTGGCAGGAAAATGTCCACAGGGCACAGCCCACATTGCCAGGTATCTTTCGAGAGACAGCCAGGAATAAGGAAGCAATATGATCAGAGCAAAAATAAAATATCTGGTGGCAGAAGAGATGGCTCAGCAGGTAAGAGCCCTGGCTGCTCTTCCAGAGGACCTGGTTCGATTCCCAGCACCCATATATAGGCTCATAACTGTCAGTAACGCCAGCTCAAAGAGATTCCGAACTCTCCAGCTGGCACCAGGCACCCTGCACAGATATGTGTGCAGGCAAAGCAGCCATACACATAAAATAAAAATAAATGAAAAGAAATTGAAAACAAAATCACCACAAAGTAAAGTCCAAAGAAAGCAATCAAACCTCCAACATCTCCTGCAGATTCTCCTGCCCACCTCCCCAGGAGTCAGCAAGGATTTGTCACCCCTTTGTGACTTGCTCTGGGGGCACAGGAAGGGGATCTAGGAGTCAGGGGAAATAAGAGAAAAAAGATCCCGTTGTTTAGGGACGGACTCTTAACCCTCAAAGAGTGAGAACACATTCACACATGTGGAAGGTGCACATATGCAAAGTATTAAACTTTATCAACAACTGGGTATGCGGATTTGGGATTGTACTTTTTATTTTTGAAAAAACTCAATTTCTGCATTTGGTGTATTTATTGATCTATTTCCTAAGGGGTTCCTTCTAGTTCCTATGTGACTTTTAATCCTTTTAAGAGTATCCAAGGGAAAAGCCAAAAGAAGGCTTGTCAAGGGCCCTCAGTGGACAGTGAAATAGAAGGCAAATCGGTACAGAAGCATTCTCTTTGCCCAGACAAATGGGGGCGTGGCCTCCCAGGAACTCCTGGAAACAAACCTTCAGAAGTCTCTGGGATGAGAGGAATGAGATGGGTGGGCTGGAGAAGGGTAGGAATGTAGAAGCTGGGGGCAGAGGGAGGCAGAGAGTGGGGATCTGGGGGGTGGAGGGTTTGGTGGTTTAAGGCTGCAAAGGGCTAAGGAGCTGGAGAGGTCTGAAAATCCCTAATGTAGCAAGGGGCAGACTGGGTGGGCGTTAGACTCAGGCAATCATATAGGCCCCGTCAGTCTAACAGAGGCCCAGAGACCTGGGGGTGGAGTTGGGGAGGGAGGAAAGGAGAGAGGGACTGTGGGGAAGGGGCGTCGCCTCTGTGTTCCTAGTCCTCTCCTGTGTATTGGGCGGTGCCTCGTCACTTTTTTTTTTCTTCCCACCCCTTCTGTCTCTCTAGCTCGGCCCCTGCGCCTCTGCTCTGCACCCCGGAGCGGATCCCCGGGTTGGTCTGGACTGGGCCATTGACGTCACCACCAAGTTTGCTGTCCTTCTCGTCCCACGTGTGGCGGTAGCAGCCGAGGAGGCTGCGGGAAGAGTCTAGGAGCAGCACAGTGGCAGCGGTGGCTGACAGGTCCCACGCAGCGGGGCCTCTCTAGGCTGTTCCCAGCTGGGGCCCCAGAGGAGTGGGTAGACTTCCGGAGCGCCCAAGAGACCAGAAGGCTCGAGTCCCATTCGGACAGAGGGAATAAGGGGGACCTGGCTTGCTCCGTTGCTGAGACGATCTGAGCCAGGACTCAGGGAACGCTCCTGGGCGGGCCAGGAAAGCAGAACAGCCAGCGGCTGGGAAAAGGGTCACTCGCCCTAACCGAAGCGCACACAGTTCTTTGGCCCGGGAGCCCTGCGTCCCCTCCACGGGGACCGAGCCAAGGACGCACGGTCGCTTAGCCGAGTTCCGCACCGGTGGCCGCTCAGGACCCTCTGAGCCGAGCACCTTCGCCACTGCCGCCGCAGAGACTCCCTTGTCCGGCGACTCTCGGGGACCCAGGGCGCCGAGCTCTGCTCAGCTAGGCTCAAGACTCAGGAGCATTTCAGACCCGAGACCATGGTTTCTTAAGCACGGCCCCGCACCCCTCCCGCCCTGTCCTCCGGAGCCCAGGACCCAGAGAAGGGCTCGCGGTGCTCGGTCCCCAGCTCCAGCTCCTGCCGGCGCCCCGCGGGGCAGCTCTCGGGCACGCAGGGGCGCTCGGGCGATGTGGCCGCGGGGCAGCACGCTGGCCGGCCCCGGGGATGGCAGGGCTCCGGGCTCAGTCCTGGCCTAGCATGGCCCGTTCACCGTCCGACGTCGCCTCCGGCTAGGATGGCCCCTTCGGGTCCTGCCGGCGCCCAGCCCAGCCCGGCGGAGCCACTGTCTCGCAGCATCTTCAGGAAGTTCTTGCTGATGCTCTGCTCACTACTCACTTCTCTCTACGTCTTCTACTGCCTGGCCGAGCGCTGCCCGCCCGGCTCGGGCCCCGTCGCGGGGGTCCCAGGGCGCGGCGTCCCTGCAGGACCCAGGGAACTGGCGATGTGGCCCGCGGGGGCGCCAAGGAAGCGCCTCCTGCAGTTGCGGCAGCGGAGGAGGCGCGGGCGGCCGGGACCAGGAGACAGCAGCGACCAGGACGAGCAGAGCCCTGGGCTGGCCGCTGCTCCAGGCGGCTCCGGGGCGGGAAGCAGCGTGGCCGAGGCCCAGCAGGGGACCCTGGCCTTACTCCTGGACGAGGGCAGCAAGCAGCTGCCGCAGGCCATCATCATCGGCGTGAAGAAGGGCGGCACGCGGGCGCTGCTGGAGTTCCTGCGCGTGCACCCCGACGTGCGCGCCGTGGGCGCCGAGCCCCACTTTTTCGACCGCAGCTACCACAAGGGCCTGGCCTGGTACCGGTGAGCGCGGGGACCCCCATGGGTGCTTCTGATCGATGGCTGTGCAGATGGGGAGACTAGGAAGGGATGGTAAAGGGAAGCAGTAGCTGTCCCCAACTTGGGCTTCCATTCTTTCCTTCTCCCTTGGGAAGGGGCAGATTGAAAGAGGAAGAGGGGTGTCTTGATTTTAATCCTCAGGACTCCTTCCTTCCCCAAACATCCTACTCCTAGAAATCGCCCTAATAATTAGATGAAGGAAAAGAAAAGATGAGAGAGAGTTTCCTTTTAAGTTAGAAAACATCTCTTCATTGCTGGGTTATCTTACCAACTATCTTTGGGGTAATTCCCTGTGGTTAACACGGTCTTTGCTCCGGTATTTATTTGCCTTGACCCTTTGCCAGATAGTTGTCTAAGGGGGTAAGTCATATAGAGACTTAGTAAATGTGTCAAGAGTCCATGTAGTTTGGATAATCTATGTCTCAGGAATGCCAGCAACTACTAACTGGGTTTTAAAGAACACTTTGTTGGTAATACTATCAGTCTGACAGAAATTTTTCTAAAGATTCCCTAACAATTATCTTTACAAATAAGATAGTTAATTTTAAAAGGGGAAAAAAGAATCATGGGGGAATGCTGTGGATACAATATAGGAAGTAAATCTCGTTTACGGGGTAAGCTTATTTGCCAGTGTCAAATTCAGATCACCTATAATATCAGAGTTAGCCAAACTCTAATAAATTCTAGCGTGGCCTGGATTTGGTTTGTGGTAAAAAATACTGATTTTTTCCCTCTCTCTCCTCCAAGTTCAAGGACAAAATTCATATGGTTAGAATTTTCCCATTTTATAAAGTTCAGCCTGTTCATAAAATATTCATTCTCATTATAACTGAAACAATATTAGAAAAGTTATGACATAGTTGAGATACATGGAAGGAACCATTCCTAAACTAGAGACAGACATGATGTGACAAGTTTATTCACTTGTAGAGTCAAGAACATGTTCAGATTGATTTCAGGAGCTGAATTTATAGTTTAGTCTTTAAAAAAATCAAAATCAAACATTAAATACTTCTAAAAACAGTAACTTTCCATTCATTGGAAAGAAAAACAATCAGCCTTCCCCTGATATAGCATATATATCATTTAAAATCATCAGCCACTTAGGTATACTCCCTCCCCCCGTGTTTCTGTCATTTATGTTCTATCCTCTGGGAAGCTCTTATGAAATGACCTGTTGAATCTGGACAACAGGTCCTTCTTCTGAACACAAAGGCGGTTCTGTGCTATTCCTCAAGGACACAAGAATGAAGTGGTTAAAGACCCCTAAAACTCTTATCTAGAGCTGCTCGGATTGAATTGAATTCGGCCTCATACAGTGTAGGGAGAGGCCCATTTCAAGCCATCAGCCTGAGACATCTGGGCCTGCTCTGGGCTCTGAGGTGCTATTAAAGATACTGAAATATTCAGCACTAACCCCCTTAATTTTTGCTTTGCCTTACTAAACTTTATTTCCACAAGGTAGGATTGTTTCTTCTTATTCCAGTAACTCTGTTTGAGGGCACAGTATGTCTACAGGCCTGGATATGATTTTCTGTGGAACATTTTGAAATCATGTAAAAGCAAGAAGGTTTCAAGGTAACTAGAAACACAACTACATTAAAAAAAAAAAAAAAAAGGACGGAAAAAGAAAAGAAAAGAAAAAGTCATAAACTTTAAGGCTGCCCTGTCCTTTACTATGAAGGAAATCTCCTTGGGTTGTTTACCTAGTAGAGGAGTTCTATAAAGCAATTTATGGTGGTTACAAAAATAACTGCACAGTAGACTTCATGGTTTGGTGAATTTAATTTTCCAAGTGTCGGAACAATGTCTTTGTTTTAACGTTCACAGTGAGTGTTTTTTTTTTTTTTATTGAATGCATAAATTTAAGCTCACTGAATTATATGAAAAACTCTTATTTAAAAGGGCCTAACCTGTGGAGCCTGGATTATGGGATTATTTAATGAAAATGTCCCCACAGTTTCTTTTCATCTTGACTCTGAACTTGGAGTTTGATGTTTGTGAGAAAGACTGGAGCTCGAAGTCTCTATATGAGAAAACCCCTCACAGATTGCCTTGAAGCTACTGTTCATCTACCTAATATCCAGAACAAGGGTCTGGTTAGACTTTCCTAAGTTGTCCCAAATTTGCAATATAAAATTTCTTCGTACACTTAAGACCACACACACACACGCACACGCGCGCGCGCGCACACGCGCGCGCACACACACACACACACACACACACACACGGGATGGAGGCAGGAAAAAACACGCAAACATAAAACCCCAAAGTTTTTATTTGTACCCTGAAGAAAGTTAGTTAGAGAAGAGAAAGTACAGGTAATACTTTCAGATGCTTATTGACACAGGGAGTCAAAACATGTCTAGCCTTGGCTCCTTTCCTAACAGTTTGCTGTGGCAGCCCCCCGCTGTCCTCCCAAAAGGAGAAGGCTGTGGTTTTAAGGAAGTTTGAAGAACTCTTTTGGAGAGGGAGTTTGGGAGTTAGAAACTTCTGCTGCTGAGGTGCTTCTCTATATTTCCACCATCGAGAAGAAGATAAAAATATAAGTTGTGTTTCCAGAGCACAGTATAAATCCATCTTTGAAAAACATTATAGTAAAATGAAAATGAATTTGTTACTCAAAAAATCTCTAGACAGGATATGATTCTTAGTGATCTAAGCGTTTTGATGCCCCTGCCAAACCTCCTAGAAATGTTTCTGTGTGGGGACTTTAACATAATAACTCAGGACACTCCAGTGCTGGGTATGAAACTCCACCTTGCTGGGTTTGAAAATCTTCCCTCATGACTTAATGTAGCAGATAGGATATCAGTACCAGTGTCTATTGCTTCTGTGTCATGTGATAGAAATTATTGAAAGTGAACAATAGCCATTTCTATTGCATGAGTGGTATGATTTTAGAGGAGATTGTAAATCCTTCTCCTTCACAATGTAAAGGTCTTTCCTAGAAGTCGAGACCAGTGGTCTCTACTGTAGCTCCAGGGCAGGTGAGCTTTGAACTGGATGAGAAGGGTCTTCTCCCTGTTTGTCCATTACACCAGTACCAACTAAAAGGTATTCCATTTTCCTTACATAGACAAAGGACACCTATTTGTAAAGTATTTAAATAAACTACTCATGAACACCATATGTTCACATATATACACTCCTTTTGGTATCTTTGGGGCCATTGGTCCCATCTCCCTGCATGTATCAAACATTGCAGATGCTCCAGTCTCTCGTATAAAATAGTATAATATTTGCACATAACGTCAAGCATCCTCCTCTGCACTTTAAATCATGTGTACATTATTTATAATGCGTGATACAATGTAAATGTTATGTAAAGAGCTCCTACAGTATTGTCTAGGGAATACTGGCAGAAAAAAGTCAGGACACGTTCAGCACAGATGTAATTTTTTTTCTGTATGTTTCATACAGTTAGCTGAGCCCCTGGGTGTACAACCTATAGATACAGGGGGCCTGCTGTGCATCTGTCTGTCTTCTATCTATTTTTACACCCACACATGCACATAAGTGGCACCTTTAATACTCTATGTCTTTATTTGGCCCATGATAGAAAGCATTTATTATGTCTCCTTTAGTACTAGCATGTCCCACATTTTAATTCCCTTCATTAGCAAGACTGGACAATTTCAGCCAAGAATATTACATTATAACATACAGAAATGACGAAAGAGTACTTAGCATGAAGACTTTGAGTTAGTGTGCTCCTAACTTCATCAAAATTTGAAAAATGTTGACCTTACAGGATCATGGATCATGGCCTTACTTTTCAAGGCCATTAGAGAGATGACTTGAACAAAGGCACTTCTGGTTTCTGGGAGAACTCTGCGTTTTGTAGCAGCTGGGAACAGCTGTGGAGTACCTCCAGGAACCATTCCCGCCCTCTGAGCCACCATCCCCTTTCTTCATGAAGAGTTTGAAATTTAAGCCAATGGAGGTGCAGATCCTGGCCACCCATGCAAGGTCATACGGAGTGAAGTCCAGAGATTGTGTCCAAAGAACAAGGGCCAAGGAGGACTCTGAGCCCAGGGGGTCCATGTGTGTAGAGAAAACGGGAGGCATTTCCTCCATGAATGAAATTTCCAGGAGCTCTGAGTGACTAGACACTTCCCACCTGCTCTCATTGTCTGGAATTCTAGGCTTTCCACCCATAGATATCAATGGCAACTTAATCAGCTGTGTGTGTGTGTGTGTGTGTGTGTGAGATACATGTATATGTGTGTAGAAGTAAAAATATAAAAGGAGAAAGGATGACATTTGTATGAGGAACTTCATTAAATGGTCTAAGACAGACATGCTGTGTATAGAAGAATCGCAATACCTCTTGTAATACCACAAGTCTGCACTTCCTTGTATGTGCATTCCCTTATGATCTGAGGTATAGCACGAAGATACACTTTGTGTGTGAATTCAAAGACAATCACTGGGTGGAAATCCCCCACAGCATTCTGATCTCCTGCTCCCTGCCCCCCTCTTAACAGAAAACATGCTGTCCCAAATATTTGTCTCATATAAATAAACTGGTTGATTGGCCAGGGAAGAATAAGCGCCAAGTCTGTATTTTAGAGGGGTCATGGGAATAAAGTCAGCCTGTGCAATTAATGACAATAGGGGCTAACCTTACATAGACCATATGTTCACATCATGAAGAGTATTGGTCACAAAGCAAACAAGTGTCCTTGATATAAACAACCATAAGAAGTGGTCATCTCTCTATGGGACACATCTGAACAAATATAAATTGTAACCACCATCAGTTTCATTTCTGGGTCCAGACAGGAACCCTGTATACTTAGTGTTTTCCTGGGCCAGAGGGAAAGACTGTTTACCTCTACCTAATAGAGGTGTGGCAGATAAAGAGAACTGGTTTGGCCAGGCACAGGGACTCACCTTTTGACCTCAGAACTATGGAGGCTGAATAAGGAAGACCTCAAGTTCGAAGATAGCTTGATTCCCTAGTGAGAAACTACATAAAAAACACCACCACCCCAAAGAACCAAAATATAAAACAAAGCGATCTGGTATAGTTTCTTGGTCTCTATTTCCCAACGATATCAAACCCTGAGCATCTGGGAATTTTGTTATCTTCAAGCAATGAGTTAAAAATGTGTAAGTTTCTTACCAGACATGTGCCTTTTATATATACACAAGAAACTTCTCAGAAGCCTCCACCTTGATCAGATGCTTAACACTTGAGAGTGTGTGTTGATTTGATTTCTGGGGGATATATGGATACATCTAGTAAGCAAACATATGTGAAGCCAGTGCTCGGTTCTCTCCTAATTCCTGCTTCCAACCATACAACCGTGGAATAAATAGTTGGTTGGCATTTCTCAGGCACCTGAACATGCATGATTGTCCACCGGTCACTCGAGTTCTGCACTGCAAAGTACAGTTTTAGCCGGTCTCAGGAGTTGTCAGGCGGTGGTAGATGTCTGGCAGGAAAGAGGGAGTGTTTATTAATAATGCAGTTAAGTACTTGCCATTAGGAATGCAAGAGAGAGTCTTTGAAAGGATATAAACAAAATTCCTTCTCGCTCAAGAGCTGTCTGCTTTGAATGTGTTGTGTAGCACCACCTAGTGGTAAAACGGTCAGTAAAATTCCCTGCCAGAACTCCCAGACTCATGATATGATTGTGTTTGTGTCTTCTTAAACAGAAGAGAAAAGAAAAGGAAAGGAAAAAGAAAAGAAAAGAAAAGAAAAGAAAAGAAAAGAAACAATAATGAACTTAGATAGCAGGTACCGTTCTCCTAGCCCAGCTGCTGTACTGTGCCTCTTTTAGGTGGGGGTAGTTCTCTCTCTCTCTCTTTCTGCAGACAGTTTATTCGTTGGAGAGAAATAAAAGACTTGACTTGACAATAACACCAAAAAAGCAAGATACAAATGATTAGAGGATTTATATTAGAAATGTGCATGAGAAAGGAATGCCATATGCCCCAGATTACTTTTGTTAGTGCATTTTGCCTCTGTTTCTGAAAGCTGGCTTCAGATGAAAACGCTTCCAGATGACTTTATTGTAGGCTTATTTCTTCCCCTGTGTGGTGCAGTTCTGGAGAAGGGTCTTAATAGAACAGGAGGCATACAGAAGCCAGCTTAACCCTTCGAGCACTTGTCTCCTGCCTACCCGATGCAGGACAACTCTTGGGATGGTGATGGCAGTGGTTAGAGATGCATTTCTGGGCCTAGGGATTGGGGGGGGGGGGGAATCAAGTTAAAACAGCAGGAAGAGAAGGAGTAGGAACATGTCCAGAAGCCTGGCAGAAGTGACCTTAATCAGGGAACCCAGTGGCTGAGGTCAACACCTTCTTTTGCTGAGATCATCTCCGTTGTCCTGATATTATTCATTTTGAACATAACATTCCTTCATCTGTGGAGTATTCACCACCACCACCACCACCCATGTCCAGAACCCATGTAAATAAGACCGTCCCAAGATCCCAGCTTGAGCTTTGCAACACACGGGTGCAGTGTGATTCTTGAAAAGTGTCAAGATGGCCAAAAAACCTGGTAAGATTCATAAGCCCCTCCACATGGGAGATTATTAAAAATCACAGAAATTTACTGAGGTGCTCTCTTGATTGGAGCCTAGAACAGAAAACTAAGTGTTCATGGGGACAAATTAGGCACAGGTGAATGGTGCACATAGCTGAGTGAATGTGGCAGCCAGCCTCTGTATATCTGAGGTTTCACTTACCTGTGCACAATCACAGTCTGAAAATATAGGGTATTCCAGAAACAAACAATTCATGAGTCTTAAATTCGAGCCTTTCGGGATAGCAGGGTGTGGCATGGTGTCCTACGGTACGTGAGTCACCCCATCTCCCTTCTCCAGTGCTCCTGTGTAACCAATCTTTATTTTACTCAACACGAGACAAAGCTCAGGAGGTGGTATGCTGGTGCATTGGACATGAAGAAGAAGAGGAAGCACAAAGTGCTTCCCTTAAGTGAAAAAGTCCAAATCCGAGTAAAGGCAGAGGTTTCTATCGAATGCTGGGTTGATGAGGTCTGTGGTGAGATGAATCTTCTGTTTGCAGAATTCTGAAGGAAAATAGAAACCTGCACAGGTTTTTCTAGTATGCCTCAAAGTGCAGAAGCCGTGGCCACAGCATGGAAGTGCTTAGTGTGGAGGTAAAAGCCATTACGTTTATGTGTGGATGCATAGAAGTGCTTTGCACTTAGTGCTTTGTTGTGTCAGGCACTCTCTGGGGTTCTTGGAAGAACTCCAGGGTGAATAGAGGGAGATTTACGTTCTCATGTTTGTGTGTGCTGTTTCTTGTTTGGATGGCATCTCTGCACCCAGACTGGCTGTCTCAGCCTCCCAAGTGCTAGGATTATAGGCATGTGCTACTGCACTCAGTCTAGTTAACTGAGATGGTTACTTTGGCTTTTATCAGTGTGTTGTACTTGTCCTGTGCCTGTTTAATGATGACTCCCTGCAGGGGTTTGAGGGGGTAGTTCATATACTGTGAATTTTTTGTGCTATTTTGTGTAATTTAAATAGCTAAAATTATCCCAAACCCCCAAATGAAGACATCAAAGAAGCCAAGAAGAGCTTAGGGAACAGGAAAGGCAGCTTGTGCTTCAGTGTTCTACACACAATTCTGTGTGTCTCAGGCTCCTTTACCTTGGAGACCAGTATGGGCTGGCTGCCTCCTTTCTTGTAGTACCTGTTGCTTCCCCTCTGCTGGTTTCTGAGGACAGAGAGCCATGGTACAGATGACAGGACTTGAGGAAGCGAAAGAGCCAAAATAAGAGTCAGACAAATGAGACACATGGCTTTTTAAAAAACACTGTTAAAAGATCTATCGATCGATCGATTGATCTGTCTATCGATCTATCTTTATGTGCAGGTATTTTGCCTGTACATGTGTCTGTGCACCATGTGCTTTAACCTGTAGGAGTCAGAAGACGGTGTTAGATCCCCTGAAACTGGAGTTACAGATGGCTGTAGATTGTCATGTGTGTCCTGGGAACCAAACCCTATTTCTCTGCAAGAGCAACAAGTGCTCTTAACTACTGTGTCATCTCTCCAGAGTCCCATTTTTTTATTTTCATTTTTAACTGCAAACATAGGAGGAGTGGGTCTCAGAGCTGGGGGAGCTGATTATGGGGTGTAGATGTTTCAGGGGTGACAGCATGGCTTGGACTATCCTGGCCAGCCTATGTAAATCACCCACCAACTGAGCTCAATGTCTCTGCTATGGTGTAGACACTCCCAGAACAAGCTGAAGCTATTGCTACATTCCAGGTTGGAAGAGGTGGGGAGACCCATTGCAGAGTGCAGGAGAGCCACGATGGAGCACCCTATAGCTAAGTGGCTTCCTTGCTGGAGCCACTGTCTGGTCTGCATCGTTATCAGACTTGAAACCCTTGTCTATTTAGCATGCTGTCATTTTTGTGCTTCTGTTTTTAACCACCCAGTTGCATTATCTGGGCTTCTCATTTAACAGAGTGATGACAAATCTTCCTTCATACATCTCTCTGATATTTATAACAACTGTAAAAATAGCTTTATCTACACTACATGTTTGGTTTTTTTGTTTTGTTTTGTCTTTGTTTTGTTTTTTGTTTTTTTGTTTGTTTTTGTTTTTGTTTTTGTTTTTGGCTTAGAGCAAAGCAACGGCAGCTCCTTCCAGAGCCTCCAGGAAGCCAGTAGCTTTTCCTTTCAAAGGCTGATTGGCCAGTCTTTGGTAAATCTGTTTTAGGCATCTTTGTACAAGGGACAGATGTGAATGCTTGTGTAAATAAAATTAATTCTGTGAATCAATACCGTTCTCTACTTTGGCATTCTTTCCCATTTTAATGGTAACAATGTGTCTAAAAGTTTTGTTTTTTTGTCAAAACAGTAAACCAAATATGTGAACCTTGTAACAGGTATTTGGCAAAGCCTACCACTTCAGGTGTAAAGTGGTTGAAACCAATTGCTTTGAGCCCTCACTGTGTGCTGAATGAGCTGAAAGGTAGGTAGTCTGATGATCTTAGGAGGATCAAAATTTTAAGAAGGTCTTAATATTTCCTGCATGCTACATAAAAGAAAACACAGGTGTGGGAAAAGGAAAGTGACTTACCCACAATGATAGAATGGTGTGACTCCAGGTTGACCCACAGTTAGCCCTCCAGTGTGCTTCACCTCCTGGACATTCTTGGATAGTCTCTGACAGAAAGGTCCATATGTTGTTCCTGCCCAGCTGCCCAGCCCTGGTCCCAAAGATGATGGCTACTGAAAGCAGCTCATGCAGTAGAGTGACTTGGAACTATTTGATTCTGATCAGGGACCATTAATTATAAAATTGGGCAGTACATTAGACTCTAGCTGAAAAGGCAAGTTTGAATTAATATCATTGTTAGCTTAATGAAATAACTGAAGCCATCTCAGGCCAGACATTGCACGAATCCTATTGTGTATATTACTAATACTGTACCAGTCAATGGGCTCTCTCAATATGCATTAAAGAAAAGCAATAACCACTAGCCAACCTCTTGAGTAAGCTACGCGAGGAGCATCTGAGCTGCTGCACTCAGAAGCCAATGCACTGCCAGGTCTAGGATCAGAAGGGAGGGTGTTCGCACTCTGACTAGGGCCAAGGTGGGGTGGTAGCTGTGCCCAGTGTCTAGAGTCACCCGGTGGCCCTGAGGTCTCCTTTGCCTGTAAGGATTTCCAGCAGGCCTTCTTCCTGTATGCTGCAAGTCTTACTAAAGTGTCTGTCTCACTCACTTTTGGATTGATGTTTTTTCTTTTCCTTATTGAGGTATGTTAGTACCCCAAGTCAGAATACAGCCCGCTGCTAAGCCAGCAGTATTCCCTTTCATTATTATAGTCCTGTCTCCTGGTCATTGTGAACAGAGCCTGTCTACAGTGCCCAGGACACACCCACATATGCCTAGCCATTGATAAGTGTGCCCCCTCAGTTACGATGACAGAAACTCTGTGGAGCTGGGGCCAATGCAGGATAACCTTTAGTTGTCCAGAATTGGGTAATTAAAGCCTTGAATCCATTTGAATCTGATCTCTCCTAATCTTTCTGGTTTTAGGCTCTTTCTTCAGCATTTTGATGTATGTTGGTTTGGGGACCCCTCTAGCCTGCTTGCCCCTTAGATCCTTGTAACTAATTTGTGTTTTATGGTGTTGCCTGCTTGTAAAAGATTAGCAGGAGAAACTGGAGTCTGGACCGGAAAGGTTTTGATTCTGTTTTTTTTCTATTTTGTTGTTGTTGTTTTTCCCATTTTCCTTGAGTGTTCAGAATAGGAAGCAATCAAACAAATAATGGGAACAAAATTCCTTAGCCATTTTCAGCGTTCTTGTGTGGATTAGATTTCTCTTCTCAATAGGAACTAACCAAGTTGCCAGTGTGGGTTGAACGGCAAAATCAAAAATGATGTGTTTGTTATTGCCATGAATACTTTTAGACTCTCAGTTAAATTCAGCTTTTAAGGAAGATCGGATTAAAGTGCACCTACTTTACAGAGAGACGGCTCCCAGCGCTACCTTGCTTAACTGAAACCATGTTTGCCCCAACTTCACGTTGAAAAGTTCTGGACAAGGGAAGGGAGGGAAATGGTCCGAGAATGTAGTGATTTTATGTCACAAACAATGATTTGAAGTAAACATAAACTCATGCTTATTTTCTTTTCAAAAAAATTCATGATGGAATTATTATTTTCATAGTTTCTTTCATCATCGAATGTGGGTTTGCTTTTCTTTTTCTTCTTCTTTCTTTTTTTCTTTTTTAAGAAATAAAATCGGTTTGTTTTTCTTCCTAATGGGGCCTTGCTCTTTCTTCTTGGTGTAGGAGGCCTTGGGATTGCAACAGTATCTGTTTAAAAGGCTTTTCCTGAAGCCAGAGGGTCGGTTAGTAAGCCCTGCGAGGGTTTAATGATGGAAAGAAAACAAATCGGATCTGTTTTATATTTGTATGGGGGAGGTCATGGGGACCTAAGGCCTGCGATGAAAATTCTTGGGATTTTCAGGTGTGTTTGCCCCGTGGCAAAGAGGAGCGATAAGAGAACAAGTGTGGAAGAAGTTATGTCTCTGTTTCTGCTGACTTTGGCGTGTAGGAAAGAAGGTTCATTATTTCCGTGTCCTTTGACATGTCAGAAGAACATAGGAATACTCATGCCTGCGTATGCTGGGCTGGCATGTGTCTGCTGGAAATCCAGAGGCAAACGGAAACCAGTCAGCATGTGTGCAGCCACCCAGTCTGAGGAGGCTGATGCCTGCCTCATGAACAGATCTTCCCTGAGGCCAGCAATTAAATAATGGATAGGTAGTCAGTGACATGATATGTGTCTCTTAGGACACTAGTGTGTTATTAAACTGACCCTTTAAAAAGTGGAGATGCTGTACAGCTATGGTGGGGTATAAGAGAGCACATTAGAGTGGGTCCTGCATGGCAGGAAGAGCCCTAGTGCTTAGACAAATCTCACTTTGGTCACCTGCCAAAAGCTTTGGAAGCAAAATAGGTTTGTTACATTAATAATATATAATCTATAACTATAATTTATAATCTATATCATACAATGCATAATATATCATATAATTAATATGTAATATATGTAATTCTATATTATATATTTTTATTATACAATGACACACCCCACTGGGTCAAGACTCTAAAGTATTTTTTTTTAAACTGGGAAGGGCCAGACAACTCACACTTCTGGCCTTATGGACCTTACAGAGAAGTGGATACTGCCTGGAGCTTGCAGACTTCAGACCTCAAATAAAGTCTTCACAGAGCCATGGTGCTTCCTTTTCCTTTACCTCTTGTCTCCCTCAGCTGAGCACCAGCCAGGGACACTGGGGGGACATGAGATAGGAAGTGTAGGCCAGTAAGTTCCATCCCAGTCCCAATCAGAAGCCCACAGCATTCCTGCTGTGGTGGTAGTTGGTCTAGCATCCTTTGCCTCAGAACAGCATGGCAGTAGCCCAGGGGAACTTGAAACATGCAGAATGGCCCCAGATGAGGCTTTTTGTAGAAATGCAGTTATTGGCCCAGCTACAAACATTCTGTCTTGGAAGGGACACACAAATACCTAAGTAGCTGTTGCTTGTTTCTTTATTTTTAAAGCTCGATTATCCATTTGGATGTTTCCTAGACTTTGAACTTGAGTGTGTTTGGTTTACAGCTCTTCACTGGCCACGCCCCTTCTTCCCTTTGCTCTTTTGGATACTTGGGCATCATTAATGAGAACACAATGAAGAAAGTCTGGCTCATTGCCACCAGACTTAACTTAATTTGAGCAACAGTCTCCCAGTGTAGATGAATTTGCCTTTCTGTCTGTGGAGGTGAAGAGGTGTCAAGTTAAAAATGAAGGCTGGGTAAAGATTTTTTGAGGTTCAGGTTCAGTAGGTGATTTATTTAAAGAGTTAGGACTTTATTTTGGACCACCCTGATCTAACAGGAAAGTAGACATGTAATCCAAACATCCGTAACACAAAAGAATAGGAACACTTAGGGAGATGGAAATGCTGATTATACTCTTTTGTTAGCACTTGTATAATGTATTGGATCATCACATTATAGTTTACAAACAGGCACGATCGCTACATTGTTAAATTAATTGTTAAAGCAATGCAATCAAACTACCTCTGCACACTTCTGTCTAGTGCACACATTTAAATGGCATAGATAAAAAAGGTAAAAAGAATTTTAACAATATTATAATTAAATTTGTGTACAATATAACGCCATATGTAATCATAATAAAACTGACTAATAAGCTAGCTTGCATGCATTTCTCACTGACACGGATCTCAGTTTTTCTTGGCCTTCCTTTACAAGGTCCATGACCCCAGGACACTGGCTGCCATCATGGTTCCATGCAGCTCCTGGGGTAGGGCCCTGTAGAAGGAACTGATGGGCTGATGGAGGTCTGGCTTTGCATGCTGCCTTGACTTTGGAATCCCAGTCCTCATACAGGGCATGTGGATTCATAACACTTATGTGGCCGGGATCTAGAGGATTATGAAGATGCTTTGTCTGTACGGCTTATAAACCTGTGGGTAATGCTATCAGTGATGAAGGGATGGGCAGAAACTGGAGACTATTTGAGCATTTTATCTTGAGGATATTGAAGTTAGTACTAATGACAACAGTGGCAGTGAACACAGGAAGAGAAAGGACACATATCCAAAAGAATGAACTGTATTTAGACATGGGAACTGAAAGTGCTGCTCCCTGACAGAGTACATGAGTATGTCAGAGTAGGCTAGCATACACTGGGCGTGGCCTTAGTAACCCTCCCTAATGCTGTGACCATTCAATACTGTTCCTCTTGTTGTGATGGTTTCCAACCATGATATTACTTTCATTGTTATTTTATAACTGTAATTTTGGTACTGTTATGAATCATAATGTAAATAACTGATATGATGTCTGATATTTGACCCCTGTGAAAGAAATAGTCATCTGAACCCAAAGGGGTCGCCATGCATAGTTTGTGAACCACTGTCTCAGTAAGTCATGCTAACCATGAGCCCACCGAGTGTAGAATAGAACTCAGCAGTGGGTAGAAGGAATTCACAGCTTGATCTCATGGGAATAGATTCTTCAGTACATGTTGACCACACAAACATACTTAGAAAGAATTCTATAGGTTTCTATGATTTTAATTTTAAATAAAATTTAAACAGTTGAATTGATAGATGGATTTCTTTAAAAATTGGATAGAAGAACAGTTAAATATGTCAAAAAAATATCAGAATGTATATTTAGAACTGAGTCCATTGGTAGATGGGCGTTCATTGTAAAATTTTCTTGAACCTGCTGTCTTTAAAATTTGCCTAAAGTGTTGATGTGGAGTAAGGGAGGGTCTCAAGTTCAATGTACTGCAACGTTTTGTAGAAGGCTGAGAATATTTGCCTTGTCAATTAAAGAATTTTTCATGACTTTGAGACTCTGTGGGCTGTGTGGTGCACAGAAGCCAGAAGACAGCAATGAGTTGATGGGCAAATGGGAATTTATGAGGGAGGTAAGATTCCAGGAACTGTATCATGTGTGCATCTGACCTTCCATACCTTCCGGTCAGTCCTACTCTTGAATTGACCAGTGAGTCTTCATGATTACTTTGTGAGCACTCTGGCTAGTCATCTGCAGAAACAAATCTCTCTGAAATGAAGACAGGTGTCAATTGTGTTGTTGTTTTTTTTGGGGGGTGGGTTGTTGTTTTGTTTTTAATCTTGGTTTGCACATTTATGTGGTTACATAACTGTGGTGACTTTATTAATACTTTCTTTGTCAAAGAATTCCAGTTAGGTTTGGTTTTTACAAAATCGTGTGTGTGTGTGTGTGTGTGTGTGTGTGTGTGTGCGCGCGGGCGTGCGCGCGTGCATGTGCACACGTGCCTTTGGAGACCAGAAGAAGGTATTGGATCCCCTAGAGCTAGAGTTGCAGGTAGCTATAAGCCATAGGTACTGGAAATTGTGGGTCCTTTGGTTGAGTAGCCAGGACTCTGAACTTCGGATTCATCAGTGTTTGTGTTCTTTACAAGGATGGCAATGGCACACTCTAATTGTACAGCATGCGTGGCATTCCATGTGTTCATTCTGTTTTTTTGAACATTTTGGTCACAAGGTGGTGTCTGCTCCTGAAAGAAACAAATCAGGAAGATTTGTTTCTGTGGATGACTAGTTAGAGTGGTCATAGAGGTCATATCAACCTATTCTAAATTCCATGAGTGTGAAAAGCAAAACTGCTCTTGAACATTTGCCTGAAAGTCCCATGAACCAAAGAAGAAATCTATTGGACTTTAAAAGGGTTTCATCCGTTGGTTATATGTATTCTCTATTCTTCACCGTAAACACCAAACCACAGGCAGCATTTACATTCTCAGACATGATTCTGGTACTTTATTCTCTGGACATTTGGTGTCGATGAGCAAGCACTAAAAATGAAATAAAATAAAAAAATGCTCAAACATGAGAAAATCAAGCCAGCTCATTCCTGGTCATCTGAGTCACAAATTTGCTTCTTGTGGCCCCCAAATATACTGTTATGGTGCTTGATTGCTCATTTAGTTGATAATGATTTTATTTCTCTAACTCATAGACTTTCACAGAGAAAGAACCTGGAGAATATTTCCAGATCAGTCTGATTTACAACAAGCATAGTTGTGGATAGTTTAGCAATTATTCCTGTGATGTCTATTTACGTTTAACATTAGAATATTGCAAATAATTCAGTTTTTGCCATGACTGTCTTTCTGGTCTACTCACAGATCCACTGGGGAGCAGTATAGGGAGTGACTCATGAAGGGGAATTTTTAGAGGGTGAGAGGGAGTGGGCTAAGGGGCAAGTCTGGAAGATCTAGAGAGTTGAAGGAAGAAGCAGAATCCTCTTGGTTCAAACTGAAAGGAACTCCCTAAGTCATCCCTCTTCTTGGCCTTTGTGTAACTGTCCCTGAAGCTTAGCAATGACAGCATTGTGATTGTCTCTCTGTGTGAGCACAAACTCCACAGAACTTTGGTTAGAGGAAAAGGCAGGCAGCAGATGGGGTGCATGCAGGTCCGGCAGCGCAAAATGGCCAGCAGGAAGAAAAATGTAGTTAAAAGCAGTTTTGGGGGCTAGAGAGGCAGCACAGCCATTGGGGTATTAGCTGGGGAGCAAAAAGTATGAGAACTAGAGTGTAGATTCCCAGAACCTATATAAATATCGAAGGATCACGTTGTTTTACCTCCAATTACAGCCTTTGGAGGCAGAGAGAAAGGATTCCCATAGCAAGCTGGCTAGGTAGACCAGCTGTATTGTGAGCTCAGCATTGAACTGAGAGTCTCTGTGTCAGTGAATAAATCAAGGAAGACTCCTGATGTCAACCTCAGGCCAACATCCACACACATGCATGCATGCCCTGCACACATACACATCCATACGCATGAGAGCATGCATGCACATAACACACACACACACACACACACACACACACATACACACACACACACGGAAAAGGAAGCAATTTAAGGTTCTTTTGGTTGTCAACATTGGTATTTCCTGGATCTTCCCCAAGAGATGGATGAGTCTTGAGGTTTCCAGATGCACAGTGCATGCACCTGCTCTCCACGGCTTCTAGACTTGTTCCTCTTTGTGCCTGAGGGTTTTAGTGATTCCTCGTAGCCTCCACTGACCATCTTTTCAGCTTATACATAAGTTTGTTCCTTCGGCTTTCGTTCACGAAGAAGCCTTTTAAGGAATGGTTAGCAGTGTGGTTTTCCCAGAGATCTGAGCCATCTACCACCACAAGCAACCCGCTGGACCTCATGGACTGTGCAGCCCCTTACACACTACCTACAGCCAGTTACAGTCTCTGTGTGTGTGCGGACTGAGGGTCACACTCTGTGACAGAGTTGGAAAGCTGTGACAGTACTGTAGATGCACTTTTCCCATGATTGGTCTGTCCACTAGAGGAAATACAACACGGGAATCACTAATAAAATACTTGGAGGAAAGAAAGAACAGTGCCCTGCAACTGTGAAGAGACGACACAGTGACATACTTAGACACCACTGGGTAGGAAATGCTTTTTCTACTCATACAGTTTAATTGTTTATCAGACTGCATCAGTGGATAGGTTGTGTTTTGGCTCTGATATTATAAGCACAGTTATAACGCAGCGAAGAGGGTCTGTGGGAAGTGAAAGCACTGGCTGACAAGGCTGACCCAAGTTCAGCCCTCAGGCTCCAGGTGGTGGAAAGGGAGAACTGAGTCCCACTGATTGTCTTCTGACTTCCAGATGTGTGCCAAGGGTTGCCTCCCTCCACCCCCCACACAATGCAATTTAAACATGCTTAAATAGCAAAGAAACAAGTTCATGGAAGGACTTTCCCAAGCTTGCTTAGACTCTTGCCACTGTGCACTTACTACCATGATACATGAGCCAGGTTTCAAAGCTTTGGACAAATCATCGCCCTTCAAAGTAGGAAATTCAAAAACATAAATCAACAGTTGGATATTTAAGCAACTTCAGAGCAGTGATGTGCACATCTGACTTTTCTATAGAACTATCAGAATGCCAGGGGACAGACTGGCTCTGGTGCTGGAAACTCAGGTAAAGCCATTTTCTCTCCTCAAGGCCTCCAGAAGCCTGAACTGTTGAACCCGGATGTGAATGATGAGGTGCCATGGTTTTCCAGCGTAGTTTCTCTTCTCTAATCTCCACCAGGGAGGAAAGGAAGTGGTTAGCCAGACAAACTCTTTCCCCAGGAAAGCCTTTTGTATTTGTTTGTTTAAGTCAAGGTAGTTTTCAAATGAGAGGAAAGCTTCCCGCTGTTCTAAGGTAACAGGGAGAAAAATGGATGAGTCTGGGGGCTGTGTTTTATTGGCAGAGGAATGCTGGGATGGCAGTTCAAGAAAATTGGTGTCGATAACCTGAAGCAAAGAATTTAAATTGTTTAGCAGTATATGCTCAGAAAAAAGAAAGAAAGAAAGGAAGGAAGGAAGGAAGGAAGGAAGAAATCAAAATGCTAGAGAGGGGTGACATTCATGTCCCTGCAGATTTTTGAGCTATATCCACAGTGAAATGTAAAGTACATTAAAATTTTTCCTATAAATTAGAAACACACCCACTTGGAATGTGTGACTGAATGTATTTTTCTAAAACTTGATTCCTATTGGAAAATGATTGAGTTTGCACTAAAGCTCAGCCCTCTGGGAATGGAACTTATTAATTCATATTTTAAAAGCTTTATTATTAAGGAACAAAAGCTCACTATTGTTCAACCCCATTATTGGGATTAGAAATGACCTCAGGGTTGTTTAGCCCAGTTCTTATCCGATTAGTGTTTTAAAAATCATTTCTGTAGCTATTAGTCTCTGGACAACACATTTTACATTTTTATTTATTTATTCCATGTGTGTGAGCATTTTGTATGCATGTCTGTCTGTTCATCACAAGTGTGCACAGTCCACAGAAGCCAGAAGAGGGTGCTGGATCCTCTGGGCCTGGAGCTGTGAGCTGCCATGTGGGTGCTGGGAACGAAACCCAGGTGCTCTGAAGAACAGTAAGCAGCCTTACCTGCTGCTTCCTCCAGAGAATATTCCAAGACATATGCTCATACACTGACAAAGTAAAACTTGTTTGGACAGTAAACTCCCTTATTATGGCAGAGTTCACTTCACCTCTTCTCGGAATAGATTGTTGTCCGTGTGACTGGTGGTTTCGATACAGCTTAGTGCCTGTGAACAGTTTTCGGTGAGTTATTTTGTTAGCTCATATTCAAGTGTGTTTATTTGTTAGGAGCACAGTGTCATTCATTCTATATCATTTGGCTTCTTTCCCGTGAGCTTAATATATTTTTTAATCCACTGGAGTATTATGGGAATTTTATACTTTCTTGTGCATGAATCCATCCATAGAAGAATATGGAAAACTGTCTCCCACCGAATGCAGCCAACAGGGAAAATGCTCCTACAGTGACTGTTTCAAACACAGCTGCCCAAGTGGGCTGCAGGGCAAGCCCACTTAGAGTGCTCATGTCAGCACTCCACACTAACACGCAAGCTGCAGTCCTTCCAATATTTGCTTCCTGGAGAAAAACCTTAGAGACTTTGACAGATGAACTTTTGTGCTGGTTGTAATATTTCAGAAGGACTGATCATTTATCACTCAGAAAACACTGTTACCTTTGTTACTGATTTTCTTCTTAATCCGTGCAGTTTTCTGTGACTGACATTCTCAGACAACTGCAGAACTGACTGCCTTTGCTCCTCACTACAGAAGACCTAGAAACAAACAAACAAGCCAGGACAGCCCTTGCAAACCTTGATGTTTATCTTGTCAGGCATTGCCTATGTCACTGGTGTGCACATGGGTGTTTTGTATGCTGCTGTTATCATTTGTGATCACACATACATATTCCCTAACTATATTGTTAAGTAGTTTATGAAAGTTGCCTTGACACTAAAGTCCCCTTTTAAGAGTATATCATGGTTTACTGGCTTTGCCTCCAGGGCACTTTCAAGCTCCAGGTTCTTAGAAATGGTCCACTTGGTGGGATCATCATATGTCATTCTGTTTTCAATAGGGGTGAGAGAGAGAGAGAGAGAGAGAGAGAGAGAGAGAGAGAGAGAGAGAAAGAGAGAGAGAGACAGAGACAGAGAGAGAGACAGAGACAGAGACAGAGACAGAGAGAGAGGGAGAGAGATCAAAGTTGAAGCACATTCAAAACATAGGGCTTAAATAATTTCTAAGTGGCTGTGTGAATTCACACCCTGAGTAGGCTCTTACAGATAGAAATGTGGCTGAATGCTCATGCCTATATGATGCAAAGTAGGAAAGATGCAAATTTTCATGTTACTGGAATAAGGTGTCCAATTTCATGAATGTTTGATTTTGTTACAAAAAAGATACAGTGTGCTAAGACTCTTGGATAGTTGAGATCCCGTAATTGTGTGGTGGGGTCAAATGTGCCAGCTTGTCTGACCGTGTGATGTTTTCCTTGGTGTTTAGATGAATTAATACAGGCTGCCTGAGTATCACTGATAATAGACAGTCAACATCTAGTTTTGATTCATGAAAAATTCAAATCCAAGCAACTGCCACTCTTGCAGATACTTTATCTATTGACGTGGCTTTGGCTTTGCTCTTACACAGGTAAGCAGGCTCATCTCGGGTTGGAAATATGACTCAGAAGTTAAGAGCACTGGCTGCTCTTCCAGATGACCCAGGTTCGATTCCCAGCACACACATGGCAGATAACAACTTTCTGTAACTCCAGTTTCAGGAAATTTTGATTTCCTCTAATGCCACACACATGTAGGGCACAGAATTACATGCAGGGAAAACGGTCACCCGAACACATGAGATAGAAATAAGTATTAGAAAAAGAGAACCCATCTAGAGTCACACTAAGAGGGTGAATGACAGTCTTTCACTTTCTCTCATTAGCTAAGACCAAATCCCTTTTCTTCCCTGAGTACTGTGATACATACAGTTGGGCAAAGGGGCCCAGGCTTGAGAAAGGGTTGAAGAAGTCCAGTGTGGAAGGCCTGGCATGTAAATGGACTTTAACGACTTATTAAAATGAAATTAAACGTTTCATAGATTCTGCTATCTGGGTTACTGTGAGTCATCTGAGCCAGCCATACCGTTGTTCAGTGTTTAACATGATTCTGGTATTTCACTTCCACAAACAGAACTGTAATGGACCTATTTCTGTCATCACAATGACAGAAGAAAACTCAGGCCAGGGTCTTCAGCTTTGGTGTTTTTTGATTTTGTTTTTGATTTATTTCTCTAGCCCTGAAGTGTGTGTAGCATAGAAGTGACTGGGAAGATGCCCTCAAGAGAGGCTGCTAGGAAAGAACTCATGGGTACACTGGGCACTGGGAGGGGAGAGCACTTTAGAGGACTGGGAATGTGGCCCAGGACATTCAGAATGAGGACTGACAGGAAACTTCAGCTCCATCCATCAATAGCATGTTAGGTAGGGCATCATATCAAACAAATACCTGCTAGGCCAACTGTCAGCACCAAACGTGAAAATTGTAACAAATTATACCACATAATTTATTGGCAAAACAAAACAAAATAAAACAAAAGCATTTAGGAGAAGTTATTTTCTTTTGGGCCAATGAACTAAATTTTAAGATATCTCTTGATCTTCTGTGGGAGCAATACAAATTAAAATGGAATGCCTTAGATTTCGTGTAAGTTTTTTGGGGCTTACTTCCAGCACTGGTGTGGAGGTCTTAAAGAAACCTCTGTAAATTCTTTGATGCACCCTTCAGAAGCTAGGGTAGAACCTTTTCTTAACTGTGGGGCGTTCCCATTGACTCACTGACAACAAACCATACTCAGCCGTCATGGCTGACTTCCTCTTAGGGGTGTCTCTCAAAGACTGGGATGTGGGTCTTGTATTGGCTTAACTGTCAGAAACTGTAGCAATCAGCTGCCTGGTTTTGAAGAAGCTCTATAGGGAAGCCAGTGTGGTAAGGAGGTGAAGCCTCTTCCGAAAGGCCATGTGCATGGGCTAGCAATGGATCCATTGGTCAAGCCAAGCCTCCATGTGGTTGTGAGTGGCTGGACTCTCAAGAGATATGCCAAACCAGAACCCCATTCATGCTGCTCCGAGGTTTTGGACTCTCCACATGGAACACATAATCAATACTTGTTTAAGATATAAGATAATTGGTGTCCAGAGTCAATGTATCCAACAACACCATCTGATGAGGCAGATCCTCAGGAGCTCCTTAGAACACAAAGTGTTGGATCTGAGGCCCAGGGATGATTCTGGTGAGTCAGGAAGCCTAAGAAAAAGCCTGAGAATTGACATCCCTAATATGATCTCAGTTAGTGCTGACACTATAGTTGGAGACCATCCCATGTATGCTAAGAGCCTTATCTGTTACTGGACCTTGCTGTGAGTGTGTCACCCACAGAAGGGGGGACGTTCTCACCCCACTGGGAGCCTCTGTTTTCTCCCTTCGCTGAAGGGGATGAGATATTACATGGACAGGGAATAGTACCCAGGCTTCAAACCCTGCTGGGCTCCTGCTCTCTAGTCAAGTCCTGCCTATTTTTCATCCATTCCTTTCAGTACCATTTTTCTCTCCTCTTACCATATGTTGCCAGCTATCTGCTTGGGCTCATGCTGTTTGGGAATCTCTGAGACTGCCAAAGAAGCTAAACTTTTAGAGTGTTGTATCATGTAAGAGCTCTACGCAAAGTGGCTGATCTGTTCTGTTCCCTGTCACCCCCTTGGAACAAGTCACAGTTGTATGGGATGAAAAAAATCAAGATTTTCTTAGTTAGAATTAGGAATGAAAAAGATGCAGACTCGTGGGCCCAGCGATCCTTTCTCCTTCCTTCCAAATGACCCTGCTCTTATCTGGCTGCTGCATCTCACCAACAAAAACCCTATCAATTTGGAAAATTAGGAAATCAAAATAGAGACTTGGAAAAAAATCATTGCTTGCTTTCCTTCTTTCTTTCTTTCTTTCCTTCAAACATCCTTATGAAACTTAAAAAAAAGAAAAAGCTTTTTAAGGGCAAGTTTTATTCTTCCTCATTATGGAGTGCGGTTTAGAGAGGAATCGTAAAGACCCTAAGAGACAGCGTGTGTAATGAAAAGCACACTGTGTAGATCTGTATCAGTGAGTTTCTGAATGAGAGAGGAACCTGCTGGATGAGACCGCACCAGGGGAAAGCCTCCTTAATGAACCAGTATTGGGGGAAATCTCCTTACTAAGATAATATTGGGGGGAGTCTTCTAAATGCAACAGTATTTGGGGGAAAGTCTTCAGAATGAGCCAGCACTTTAAAAAGTGGTAAGAATTACATCACCAGTAAGACATGGCAAAGAAACTCCAGTTGAGATACCAGCAGATGGAGGAGGAGGCCGAGGGAGGCTTAATGTGACTGGAGTGGATATTTTGTCTATGAGGAGAATTTCAAGTTAAAACCACAATGAAACAATAGAACCTCACTTTTCAAATGTATGTAACTTTTTCTTACGGAGTGGCAACATTTTTGAGCAGGGGCATGGTACAGACATTTAAGACCTAAGGAAGTGGACGTTGGGTAGGTGCAGGCTAAATCGATGCAAGGGATACTGGATCAGAGTGTGGAGAACACTGGGGGTCAAACTCCAGCAAGAGGTCTACCAGTCCGCGTGAGCTGCCGGAACAAAATCACTGTAAACTGAGTGACTTACAGAACAATTGTTGCTGTTTCCTGCTGTCTCTTCGGGGAAGCCCCGGGCCAATCCACCACTAGATGGGGTATCTAAAAGGGACTCCCTCCTTACTTGTGTACTGTTATGTTCTTGAGGAAAATGAACCAAGCACTCAAGCTTTAGAAGTGATTGACTCCATTGTGCTCATTGATACCCCAGGAAGGCAAACCCCATTACACTTGAGATTAGGGCTTTCACTCAGGATTTCAGAGGCGTTAGGACATTAAACCCATAGCGGTAGGGTCCCTGTTGTGTGGAAGTATGACAGGGGACACTCATCCAGGCAGAGGGCTGTGGGCCAGAAGAAGGCTGCCAAGAACCAAGAATACTAAAGATTAAATGGGATTGACAGCTAGGATGGCAGGGTGACAGATCTCACGGATGACTAGTACTTAAGAGTTGAACTTTACTGGATCTGATTGTACTGTTTTTCCACATCCCTTGAACTCCAGGGTTATGTATAAGAGGAAAATCCCTTTCTGCCCTTTGGGGTTAGATTGTTAAACTCACGACCACATGGTACTCACAGATTGAATGTTTTCTTCAACGTAGGCAACTGTTAACTGACCCTTTTCACATTCACATTCCTAACAGGGTCTTTAACTCCTTGATCGGTGTTTGGTTCATTTTTAAAAATTTCTATGTGGGTTTGGCACAGCATACTTCCCTGGGAGAAACCTAAAAGTTAGTTGCTTAATTTCCACTTCTTTAATACTGTACAACAGGAACTTGGGTCTGAAGGTTGGGCAGATGAAATGGCCATAGCAGATTGAGCACATCCAGGGTCCTTCATCTAGGAAGCCCATTTCAATGAACAGAAGCCAGAATGCTCGATACTAGGCAATTCAATCATGAACTCTCCTGTAACCTCAAACTTTAATCCCTGTAGCATTTCTCACAGCCCTCTGCTGACCACACAGGGTGTCAGCACATTCCCCACACTGAGAGGAGGGGTGGGAAAGGAGAGGGGAAGAGGTAGGGGAGAAGGAGAGGGTGAGAGGGAAACGGGGAGGGAGGGGGAGGGGAAGGGATGGGAGGAAAGGGGAGGGAAGAGGATGGGGAGGGAGGGAGGGGGGAAAGAGAGGGGGAAGGAGGGAGGGAGGAAAAGAGGGAGAGGGAGAGGGGGAGGGAAAGGGAGTGCTGAGACTCTGCTGTGGGATTCAGGGCTTCTGTCACTAAACCTGTCATTTGTTGACTTGATTGGAACAGGTTGTCTTCCTTCATAGGACTTTGTTTTGGCCTCAAAAAGGCACTTGACTTAAACATTAGGCATTGTTAAAGAAATGTCCCTAAGTGATACCTAGATGTATCAGAAGCAACAGTTTTGACATTCTCTCATTTTAGCACAGAAAAAGCAAGAACTGAGTTTTGAAGTTATTGGCCTGAGCAGGACATAGCCAGACACTTTGGTCAGACACTTGTGTACCACAGTGGGAAGATGTCAAGTCACCAAGCCCTGCTGGCTCTACCCCATCTAGAGCCCAGGCTTATGACATTACCATGCATCTCTGGCTATGGCTGGATTTCTCAAGGGTAGTGAGAACATTTGAATGTCAGTGGTTCTTAAAGATGCTGCCACTTTAGAGCCACAGGGGATCTCAGGAGGTTGGAATGACTGTTTGATGACCTGCTAACTCCCATCTTCTCCGTGGTGCTGATCTCCAGGAAGGATTAAGAATGTCTCTCAGAATAGAGCTTCCAGCCTACACAGCTAGGACACAGCTCCTGGGAACAGGAAGGTGGGCGGAGGCAGGAATGGCCAGAGGCCCAGTCGTTCACTTAGATGAATGCAGAATGTGGCAGCATTGAGGTGGCAGCCTGTATTGATACCCCAGCTCCAAAGAGGACGGACATAGCCTTGGCATTTACTTTAGAAGCACTTTGTTTACCTCAATGACATTTCCAGCATGAGATGGACCAAACTAGGGGGAGGTGCGATCTTTCCCCCTGCTGCCACTAAGGATAAACATGAAAATGTTGTGTAAAATAGCACAGCTGCCCCAAATAAAAACAAATTCCTGCAGCCTAAGTTCCAGAAGGAACTTCTGCCCAAGAGTGGGTGGGGTGATGCTGTAGGAGATGAGGGAGAGTGAACCACAAAAGGGTTTCAGGGAGGGGTCTGGGGTTCTCCAGTTCACAGGAGCCTACATTTCTGAAGATGGGGGCTGGGGAGGTAGGAGAATGAACTGTGGCTCCTATAAAAGCCAAATGCCCTGACAGGCTCCATGCCTAACTTCACAGATTACAAAACACCATGCTTCCTGGGCTGAAAAGAAAGTTTTAAGAAAGCTTGCTTTTCTTCTAAACTTTTGGACAAAACAAAACAAATGAAGTCTAAGGAATGAAAATGGTGGGGTGGGGCCGTGTTTCCTTGCAGCCTGGGTGTGTGGTACTCGGGAAGTATGGAAGCCACAAGTTAAGAGAGCAACCTAAGAACTTACCTCAGGACCACTGATACCCTTGGTGTCTTTGGTAAAAGAAAAACCCAACCTGTTCTGGGTGATTTTCACAACTGGATTCTCAGGAGACTTCCCATGCTGGCCCACCATGGTCTAGGATGACGATTACTGTACACTAAGAAACAAAGTTCAGTCATGTAAAGAAAGAAACTCATCGTGAAGGTAACTCGTGGACCCACCAGGTTTGAGCAGACTCCAGAAACCACAGAAAACTCACAGAAAGATACACTTATGCCTGCTTCTGCCATTGGAAAAATAAAATGCCTGATCATAATGCCAAAATAAAGGGACAGCATAAATCAGATTTGGAAAAGAACAAAATCAAATGTGAAATAAAAGTTACAGGACATCGGGGATGGAGAGACCCTCAGTGGTTAAGATCACTGCTCTTGTAAAAGATCTGGTTTTGTTTCCTAGCACCTACACAGGGCGTCTCACAACAACCCACATTTCCAGCTTCAGGAGACCCATCAGGCTCTTTGGCCTCTGTGAGTGCCTGGATCACATGTGTGCGCGTACACGCATACACACAACTAAGGCCAAGGTATGATTAATAAGCCTCCAGTGGATGGAGGGTGAGGACCATTTGGTAAACAGGTCTCTAGTAAGCAGCTACCCCTTGCGACACAAGGAAGAGCGCGTTCGGAAAAGCTGAGACAATGAACAAGGAACCTGCAAGTTGTAAATAGGCAGAGACTACAAGACTCGAAGAAGTAAAACATTGTCAATCAACAACAATTTTATTCGTGGTAAAATTAAAACAAGAAAAGGCAAAGTAGTGCTCAGTGTTGAGACCTCAGGAAACAGAAATGTAAACATTTTAAGTTCATTACTATGCAAAAGAAGTTTTATATAAAGACTAAAAGAAACCTTCTAAATGGGAGGAGACAACACAAGCTGGAAATGTTGATCACTCTAGTAGAGGAAGCAAAGAGGCAAGCACTGTGGGTAGAAAGCATTCAACAAAATAATAATAAACCATGCACAGGGTGGTAAGTAAGCAAAACAACAAATACATTCAGATCAAATGGTAAAGATTACTCAGCTTGGATAATCATCTCTGAAAACTAAGCTCTTGCCCCAAAGATCCTGAAGATTTCGAGAACCTGCCTTCCAACGTCTTCTAGACATTTCTATTCTGGTGTCTTCTCTAATGGTCTCCTTATACTGTTTGTCTTCTAGACATTTCCATTCTGGTGTCTTCTGTAATGGTCTTCTTATACTATTTTTTGGGGGATTGTTTTAACTTACGTATATTTATGAGTATGTATGTCATATACATGCAGGTGCCAGAAGAGGGCAGAAGAACACATCAGATCCCTCAGGACTGGAGCTACAGAAGGTTGTGAGGCACCATGTAGGTTCTGGGAACCAAACCCCAGACCTCCAGAGAAGCAGTTGTATTTGTAACCTCTGGGCCCCTCTCTCTAGACCCTTCTTAAACTTTTATGCTGCTGACCAGTTGAGCCTGAGCAATTGTTACACAATCCTACATCTATGAAATCAGCATACAGATTAAATGGTTACTGATAATAAATTATAAAGAACTGTGTTTTAATCAAGTCCCCTTTGATGTAAACATAATTTTGCCATTTATTAAAGATGAAAGCAAAGTTCCCTTCTAATGAGGTGGATGCATGTGCTTGTTTGAAATAACAAGTTGCATCTTGGCTGAATGCTGGATGCTGCAAGGTGTATAGCATCTTCACCGTTTTTCATAGTTCATCGATATTCTTACATTATGACTGTCAGTGCTAAGAGAATGCTGCCTCATATAAATGCATTTAAAAAGCACCAGAAGTACACTTACTGCCATATCAGAAATTGTTGAAATTCTGTTCACTATAAGCCAAAATTCATTTAACAATTTTATTTTATGAAGTTCAAGACAACAACTCAGACTGTAGTTTTCAAAATCAAACACTCTCACATGGAATATCCCAATGGTGTACTAATTTGATACCTACATGCTAAGGCTCAACGGTAGGAAACTATTAAAAGCCTGTTTTCTATAATTAATTTGTTATGTTTCTGTAATATCGGGAACTTCCTGGTGTAGTAAAAATACCACAATTCAAAATGAACAGTAGTCTTGAATCTGAGCCACGGTGTTTTAGGAAATGTTCACTGATGTAGCATGGTATGGGACCTGCGCAGTTTGTGAATATGCTGTGTGCTCCAAAGCAAGGCTTCAGTGAGGTCATGTGGCTCAGTACAGACCACTGCTCCCCAAAACAACTTGAATCCATTGATTGTGAATCAATGTTTGGCCCTTGTGTGTCAAACATTACTGAAATGAATGTTTTGTGATCTCCTGCCGTCACTTCCGAGACACTGTATGAGGTTGTGACCCACAGTTTAAGGTGCTTGTGAAGTGTGTGTAACTGTGAAGAAGAAGGGAGCTGCATATGTAAAGTTGACATTAACCACAGCGTGAGGCGCTGCTCTGGAGGATGAGTGAAATGTGGGGTCAACAAGGTGCTAAAAGTCATGCAGACGCTTCTTCAGGAAAATCTCTTCAGATTTTCGGTGCAGGATGTGAATCCAAGTGCTTTATTGCATAATACCAGATTGGTCCATGCATTGAACCATAATATAAAAATGATGTACCTGGCACCAATACTCATAGGTGCTGTTCTGTGATGTTCAAGATACATGCTTATTGCTGCTTGATAATATCTTATAAATGTAGTGTGCAGGAGGCTGTGCCAGGAGGGTGTCTGGAGGTCAACACAGTGGGAGAGTTAGAGGGGGAGGGAGGGAAGAAAGAAAGAGACAGAGAGACAGTGAAAGAGAGACAGAGAGACAAAGATAGAGAGACAGGAAGAGACAGAGACAGAGAGAGACAAAGATAGAGAGACAGGGAAAGAGAGACAGACAGAGAGAGACAGCAAGAAATATAAGAAAAAGAACAGTCATGTTCTTTAGGGCACACATCCGTTAGTAGGAAGGAGGAGGGGATAGCCTTCAGTCCAGTACTGGGGCTCTGTGACCCTAGGGCAGGCTTTAGTGCTTTGCTGGTTCTTTCTGTCCTCTGGATTCTATCATTGATTTAGTGATTCTTAGAATCAGTGAGTGTCAGAATGAAAGAACCGGTCAGATTTCCACAGAACTGCAATGGTTCCACAGAACTAGATGCTGACCTCCTGATGCACGCCTTGGTCGGCACTGCACAGCAGTGCAGTGTCTGGATACTGCAGGTATTTTCTCAGTTTACCTGTATTCGAACCCCAGTTTACCTACAGAGACCTAACTCTGCTTCCTCTAATTCCAGCTAACTAGGATCTGTGTGTGTGATGGTTTCAGTGGGATAAATTTGGTACCAACCCACACGACTACCCTTCCTGAAAGAGCAAAGACCTAGCCTCCCATTGAAGGCTCCAGTTCCTGTGCTAATCCTTCCACTTCCCTTCCACTCCAACCTCAGGGTCCTTCAGCACCATGGCCAACCTGAAAGATAGTTGTCCACTCTTTCCTGGAGTTTTGGTGGTGCTGAGGAAACTCACTTCCTCCTGTCTTGTGGGAAGGGAGGTGTCTGTGAATCCATGAAGAAACCAATAGGGGCTTCAAGTACCATCTGCATTATGCAGGACAGTAGGTATATATTTTTCCACTATGCATGACACCCCTGGGAATCTGTGGAATCTTGATCAAGATCCCTTTAGGTCCCATTGAATTTTCTTCACCTCAACAGTGAGAGAAGTCTGCAACTGGCTTTATTCATTTAAACACTGTGTGCACCTGATACATGAGCCCCCAGTAGAGAGAAGCTGGGGCCTTCCAGGTGTAGGAAGATAGGGGGAAAATCATCCTTTTATGAACTGAAATACTGTGCTGTCATAGGTAAATAGAGGATGGTTTATGGCCACAGGGCACATCGATCAGCTTCATAAATGCAGACCTCTGGAGCTCAGCTGGGGGCCTAGATATTTGACTCTTTGGATGGGGTTTTGCCCAGTGGAAATGCTTGCCAGTGATTTCCATCAATGTAGAAAAACAGAACTTACAGCTCATAAATTCTCTGCCTGGCCAGACATGGGGATTGGGGATGGGGTGGGGGTGGTAGGGTCTGGGGGAAGGGCTGAAGACAGAGCGTGGAAGATGTTAAAGACCGCCATCAGGATAATGTTTCCTCAGTTTTTGAATCTGTCTTTCACTCTGGACATTTTTATAGGGTCATTCAAAACCCAGGATGTAATGGTGATCAGAGCTAGGAGGGAGGGGGCTACAGTGTCAGGAATTGGCTAGCATTACATCCCCTCTGCTCTCTGTCCCTCCTGTGTGCCCTGGCAGCCATGTTGGTGACAGGATGTGAAATGTTTGCAAAATGGATTGGGGAGTCTGTATGCAGTCGACATGTTTGTCCCTGCCCCTCTTGGCTTGTACTGGCCACGGCTGTGTCTGTGTCTGACTCATCTCTTGGCATGAGGCATTAGCTTAAGAAACTCTCCCAGACTGCCCAAGCTGCTTCTGACAGAGACAGAGCTGAAGTTACTGCCTAAACATTCCTCCAAACACAGGGTGGAAATCGTGATGGGATGGGAGAAAGAAATGGAATCCAATCTGTTGTTTCTTCAGTTTGGGGATTTGAAAGGGTCTGAACATCGATCCTTGCTTGGAGCTTTGCTGTCTGGAAAAGACATTTGCAGCATGACCTTGTCCCCAGCCAGAGGCCAAGCTCCTTGGCCTAACAGGCACATCTGCCTTCAGTGCCTCCCAGTGCAGACAAACCATAACCTCATACTGCCATGTACACATCCTCTCCAAAACCCATGTCTGGAATGTCGGCACTGGCAAAATGCACAATCTTCCACCCCCCCTTTCTCTCTCTTTTTAAAATCTCCCACTGGAATTCCCCTGTGTTTCCAGACTTCTGAGATGCCTGATGACATAGAGCAAAAGCATTGAGGAATGGTCCAGGTCTTCCTACATCTCAGAGAGAGGGATTAGCAGAAGGAAGGATTTCCCTCAGAGGGAAATCAAGTAGCAAAGGTCAGGAAAAATAGTCTAGCCTTCCTTCCCAAGACGAGAGAGCTAGTGATGATCAGCAGAAGTACACAGCCACAGTCAACATGAGTATCCCTTGTCTTAGAACAGTGGGTGGCAGAGCTGGTTATTTATTGGAATCACCTGGAAGCTTATAAACACTATGGGCTCAGTTTCATCCCCAGAGACTTGTATCTTATTGATCTTAGGTGGGCCCTAGTGCAGATTTCAAAGCTCTAAAGGTGATTCTGTGGTGCTTGGAAGAATGGGACCTTTTGCCTTCAATGTGTGGTGAGCAGACTGGGAGGTGGAACATTTCCTCTCTGGTCTCCCACTGTGGGTTTCATGCTCACATCCCCCAGGCATTAGGCACGTCTAAGTTTTGTATGTATTTCATTGTACTAGAACTGAAGTTTGGATTTTTTTCCTTTTGGATTTATTTTTCAAGACAAGATCTCCCTATGCAGCTTTAGGTGACCTCAAACTTAAAGTAAGCCCCCTGCCCCCATCTCCTGTCTCTGCCCGGATTACAGATGTGGACTATTTGAAGTCTGGATTTCACTAACCTTCATGTGTGTAATCTTGAGAAAATTTCACTTCAATTTCCCACAGTTTGGTTTCTCTTTAAAGGAAAATATTTTGAAAGGTTGCCACGAAAGGCTAAAATGAAGCCAGATTTTGTGTTTGGTACCCATTACATGTGTATGTCAAGTAAAATAACACTGTAATATGTAGTAATTAGGAATAAGATAGATGGCTCTTATCCATGAAGCTTCCTGATGTTGCTTTATCTGGAAGGAAATCAGCTCACTTCATCTGGCCATAACCAGTGAGCTACCTGGATGAAGGGAAGGGCTGCGTTGTGAACCTAAGTCTGGACACATGCTCTGACAGACAAACTTGGCATCTGTGCTCATTTTGCCAAGAGTGCAGATGGCATTGTGACACTTAGGAGAATACTGTTCTTAGAAATGCACGTGGAAATATTCAGGGATGGGTTCTCGATATGTGCCCGTGTTGTTGGTCAGCAAGAGGACACATTCATCCTCACACTCAGGCGATATGACTGTGAACAGTGGGCTTCCACAAACGTGGCTTTTCTACAATTTGGAAACTTTCAAAAGAGAAAATATATGCATGGAAAGAATTATTAACAATAATGTCGATGACCAATATATGAAAAGCAAGCAAGGGGAGATGGAGAAATGGCTTGGCAGTTAAGAGTCCCAGCTGAGAGTTCCAGAGGACCTGGGTTCTGTTCCCAGCATCCAGCCAGGCAGTTCTTAGCTGCCTATAACTCTTCCAGGGGAACCACTGCCCTCTTTTGGACTCTTAAGGTGTACACACTCACAGGTACATTCTGACAGACAGGCAGACACACATAAAAGTAAAAATGAAAATAAATCTAAAAGAAAACAAAGAACCCTAAACTAAATGTATTGTTTGAAAAAACTATTGTTGGTAGCTATGCAGCCTAAATTTAAAACAAAAAACCATCAAAGCTTATATTTGCCTCTTGCCTTTCAGCCTCTTTAGTGACTTAAACCTAGTATGCCCTTCTACCAAAAAACTGGAAAAAGGACAATGCTTGCTGCTATCAGCAACACTGACCCAAAGACAGTGAGTTCACTGCTTGAATTTACAAGATGAAGAGCAGTTTAAAAACAATAATGTTGCTAAAGAGCTAAAAAAATTAAATATACAATAAAATGGTTATATATTTATAACTTACAAAACTTGCAAAATCATAGATTATAAATTTTACATATAATATACATATACAAAACTATATCATAAACTTAATGTAATTTTTTGAATGTCACTTATAGTCACACATGCACATGCACACATACATAGTTTATATACATATAATATGATGTTTGTACACTTATATGTGTGACCTCCTTGGGAAATACCCTTCTGTAATAAGAAGTGCCCTGGCTCAGGTTTGCCTTGATTGACTGTGTTCAAGCAAGGGCAAAGGAACTACAGCAGACCTAGCCTCCAGTGCTGGGAGTAGAGTCTTTCTGTAGTTTGAGTAGATGCTCTCCACAAGAGAAGCCATAGTCCCAGCAGGACTCAGCAGTGGTGATGCTCATTTGACCGGAACTTGCTTGGTTGGCTCTAGGTTGGTGTTACTCTTGAGTTCTGCTTTGCTAGCTTTTGATTGCCTGCCATCTTTTCTGCCATTTCACCTTTGAAGACCCAACCCTGCTGCAACCTGTCTTCCATACAAGCACTGCTTGATTGCTTGACATGCACATGGTTTGCTGGGCTCCTCCACCTTCCTTCATCTGTGCCCCGTTGTCAAGGAGCGAGCATGGTTACCCAGACAACATTTCCTGACTCTGCTGTTGTTATTATTTACTGTTAACCTTTTTCAAAAGGACTATAATTTTAATTAATTCTGAATAACATTTTTATAATATGAATGCCTCTAATTTCATCTTTAATTTTTAAGTTAAAAATATAATCCTTTCATGTCTATTGTATGGAGAGAATGTAGCTATTCACTCACTATAAAATAAATCAGTTGTTCAGCTTTGATATTCTTCATACTTAGTCCATCCAATCTCATTTTTTGTGTTGCAAACAACATCCATATTTAATATTAATTAGATATACAAGTGTGCCGGGTTCTGGGTTGATTTTTATTCATTGATTTATGTAGTTTTCATTATCCCATATGAGAAGTGCCATTGTGAGCCCTTGTACAGAAAGAGTAGTGTGATTACAAGAGACATTGTAACACTTACTATGTTCAAAAAGCCCCCGAGATCTATAGTTAGATCTGGGCCTAGACCAGTATTATTATCAAGTATCAAGTATTATGTATTAAGTTACTTATGGTTTCTATTGCTGTGGAGAAAGACCATGGTAACTCTTACAAAGAAAAACATTGGAGCTAGCTTATAGGTTCAGAGTTTTAGTCCTATTACCATCACAGTGGGAAGCAAGACAACACATAGGCAGACATGGTGCTGGAGAAGAAGCCAAGAATTCTACATCTGGATTGGCAGGCAGGAGAGAGAGAGAGAGAGAGAGAGAGAGAGAGAGAGAGAGAGGACACTGGGCCTGTCTTGAGCCTTTGAAACCTCAAAGCCCACCCCCAGTAACACACTTCCTCCAACAAAGCCATACCTACTCCACTAAAACCACACCCATTCCAGCAAAACCACACCTACCCCAACAAGGCCACACCTCCTAATTGTGCCAATCCCTATGAGCCTATGGGGATCATTTTCTTTCAAACTACCACACCAAGTTCAAGTCTTAAACTACTGTATTGTACTTTATTATTAACTTTTCAACAATACATGCTTTTCTCTCAAGGGCTAATTTTTGACACTGACATTTTATAGGAATTTTTATGACAGTTATTTAGACACATATTTAGGTTTTGAATGGTCAATTTTTTTATTCTCAGATCTCTGCATTCTCCAGTTCTTAAAAGAATGTATAAAATATATGAACTTTATAGACAACCTCTCACTACTTGAGATGGAATTTATTACCTTGAGGAAGCTGCAGACAGTGTTTAAAGGAATAAACAGGTCTGGTCACAGGGAAGCTCTTTGCCGGGATCTCTGACCTGACTCTGCTTAGAACTGTCAGTCATTCGTTTTTATATTTGAGTTTTATTAACTATTGGTTTTTGGTTTTTAGGTGCTGTATTTGAAGCTTTAATTTTGATTTCTGTTTGTATTCTTTGTAGTTTAAACCACAAGGTATACATTTAGCATTTAATTAAGATTTGCATGTCAGATTGCTTTTCCAAAAAAATTTTTTAACAAATGAAATTTCCATAGAACATACCATTTGTGAATATTCGTTTTCTCTTACACCTGCACTTAAGGTGTTTTATGGTGTGAAGACCTCAGTCATTTGTGAGTTCTGGTTTCCCTTTTCTTTTCTTTTCTTTCTTCCTTCCTCTCTTTCTCTCTTTCTCTCTTTCTTTCCTTTTTTTGGGGGGAGGGAGTCGTAGTAGGAGTCTGTCTTCCTAAAACACTGGATGCTGACCCTTCTCATGTAACTCTGTGCTTGGTTTTCAGTCTGTGTCCCTAGGTCTTGAGATCTTAACACAGCACTTGCTTCATGGAGCTGCCTACAGCATCCTCTGGTCTATCTGCCTCTATCTTCCTCTTTTTCTTCATGCATTCTGTCTTCAAAGCTTCCTCTTTGATATTTAATATTTAGGGTTTTTTTTTGTTTGTTTTTGTTTTTAACTTTTCTGTTCCAGTTTTTGTTCCTGATGGCACCTGTTCCCATTCCATTTTTCCTTCTTCTCAAACCACCGCCTTCCTGTCCATCTCTGCTCAGTCCAGTTCATCTCTGCTTCTGGAAGAAGCACGTTTGTTTCTGCGAAAGCTTGGGCAGTTTCACTGAGGCCTCTCCTCCCTCGGGTTCTGTCTGCTACAGTTCCCCTTCTAATTTCGGCTCCAGCTGCGACTGCTCCCCTCACTCTTGTGACCACTCTTCTACTGGCTGCTGTGGGGCTTTATCTGGTGACCCCAGCTCAAGGGTATATTCTGGCTTCTAATTTGCTCAGAAGGAAGAGTACAAAATTTGCCTCACACAATGGGAGATCTAGCTAATGAAAGACCCATTCTAATTAAATGATTCCGAGCTGCCAGGAGGCTCTCAGCACTTTCTCAAACCGAGAGGAAACCCAATGGCGTTCCAGGACCTCCATTCACAGCTGCAGGTCTGCCCGAGCTTCTGCTCCTATCTAACAGGAGGCTCCTTGTGCTTGTTTCTCTTTTGGATGAGCTATACCTTCCCTTTGTAGGTTTAGTTTTCCTGCCTAGCTCACTATGCTGTGACCTGCTCTTGCAGGGAGATTTTTTCCTGTTCAGAGAGCTCTGTGGGGATTGCCTGCATTGCTGCAGTATGGCTTTCCTGAGTTCTGTGAGTTTTCCTTATTTAATAACCCTGCTGAAACTTTGGAGAGCGAAGTTGTTCTGGTGAGTAAGCTCACACTACTCCATGCTGTGGAATAGCATTCTCATGAGTGAAATGGGTAATCTTGACACAGCCCATTTAAACAAGGCTGGCTTCAGCTTCCCTTCCTCCTATCTTGTTCCCATTATTCGAACCCTGTAGTAGGTTAGCACAGCAAACATTTTGGAAAGACTTTCTGGAATGAGATGGAGGTTGTACCAAGCAGGTAGCTGCCTACCTGAGAGTCCTGGGTTCAGTATGCACACATGGAGACACATATGCTTTGTATCAGCAGATGTGTAGGTTATGAACTGGGAAGTGATGCCCCAGAAAAGTCCAGAGAGAGGGACAGAAGAAGGCTCTGTGAATGATTAGGGGACAACAGGGTTTTTCAGATGAAAATGCTGCCGAATTCTTTGCCAGTCAGCTGGATGCCTCTGAATAAAATTTCAGGAATGCCACACGTGGGTGTCTGGGGTTGAACTGGGCACATCAGGCGACAGGGCGGACTCCAATGGGCAATGGTGTGTGAGACCCTTGCTAGTTTGAGATACAAAAGTATAGAGGGTTGCAGGTGGAGGGGGTGGTAGAGCAGGCTGGGGGAGGGGATGGAGATGATCTCCATTAGAAGCTCAGGGATGTTTCTTATGCCTCCCAAGCAGGGTTGGGAAACTTTCCTGCTTACAAAATCAACCCCTTGCCTTATGTCTCCTTCCAGAAGAAAGTTTGAGCATCTGATTGCCTTGGCATGGCAGGGACTGGGCTGCCTCCCTGTATGGTGGTGGTGGGGTAACCTGCTGATCATCATTGTGGGGGTTGGGGGGACACAGAGCTCAGAGCCTGTGAGCTCCCAACAGTACCACAGAGATACAGCACCTCCTGACACTGTGCAGGGCTTGGGGCCGTCAAACATCAGCTCTGATGATGGACTGGATCTTGGTAAACTCTGTGACTTTTTCCTTCCCCTTGTGGGCACTTTTGGTTTTTATTTTTAATAAGCTTGATACATTATACATTGCTCATTTGCTACTGAAATTGGGACCAGTAGAGCAGTAACTAGCAATTACCTCCCAAGTGCTGAGAATTTTCCTGCTGCCTCTTTGGTATGTGTGCGAGGCTACAGACTGTTCATGCAACTGGACTCTGACCTTGATCTTTGCTGCAGGCATGGTAGAATTGCAGAAATTCTTCCCTTTCAGTTACACAGACTAATCATGCAGCTTTAGGGGGTAAAATCCTGTAGTCAAATGGCTATGGGGATGTGGGGATAAACCAGGAAGCCCCAGGATTTCTTCTTCCCTTTGACTCTGGTATACCATTGGCGTTCTGTGTACCCTGGTGATAGTATCAGTGGCTTTGTTCACTTATCTTAGCACCTTGCTTGCTTTGAATATTCTTCTTAGGTGTTAATACGAATATACCCAGACCATCCATGGTTCTGAAGCTCGTGCCTTGAAGGATGTCAAAGGAACAGAGTTCCTTCTGAGTAACACTTTGGGAAAGTGTGGTGAAAACCTGCATATTTATATCAAGAGCTCACTCCCGGTTTTAGACAAAAATTCATGAGAGGGGAAAGAATGTGGAGAAGGGGTTAAGACCTAAGAGGTGCGTGCGTGTGTAGCAAGGGAAAATAGATGAGTAAATAATCACTGGGAGGGGCTAGCAAAAGGAAAAAAAAAGCCAGGAGCTTAAAAAAAATAGGTACATGAACAATGAATAACTAGCGTTATTCCATGTATGCAGAAGAAATTCTAGGAATGGCAAGGAAGGAGTCCATTCTGGGGCCCAAGGGCCTCTCAGGAAAACAGTGTTTCAAGTAAGGAGTGATATGCACAGGCATGTGGTGAAAAGTCACTTTAAAGAAATCCCAGAAGGGTGGGAAGCTGGAGAGATGGTTCAGTCATCCTTAGCACCCACTTGCTAGCTCACAACCAAGTGTAACTCTAGTCCCATGGGATCTGGCACCCTCTCTGGCACCTGCTGGCACTGCAGATATGTGTTGTGCACGCCCATACATATAAAATAAATAACAACAAAACCCAGCTGGCCTCAGTGGGAAAGCATGCACCTAATTGTATAGAGACTTGATGCCCCAGAGAAAGAAGGGGTATGTCTGGGGGGTAGGCACCTTCTTAGAGTCGAAGGGGAGGAGGAATGGGGTGAAAAACTCTGGGAGGGGGGCTCGGAGAGGGGGGCAACATTTGGGATATAAATTAACAAAATAATTAATTTTAAAAAGCGAGATATATTTTAGGATATATGTTTAAGTTTATAAAATTCTTCACAAGCAATGAGAATGCTTTAGTTACTTCTTCTTGCTTCCTTTCAACTCAGAGATAAAGTACGCTATTGCCACCAAAGGCATCTTCTAGCTCCTTTAGAAGCCACTGCCATGTGGGCAGGCATGCCACTGAGCATGGGGACTGTAATGTGTTGCTGAGATCTATCCTATTTTGCAAGAAACCCCTCTGACAGTCTGTCGGAGTGGTTTCCTTGGCTATAGCCAGTGCTGCATCTGTCCAGATGTCAGCGTGTCTTCTTCTGTGTGAGCTTACCACACAGTGCTTTCTGTTGGCAGGTGAAACTGTTCTAGCTTCCTACTCAGTCACAAAGCCCCAAGTGGTGCTTTGGGTCTTGGGCTGTGTATGTGAGTGTGATGAGGTTGCTATGGGAGCCCCTGTGTGCCAGCAGGCTGAGAGGAGTAATGGTGGGACCATTTTCACAGCCCGGGCTGGGGGGTGATGCTCATCTTCCTGATTCTCACTCTACTTACTGTGGCTTAACTACACTAAAAAGGAGGCTGGAAATGATGATTTTGTATAGATGTATAGATGTTTTCCTCATGTGTTCTAGGGCAGCAGGGGTGGGGAGTGTAGAGGCTACTGACCATTTCTTCAAAAGTTCAGAAGATAACACATTAATTGATGTTATTCAAAGTTTGACTTAATGTGGTTGTGATGGTTTATGTATGTTTGGCACAGGGAGTGGCACTATTATAAGATGTGGCCCTGTTGGAGTAGGTGTGTCACTGTGGGTATGGGCTATAAGACCCTCCTCCTAGCTGCCTGGAAGCCAGTCTCCTAGCAGCCTTCAGATGAAGATGTAGAACTCTCAGCTCCTCTCACACCATGGCTGCCTGGATGCTGCCATGTTCGGGCCTTGATGACAATGGACTGAACCTATGAACTTGTAAGCCAGCCCCAATTAAATGTTATCCTATAAGAGTTGCCTTGGTCATGGTGTCTATTGATAGCAATAAAACCCTAACTAAGACAGTGGTCTAAAAATTTAAAGCCAGTTATGAAATAAAATAAACTTGTAAATGTGCTACATGTCCTATCTCTCTAGCAGATTCAAAATATAAGCCAGCAAGTTAGAGCTTTGAGAAGAGACAACATGCTTCTTTGAATTTAGTCTTATCACCTTGAGTTCTCCTTTTCTAGAACGTCCATCCGCATCCTGTGGGCATTTGATGGGGGAGGAGGGATCTGGAGGAGCACAAAGTTTTATAGTCATCAATAAGAAATGAGCAAACTGTGCTGGGAGTGGCATGAATAGCTCAATTCAATAAGTTGGGTTTAGGCTGTCAGTGAAATCCAGGAATATGATAGACTTGGCGTTACATTAGAAGTAGTTTGTTTATCTGGATATTATCCACATTTTAAAGAAATATAGTAGAATCTAGCATGGGCTTGTGTGACTGTAACCCTAGTTGTTGAAAGACAGAAAGAACAGGAATCCAGGTAATTCGTGGTCTTAGAGCAAATTCATGGCTAGCTTAGGCTACATGAACCCTTGTTCTAGATGGAGCAGAGTAGAGGAGGAGGAGGAGAAAGAGCAGAAGGAGGATGATGAAGGAAGGAAGAGAGGAAGTGAGAGAGAATAAATAAATGAATAAATAAATAAATAAATAAATATGTATATTATAGAATAAATCTGTCTTTACAAAATTTCTATGTTGGCACCTTAGTCTCCACTGTGATCATGGCCTTTGGAAAGACATCAGGATTAGGTAAGGATATCAGGCTGGAGCTCTCCTGGTGAAATTAGTGTTTGCATTAACCCAGAGGGAAGCCAGAGTCCTCTCTACCTCTGCCACATGTGAGCACCACAAGCAAATGGACATTTGCAAACCAAACAACAACACATTTGGCCACATGTTGACCCTGGACGTTCTAAACCCTACAATTCTGAGGAACACAATGTTGTTTAACTCTCACCATCTATGGTATTTTGCCACAGCAATCTAAACCCAAACAACTACGTAATACTAAGATATGGAAAAGTAAGTTAGTGGCATGGCAATTATAAAGAGTGGAATTAGGGCAGTGTGGATTTGGACTCCGTTGTGTAAACATGGAGACTAAAGTGTTTACACCTACAAACATCACATCCGGCACTAGTGTGTTTGTTATTTCCTCACGAATATGATCCTCCAAAGCTCTAAACTGTTGCCCAAGGTTAGAATCAGGTTTTGAGCTCAGTCTCATGAGAATGTTCCCATTTCAGACACTCCCCTACCTCATGAGTTCTGGCCTCCTGTTCTCCTGGAATATAAATTAGGGTTCCCATGAACCCCTTCTCAGCTTAAGTAATAGGCAAGAGCAACTCTCAGAGTCTGGCAAGCATTTTATTTACTGAGACTGGGCGAGATGAGAGGAATGATTAGGATGAGACAGGGCAGATAGAGATAGGAGCATCTTTGCCTCCTTGGGCATCTTTTACCTCACATTCCCAGAATCCTTCCCATGCTTGCCAGCCCAAAATCGCTCTGACTCTGACTTGAGGTTTCTATGGACACTTATCGGATACATGAGATTCAATGGATCATTGGTCTTTGATGTTTAATTTAATCTCTAGCTGATTTGCCCTCCTCAGAAGTTGATAGATTGGAATCGCAGGTTTCAGCACTCACAGCCTGTCTTGAACTTTCTGGTAGGAGTCTCCATTCCAAAGCTTCAGGGTCCCCAGTCATTGGTCATTTTGTTATCCTACAAGACATTAATCTAATCTATCTCTCCAGGGATTCCGAGATTCCAAGGGTATGACAGAGAGACAAAGACCAATTGTGTGTGTGTGTGTGTGTGTGTGTGTGTGTGTGTGTGTTGATTGGAGTTTTAAAGATAAGACACAGTGTTGAATGTTTGGGCAGATAAAGTTGAAGATTCCATGCTTTCCCCCTTAGATGGACAGGAGTAAGGGGCAGGTCTCTGTAAGAGAGACTTGGCATCAAACTGAATAACCAGAAGGAAATTTGGTAATCATTAAGTCTAATGTAATTCTGTGAGAGGTTCCTAGGCAACCTGAAAAACACGAATTCCATGTGAAATAAGTCTGCTCAATGTCACATTCCATATGATCTTGAGCTTCACCCAGCTTCTTAGCGCATTAAGAGATCTGAAGGATCTTCGACTAAAGACTAAACACGCTTAATCTCAACTCTCCCCAGACTTATCTGTCTTCAGAATCCATCTTTCGTGCTCTAGATATTTCATTCATTCAACAGATACTTACTGGACACCTAATAAGTGGAGCTGAAGGGAAAGGACAGGTTAGTGTGGCAGAGGGCAAGTTTTGAAAATGATGTCACCCCTCTGCCCTAACGAGGTGAGGAGATTAAAGGTATGAATCACTGAGCTTCAGTGGAGAAAGGAAGTTGGAAAGAGACTCAAAAGGGGGTGTGGGTTCCATTGGGCGGTCAGGGCTTAAAGCCACCGGAGTATGAGGAGACTAGAGGACTGCGTTGGAGCTGGTAGTAACAGAGGTGGCCAGCTCGTGCTATTTTATTTTCTGGGAGCCTATCCATAAAGGACCAGTTGAACTTGCACATATCCTAGTGGGGAGCAGAGGGGATGCCCAGAATTTTATGATGCTGGGGCAGGATGTTTGCTGGAAACACAGCCAGGAAATGAGCACGTGTGCTTCGGTATTCAAGCAACACCTGTGGCCAGCAAGGAGCTGAACGTAAAGATTCACATGTGAGGTTTTGAACATTGTGCAGGGTTCTCTGGATGATATGGGCATGGGCCACAGAGGTTTCTTTCATGGCTTCTTTGGAAGAGATGATTCTGTCTCCCTTCCAAGGGTTACCACTATCCAGATCCAGTCTTAGCTGTCTTACTTCATAGGTTACATGGCTACAACAGGTTTGTAGAGTGTGAGAAAACGTAACGGCAAATCCAAATCCTTTTCTATGCATAGAGATGTTCAGCTGCCAGGTAAACCCAGAGATGGGATGGGGCTTCTCAATAGTCAGGGGAACCAAACAGAAGAGAAAAAGCCAGAGATCTAAGATTTCCAATGGTCATAAGCAAATGCTGCTACACATTGTAGGGAAGTAAGTCCTTGCAGAACAACTTGGATGCCTTCATTCACTCTCCAGGTCTTTCTCACTAGGCTTTTATTACTCTACACAAACTGGTATCATTAAGATATCAATTTTGTTTGGGATATGTCTGCATTGGCTGAGTAATTACGTCTGGGTAAGGCTTGGCGTTTATTCATGGGTGATCTTTGGTAGTCATTAGACTCCAGCTAGGAGAGGAAGGCCCCGTGCCTGAGGAATGCTAATGCTTCCCAGCTTGTCATTTGACAAACACACAGGCCATTTATTGCCAGGCTGATTATTTCAATCCTTAACAACACATACATCAGCCCCCTTCACTCAAGATTGCCACATGCATCCGTCTTTTCATAAACAATTATCTGACAAGGGCACCAAGAATTGATGATCTGGGGATACTTTGCACAATGTGAGTCGGCCACAGGATGCAGCAAGCTGAACACCCTTGTTAGCATCATCATTTCATTAATCAGACTGGGACAATGACCCTTCAAGTGTGTGCCATGTCCATAAACAATAATTAATCTGCGTGCTTTTGTGTTATCCGAGTCTTGGCTGCATCCCTGCATAGAGGATGCTACTGTGCAGGTCCCCCCGGAAACCCTAGGTCCCTGCTCATGCCATCATTGTCCCATTTATAATACTTACGCTTGTTGTAAGGACCAGGGTGTGGGAGTTGCTGTGTTTGTTACCATCTGGCCCTTATTGCTCACCTGAGTCACAGCCTCCTGATAACATTTCTCCATAGCAGTGTCAGGCAATGAGCACACAAACAGGCTGGTCTGGTCTAAAGAATAGAGGGCTTCAATCCTTGTTCCAAATAGAGGGCCTTCAACTGGTGACTCACAGAAAAGGAAGTTTGCTTTAATTAGAAGGATCACCTCAGACTCTGAGTATTGAAGATGAGTTTAGTTTGTGCTTCTCTATTCCCACAGCTTGTCCTCATGTGTCTTCTCTGTTTTGGAATGGAGAATGGCTTGTCAATCTTTAATTTTGTGTTGTTGTTCTTTTTATGTAACACATATTTCTTGTGTAGGGATTTGTAAATGGCTCTATTTGGTTGTCTTCTCAGTGGACACACATTTACATGTATGCTTTTGATTAAATCGAAATGAAAATATTTTGTGTATTTTCATTATATGTATAGGTAATGCCTCATACTTTGAATATGTATATATGTTATCTCTTTAAAGTATTTCCATCTTATTCTGAAACTAGCCACTATGATGATGATGTTGATGATGGTGGTGGAGTGATGCTGGTGAGGATAACGAAGGTGATGATTGGCGTTGGTGATACTGCTGCTGCTGACTTGTAGTGTTGATGATGGTGGGAGTGATGCTGGTGATGTCATTATGATGATTTATTTTATTTTAATTATGTGTATATGTATATGTCTGTGGATTTCTACATGTGAAAGCAAATGCCCACTTAGTCCAGAAAAGTGCATCAGCTTCCCTGGAGTTGGAGTTACAAGCAGTTGTAAGACTCCTGACGTAGGTGATAGGGACCAAATGTAGGTCCTGTGCAAGGGAAGCGCATACTCTTCATGACTGAGTCATCTTCCCAGCCCCGCAGTTTTTGCTCTCATAATTGCCAAATAGTCCTACATTTCTTTGTGATTCTCTATGTCTTAACATCATCTTCAAATCAGAATTTTTGAAGGATAAAGATATAATTGTGATGTAAAGATAAAGGTATTTTCCCCTCTGGCTATGGTAGAGGGGAAAATAGACTCGTCTCTCTCTGTTTTCATGCAGCACTGAGCACAGCACTCTTGGCAATGGATTCTCCAACAGATGTCAGCTGAATGTGAACCTCAGTTCCCACACTTTGGACCTAGAGATAGTGAGAGATCCCACGGGTTGTAGGCTCAGCCCCACTAGATGACCACTTTCTTTAGATGTTATGTCTAAGTGGTAGGCTGCCACCTACACTCCTGTCAAATAACCCTAGTGATTTCTTATCACCCACTTTGCAATTTAATTATTTATTCATGGGACACAGGCAAATATTTGCTTATATTTACCCAGTTCTGGGAAGGTTGTTACAAAAAATGTATGATAAGAGGAGGGTCAAGATGCACAAGGTCCAGGCATGTGGGAAGATACTGTTTCCCACTGCATGCCTGGGCATCTCTGTGTGCTCAGTTCCCTAGGAACTCTCTAAAGTGATCCCGTTGGAGGTTTATAGATACTTCATTGTACATAGATGTGATTGGTTACCATCTTGCCCACTTGTGATCCACTGGATCTTTGTCCCATCTCACTTTGCTATTGGGTCCTGTGCAGAGAGGAGGATGAAAACCCTAACCGTAGGATCAGACAACTCATTGCTCTGGTAGCCGATTTCTGTCTTGGATTACCAGCCATCACCCATCTTGTGAACATTTCAAGAGGAAGGTAAAACGTATTTCAATAGCAAATTATGATAGGCTGAGTGGCTAGTACTATTGTTGCTATTATTAGTATTGCTTGTGTGTGTGTGTGTGTGTGTGTGTGTGTGTGTGTGTGTGTGCGCGTGTGCCACAGTATTCATGTGGCGGTCAGGGGGCAAATGTTGGGACTCTGTTTTCTCCTTTTACTACTGGTTATGGGAGTCAAAGGAACTTATGTCTTTGAGCTTGGGCTTGAGCAACAAATAGCTTCACTGTCGAGCCCCTTCTTGGTTTACACAATAGCATTTTATTCTGATACAATTCTGAAGGCAGGAAATTTAGATCAAGGTATTGGCAGGGTCAGTCTCTCCTGAGTCCTCCACGTGGTATGTGTACACACTGCTTTGTATTCCTTTACCCCATGTAACCACCTCCTGGTGCCCCTCCCTACACAAAGACATGGATTCTACTGGATCTGGACCTTGCTCTTACGTTTTTATTTGATCTCCTAACTCTCATTTATAGTCCCATTGGGAGTAAGGGTTTCTATGTTGTTTTGTTTTTGTTGTTGTTGTTGTTGTTTGTTTTGTTTTTGACACAACTGAGACCATGGCAAGTAGCAGTGAAGTCAAGGCCCCCATTTCATAAACAGACTTTATTAAATGCACAGAAACCAGTGAAGTCAAGACTATTCACAGGTGCAGAGTGCTTAGGGCCATGTGAACTTCCTGACCCTCATTTCCTTTCTCCAAGTGGCCAGTCAGGATGTGTGTGCGCAGAATGAACACTATGTAAACAGCCAATACATGATCCTCTAGCCAAGATGTTCAAAGGTGCAACCTCAAATAACATGGGAAACTGTCAAGAAAAGAAAAAACAAGGGGTACCATGCCATTAAAACGTGAGTTCTCATGGGTCACAGACTCTTGGAATTGACTACTGCAGCACAGAATGAACCAGGGGAACCCCATTCCCATCGGAGAGACTGAACTTGAGCCTTTGTTCCTGGGATGTGTGTGGAAGGCGGAGACTGACTTTGTGAGCTGGTCCTTCCATTCTCAACATGCTCTACTAAGAGCCAGAGAGACAGTGATGAATTACCCAGGATGGGGTTAGAATAATTTAATGAAAAGAGGTGGAAATGGGGTCTTTAATTTGTAACCTTTGGAGCTATGGATAAAAATCCATTAGTAGAATATGGATTAAGAAGTCTAGAGCAAGATTGCTTGGCTTTACTGGCCAAGAAAACATGTTGGCATATGGGCTAGAATTAACATCTGAGGGTTTTGGGGTTTTTTTGATTTTTTTTTTGTTCCAAACTTTACAGCTGGGATTTCCCCATTGGCTTGGCTTCTTAGCCCCTTGAGCTGAGAAGACTGGAACTTTTTGGCATCCACTCAAAACTCATTCAAAGCACAGGGCAGAACCTTCAAGGAGGTCTTTGGGGATAGACAGGTCAGTCTGAAGCGCTTACATCATAGCTTTCAGTTTTTAAAAAAAGTCTTTCATAGCAGCAGTAGGGAGAATTATATCACAATGTACCGATGGATTTAGCAGGATTTACAAACCACATGTGTTCCCTTAGTCAGTTGCTTTCAAACAGTTGATGACCTGAGAACTCTTAGTTCAAGTGGGACTTTAAACTGAAATGAAAATGAACAAAACTGATAAAAGTGGATTTCGCTGCCTCACCATGAGGACCTGGGACATTTTCTTCCCATTCCTGTCTTCTCAGCAAGGACCACCAAGTCTGCCTTAAAGGATAAACTGAGGGCTTTGTCTATGGGAGTGTGACCTTCTACAGGGAAACTTGGTTGGTGAGCACAGAAATCATGAATGAAATTGTCCCTTAAGTAGGAAGTCACATCTCTCCTGAAGTTTGAAAAATATTTTTAAAATGATACATGTTTTTTCAGAAAAAAGACAGAGGTGGGGGATGCGGGTTTCACAGGAAAATTTGAAACTGACTGTTTAAAGAGAGTTGCAGAAGAAATAAATATATTTTATCAATTAAGCATGCATTTTTTCATGTTATTTATGATGATATTTTTAAAAATGCCAAATTTTTGGGAACTGAACCCCAGAGAGATAACTGGATTATCTGATGGCAAGCGTTTTGCAAGGATAACTGTCCTTAGCCATGATATCCGACCCTCTTTGTCAACCAGACTCTATTTAATTCTCTTTTCATATTCAACATTAAATTCCCTATGGGAACTCAGAAAGGGGAAGTTATCCTGCTCTGTGTTAAACACACAGGTATACAAAGCACTAGAACGTTAAAGATTGTCACTCAAGGACATCGTGATAAGTCATGATAGTAAAGTCAATTAAAAATAAAAAGAAGTACCTTACTAATCTTATGAAAGGCATATTTAGCTATTTCATCTTTGGTTGATTTGAACTAGCCTCATGACTGTATTAGCATTTGGTGGAAGTAATGCTGTGCAGGGATCAGGAAGCTTTTCTTCTGTCTCACTTGGAGCCACAAACCACCAAATATGAACACAGTTCTGCCACAGAGAGAGTCCTCACCTGTTCTCAGCTCTTCAGCCATCACAGCTAAGAACCCAAGTATGGCCAAAGTCATGTCCTTTATGCTAGTTCCAGCTCAGCTCTCAGCCAAATTAAAGTGAATGATTGATTAAACTTCAAATGCTCAGTGGCATCTTCCCAACATTTCAGAGTCAGAATCAAGTAACTAATCCCTTCGAAATTATTTTGAATCCTACCTTCCGTGGTGCTTTCTTGTATAGTGAGATATAACCAACATCTAACAAGAAAACCTTGATGCATTTGTCTGTGCCCCCTCCCTGGGCCATTTTCCTTCCTGCATGGAGGTACTTTTGTCTTGCTGTGTTCTGATGTTACAGAGACACTTAGTGGAAAGACAAATCAAACTTCCAAATAAACTTCAAGTACTTTCCAAGGGGTAGACCCTGCATGTGTTGCTTAGACAGATGTTCAGGTTGGAAGGTATTGTCCAGAGTCCTTTTACGTGGCTCTTGGCTTTGTAACAGTGATCACCAATTCAAATCATAGTGTCAAGTATTTTAAACACACACAGACACACATAGCCAGACACACACACACACACACACACACACACACACACACCCCTTTGAGATGGTGATCTCATTATATATCCCTGGCTCACCTGGAATTTTCTATGTAGACCAGGTTGTCTCAGATTCATTGAGGTTCGCCGTTGTCTACTTCCCCAGTGCTCATATTAAAGGCATCCAGCATCATTCCTCACTCACATTCCACACTGTTTCCCTGAAACATGGTTTTCAAATCCCATTGTAAGGGAATGGCTAACACAGAATTATTATTTAGAGTATCTCAATGGTCAAAGAGATGGCTCAGTGGGTAAAGGGAACCACTACCAATCTTGACACCTTGAGTTCTTTCCTTGGGTTTCATGGGGATGAGCTATTTTAGTGTCCTTCCAAACCTTCACCCATGTATCATGGCACACACACACACACACACACACACACACACACACACAATATAGATAAATATTTGCAAAAAGAAGAATGTCAAAACACAGGAGGAGTAGGGATGAGGACCAGAAATCAGAAATGAGACAGTGATGAAAAAAAACAAAACAAACAAAAATCAAAAAACAGAGTAAACTGAATGGCCTTTGGGAGAGAAAGTACCACCAGAAAAAGAACAGCAGAAAGTGATTTCAGTGGCTTGACTTGTGTCAGATGCAAGTGGCTGAAAGCCAGATAGGAATGGAACAATTTAAGTCAAATACAAACTAAATTTATTTGGAAAAAAGAAATGATTATTTGTAAACACCACAATTATTTTATCCACCCATGACCACTGTGAACATCACCCCTGGGCAGTTGCTGGATTAAACCCACTTCTGTTGGAGTGAGACACAGTGTGGAAAAGATATATCATTTCAAATACTAAGTGTGAACTAATATGTGTTAGTTCCAAAAGTCAGCTAAATTTCCCTGATAAGGATACCTAAGCTGAGATTTCAACTTTGCACAAATGTTGATGGCATCAAGTGAGCACTGAGGAAATACAGAATTCTTGAAACTTTCAGAACTTCATGGTGACCTTTGATCTGTGAACTATAGGCTAACACTTGGCCACCACCCTCTCACATCCTGCCCCATCTCCAATGGCTGCCAGAGGTGTGACTGCCCTCCACTGACAAGTGTCTAGGAGATATTTTATCAGAGTTCTCAGTGAGCCATCAGTTGTCTTTAATACCTGGGAGAAAATTGAATGGAGGGATTCAATTACACGTGTGAAAAATGAACCTTCTACCCAAGGTTTAGCCACAGCTAGTCGGCTTGTTTTAAAACTGAATTATAGGTGCAATACATTTGCCGGAGACACAGGCATTAATTTCTCTCAACCCATTCAGGATTGGGAGGACAAGGTAGGAGGAAACAGAGACAAAATAACATACTAAGAGATTCATGTGGATTTATTCACCTTTGTGCTGTGTAATGGGGGCAGGCGGAAGACTGCCCCAGGAGTGGGGAGTGGGGAAAGATGAAGGAGCTGTGGAAGGATGGATTGCCGGGCAGCCAGCCAGACTCCAGCCAGACGGTTGGCCTTAGGTGATATAAGATGCTTCTGTGTCTCTAGCTGTTGTATAAAGATGCACATGCATAAAACATATGACGCTTTGCAGCCAGGGTGAGTGAAGAGCCCCGTCATGCAGGAAAGGGCTCCATTCATCACCAGCATTTTAGCTAGCTCATTCTATCAATAAAGGTTAACTGAGCCCATGCAGCGTGGAGCTGCTGCTGTGGCCCCTGTGTGCTAGGTTCTGGTAATGAGAGAGAGATTGGCTCGTGGCCCACCTGGGCAGACAGCAAGGTGCAGAAGCAAGAAGATGAGGCCATGTGGAGATCTGCATGTGTGAGCAGTCCTGGTTCCAGAGAAGCTCTGTCCCTAGCAGATTGACAGCCAAACTAGTGAGTGACAGGGGGAAAGCTCTGGACCACAAATCTGTATAGCCACTCTCATAGAGTTAGGAGGCCCATTGTGAGGCCAGGACAAGGGGGAGTATAGGAGTTCTGGTTAAGATGATTGACAAGGCTGGGAGGTAGATAAGATTGTAATGAGAGCTGGAGATGGCTCAGACGGTAAAAACTACTTGCCTCACAAACACAAAGAACTGAATCTGATCCCTAGAACTCACATAAGAAAACTAGCTATGGTGCTGCATGTTTGTAATCCCACCAATGGGCAACAGGAGACAAGCAGATTCCTGGGGAAAGCTGGCCAGCCAGCCTAGCCTACTTGGTGAGTTCCAAGCCAGGGAGATACTCTTGTCTCAAAAGAAAACAAACAAACAAACAAACAAACAAAATTCACAGTTAATGATGCCAGAGGATTGATACCTAAGGTTGTCCCCTGGTTTCATAGGCACACATATATGCACATATATGAAACACACACAGACATATACCTACGTACACACTGACAGTGATTGGGGGACTTAAGACTGCAGCACTAGAGCTTTCTAGCCACAACAGAGCCCTCCTCAGCATGGGTCCTTGTCTGTGTGGGCTTCATATGATGGAGAAGGTGAACATCCTTTTAGTACATCCTGGCTTCATGACTGTATGACAAGATCTGCCCCCAGTGTTAAAGTCAGCTTCTTGGGTGTGGGCCCACCCTGAGGGGGTGAGTGGGTCCAGATAGCAATGTTATTGGTAAAGTTGGATTTTAGTTTACAGATTGTAAGCCTTAATTTCAAAGAACTTTATATGTTATCCTTTATTTTTTTAATGTTTATCAAATATTTTATTATAGTGTTTTTATTAATATATGATCTTGATGAATAGGTAAATAAGACTACAAATAAGGACCACAACTAAACATTACAGAGTGAAGAATTCATACCTTATGATGCAGTAATGTGACTTGAGGCAGTCAGAAAAAGAGCTTAGTACAGTTTTTCAACCTATGATTTGTAACACTTTGTGAGTCAAAGTGTTTACTATGATTGCCTGCAAATTGGATGTTCATTTTATAATTGGGGTCACCAAAACATTAAAAAAATGGTTATTATCACTGGCTTAATAATATGTCTCTTCTTTTTTTTTTTTTTTTCCTACGTTATTTACATTTCAAATGTTTCCCTCTTTACAGATCTCCCCTTTGGAACCTCCCTATTCCCTCCCCCCTCCCCTGCCTCTATGGGGGTATTCCCCCACCCACCCACCTACCTACTCTCCTCTTCCTTCTTTGGCATTCTCCTATACTGGGGGATCTAAGGCCCAAGGGCCTCTCCTCCCCCTGATGTCTAACAAGACCCTCCTCTGCCGCATATGTGGCCAACACCATGGGTCACTCCATGTGTATTCTTTGGTTGGTGGATCAGTCTCCAGGAGTATAGGGGAGTCAGGCCAGTTGCCACTGTTGCTGCCTTTCTGGGGATGCAAACTCCCTCAGCTCCTTCAGTCCCTTCTCCAAGTCCTCCATCAGGGACCTCACACTCTGCCCTACTGTTGCTGTGAAGTGACTCTTGGGTATTTCGAACTTTTGGGCTAATAACCACTTAAGAGTGAGTACATACCATGTTCATTCTTTTGTGACTGTGTTACCTTGCTCAGAATGATATTTTTAAGATGTATCCATTTGTCTGCGAATTTCATGAAGTCATTGTTTTTAATTGCTGAGTAGTATTCCATTGTGTAAATGTACCACATTTTCTGTATCCATTCCTCTGTGGAGGGACATCTGGGTTGTTTCCAGCTTCTGGCTTTTATAAATATGACTGCTACAAACATAGTGGAACATGTGTCTTTATTACATGTTGGAGCATCTTCTGGGTATATGCCCAGGAGTGGAATAGCTGGGTCCTCAGGTAGTATTATGTTCATTGTTCTGAGGGTCCCCCAAACTGATTTCCAGAGAGGTTGTATCAACTTGCATTCCCACCAGCAATGGAGGAGTGTTCCTCTTTCTCCACATCCTCGCCAACATCTGCTGTCACCTGGGTTGTTGATCTTAGCCATTCTGACTGGTATGAGGTGGAATCTCAGGGTTGTGTTGATTCGCATTTCCCTGGTGACTAAGGATGTTGAACATTTCTTTAGGTGCTTCTCGGCCATTCGAGTTTCCTCAGTTGAGAATTCCCTGTTTAGCTCTCTTCCCCATTTTTTGATAGGGTCATTTGGATCTCTGGAGTCTAGCTTCTTGAGTTCTTTGTGTACATTGGATACTAGCCCTCTATCGGATTGCATGCACTGATAGAGCCACGTTCTGACGAGTGCAACCTGTCCACGGGGAGAATGTTTAACAGCAGTAACTGCTCTTGCAGTTGCCCCAAGCATCTTCTTACTGTGTCTTCTCTAACTCTATCAACAATGCTACAGTTTGTTATGAAATCCACCTGTAGAGATGAAGAATCAGGTCAGCCCAGATGCCCAGTGGTGCAGTCAGAACTTGAACTGTTATCTACTTCACCATGGAGTCTGCATGTCCTGCTCTTCTGTCTGCAAAGGAGAAACTTGTGTCTGTTAATATGTCACAAAGCAAATGCCTGCCCTTGTTTTAAGGATGTGAAATGGAGGGGGCAGACCTTAAATGAACTGGAGGCTACAATCCTGAGCCTTAGTAAATGACACTTTTGTTCTGCTTTGTTTTGTTTCTTCCCTTTTGGCTCTTGCTACCCAATTTGATCAACCTGCAGACCCTGCCCAAAGCTTGAGGAAGTGGTTGTCAAAGGAATGACCATGGAAGTCACATCTCCTATCCTGGCTCATTCAGATTTCTCTCAGCTTTCATTATTCTCATCTGAACTCTTTGCCAAGGATGCTGCCTCTCCTAAATGACAGATACACACAAGGTTAATGTAAACATAAATACACCATGTCAACTCCTTGTGTGCGCTGATGTTCTTGTCTTCACTTTAAAAGTCTGGGGATATTTTTAAAGCAGGTCTGTGTCCCAGACATTTTTCTTCCAGACAGGACTGAGACAATGATATCTTGTCCCTCTGTTCCTTCCTGGTGGTGTAAGAATGAGATAGTATAAAATCACCTTGCCCAATATCTGGATTGAAGCAAGTCATTGATGTGAGCATCACTTAGGAGCTTAATTTCTCTGTGGTGCTTGAGGGCAGCTATAAATTGGCGATTGAACAAAAATGCTTGCTCAGGTGTCACACATGTGTGGAATTCCTTGTTGTTTACAGAGCCCCTTCCTCAATGTCGCTGTCATATTTAGCTTTAGCCCTACTGAGAAGTACTGAGCACATGCTATCAACCTTTTTTAGGTGAAATGATGAGAATGGGGTCGAGAGAAGGCATAACTGCTTGGTAATTACTCGGTAATTACTTGGTAAGAAATCAAGCAGGCTATGTTGGTACACACTGGTCACCTAGGACAAAGCAGGATTGTGAATTTGAGGTCAGCTCGGGCTGCATTTTGGCGTCAGGAACAATCTTAGTGCAAGATTTGCCTAGCATGTGTGAGGCCCGGGATTTGAGCCTCAGAACTACAAAAACAAAACAAAACAAACAAACAAACAAACAACAACAAATGTCTGTTACATGCACTGGATGGATTCTCTTGAGTTTGTGTATGTGTTTGTGTATGTGTTTGTGTGTGTGGTGTGTTTATATATATAGATATGATGTAATATAAAGTGGCATGCTATATGTAAAACATATATATGCTATAGCATGAAGCATATAGGTTTTATATGTAAGTTATATAAAGAAAACATATGTACTTTGATAGAAGAAAATTGCCGGAATATATTGGATAATTTTCAGTGACACAATGACATTCATATGTTTATACTGTAGTGTATATGATTATATATATATATGATATATATATATATTATCATATATATATATCATATATATATATGCGCAAGTACTTATAAAATACTACACTGACTACTGGTTTCATGTACTTACTGGAACTATCCAACAGCTATACTAAGACCTCAGCATGTTCTGACTGCTTTATGTTGCCTTCAGATACATCTCTCCTACTGCCCAGAACTCCCAAATCTCAAATTTCCCTCTGCTGACCTGTGGGAAATGATGATCCTCTACCCCCACCTTCAGTGTCCTGTCAATGAGATTGCAAGACTGCTTTTCTTCCAAACCCTTAATGCCCAGATTCCTTTTCTATGTTGCTGTCCTCCATGTTCCTCTTTCTTTGAGCCCTTGGATTCTCTTGGAAAATCAGTTTTCTCACTCTATTGCTTTGATCGCCTTGTTGCCAAGCCCTCAGCTCACTCCTGCCTGAAGTGCTGAGCTCCATTTCCCATTTTCTAGAACTCTCCGTTCTTCTTTATAAAGTGCCTCTGACCCTTATCAGCCTCAGGACTCCCTTTACCAATCTGAACTCCAAGCTCTTTCCCAGTTATCCCCCTGTGCCTGTGCTAGCTAGAAGGCCTCCAAGTATGTCCCCATGGACTGCAGATAACAATCAGATCATTTGTAAATGCAACAGAAATAAGCATGTGTGCAGCCAGCACTCTGGATGGCACAGACCATCTCTCCATGTGCAGGGGACCCCACAGCCTTTTATGTAGCCTTCTTTGTGGCTTTAACACCAACCTCCAGAGAAGTCAGTGGGGAGAGGCATGGGCTCTCACCCTGCTAGCAGGCTGCTTCAGCTCATCTGGCTGACAGGGCTTCCAATGTGGCTTGATTTTCGACTCTAATTACCAGCCTCTAATTCAAGCCTGGTCTTCTGATCATTCATCTTTTAAGTGCTCAGCTTCTGAATCCCATTTGGTTCCCTGTCCTCCTTTGCTTCCTTACCTCCTCCTCCCCTTGATGTGGCCAGAATAGTTAACTTGGACAATTAGTAAATACTGAATCATTGAGTCAGTGAATGGGGCAAGTGTCTGTGTGAGGTATACAACTTCCTGAGTGGGTTTAATGGAAGCCTAAAGAGATTTTTCACAGATTCATGGGTTTTCAAAGGAGAAATTTGCATATTAATAAGAAGCTGTTCGGACTGATTCGCTTAATGTGTTTAGAGCAAGTATAATTAAATGCCAAGGGAGATATATCATGAAGTAATGAAGCTGAAGCCAATTCATCAAAAACAAGGTCTGGGAGAGACATTTCAAATAATAAACAGTTCTCTAACCTTCCTTTTTAAGGTGATTTGCTTAGTCTGGCCCAAGATTTACATGGTTTTTGAGACTTGGTTCAAACAAAGATGCTGGGAACGGGGAGTGGGGGTGGGGAAGAGCAATGGACATTTTTCTCTATTCAGGTTCCTAACGTTCAAGGAAGGCTTTCCTGACTGCAGGACTTTTAAAGGGAGTAAACAGATTCAGTTTTCTTTTCCCAGCTATTGGGATGTAGCTAGAATCGTCATCCCCCACACCTCCCACAAACACAGCAGTCATTTGTAAAGCTCATTTTGATGAGAGGGGATGTGATATGTCAGCATGGTCACCAGGAACTGCTCTGCAAGAAAAAGTGTGCACAGTCTCACCCCAAGTTCTGGATGTTGACAAGTGAGCTCTTTACCCATGAGTTTATCTAAAGAATCAGCAACTCTTGGAACAAACTCAATCCATGGCTGACACTGAACTCACTTTGTGTTTTATTCTCTAGGCATTGGACTGAATTAATCAAGAAGTCAGGTTTTTGTCCAAGACACATCCCCTTGTATTCTGGATGATTTTAAGATGGCCTTGAGGATGGTCATCTCAGCTGGCCAGTCAGATACTCAGTAGCATCTTGATTCTGCTAATCAGAATATGAAATCCACTGTGTTCATTCACAGAAAGAGAAGAACAATCAGGACTCTCAGTTGCCAACCCAAATAAAGTCTCAGGGCTCGAGTGGAGGTGGAAGGAGTTGAGTTGATGCAATAAAATCCCTATTGGGTGGAGTTAAAATACCTGCCTTGTACTGATTGTCTCTCACGAAGTGAAAGCCACGCACACATAATACAAGGACTAGGTAGCTCATACTTGTTCTGACTATATATTTTACTGACTCTAGCTGGGAGAGGGGGGAGTAAGCAGAGAAAGTCCACGATTCAAGACTACAGTTTAAATTAAATTTTTGTATAATGGCAAGTCCCTCTAATATTTACAATAGACGCTATCATGAAAGGAATGGAAAGCTATCATCCCAGAAGGTTGTCTGATTAGGGTTATAAAAACTATGTGGCCCATTGACTTTCTAACAGTACTGCCTTGGAAACCTGTCTTGAATTCAAGTTCTACCACTCTTCCTTACTGTCGAGGTGACTCTGCACAGGTGGTTCTTTTGTTGTCTGGAAAGTAGAGACGGCCATGCCCTCCTTGTTTGACTTTTGTCACAGTTAGAGATGGTATAAGTGAACTACGTTGTTTTTGAGATTTCTGTTTTCAACCCATGACTTCATGAAGCCACCTGCTTCTTGATATCTTTAGACATCCTTACCCAAAGACATGGCTAGATACAATGAGCCCTGCATTTCCTTGTCAATTTCATTCAAACCTAAAAGTCAGAATAAGATCTCAGCTGGGACTGTGTAGGTCTGAGCATGAGAGTCTTTGGGGAGCTTTGAGTTGCATCTATTCAGAGTGACATGAAGGTAGGTATGTCTTCTTTGAGGATGAGCTCCTGGTCCTACCCTCTGTCCTGATGGCCAGTTTTCCTCCCTTGGTGCACATGTAGAGATAACTGATGGATAGGTAGATGACAGGAGTAAATTTAAATGTCTGTACCACTGGAGTGCCTTCTCAAAAACGTATCTGTTATTAACTTGATATAGTAGGCGATCCTTGCAGACAAAATGAGGTTGGCTCTAACACCCACCTGCTTAGACACCCTCTTACCTCATGGCATGGCTCTCAAACAGTTCTAAGGGATCATTATAGCTTAGTTCAGCCTCATTTGAATGCAGATGTCATTCATTGGATTACATTTTTTCTAGCTATGTTGGATGAGTTTGAGTTACTATTTTCTTACAAACTATTTTAGTCTCCTCCAGAAAACCTCACAAAAGAATATCACATTAATGTCACAAGCAATAATAATAGAATATTGGATCATGGCCCCACATGTTAAGAATATGCCACACCATTTCCCTCAACTTTGCTCTTCCATGTGCAACTGTTTGGCAATCTGGCAAACCATGAACCTTGAACATCCTATTTATATGGTAAAAAGTGTCTTTCCTACTGTGAGTTTTCCCCTCCCACACAGCAGACTGACTGCTCTCAGCTCTCACTGTTATCAGGGATCTCCATCTCATAACAAATCTGCTAAGACTGTGCACTGGATTGGGATCAAACCTCATCTTTAACTTCATGTTGGAGGATAGACACGTCACATTCAAAAGCAAGAGATGAAACTAGAAGGTGATTCTTTCCTTTCTTACTATCAAAGTTTGGTGTGAAAGGTTTCTGACCTCCTAAAAGTTGACCACATTCCCTGGAGTAGTTCTTCCACAGTGTTCATAGGAGTGGGAAAACAAGTTTATTTTTGTGATCAAATACAAGTTGGAAATGAATTCAAGTAACATAAACTGAACTTTGTAGTGGTCTTTTAAGGGCTGTATTTCTAGAGATCATTGTGCAAAGCCAGGCTGGCTTTGGGACCTACAACATTCTCACACTATAATAACTGGAGGGCATTTATCAAGAAAAGTCACAAGACAGTATCCACAGGCTTGAAATCCAGGTAAAGACAGATTTTTTGCTATTATTTGTTTAATGAATAAAAATCAATGTCTATAAATGAGGTCTTCTTTAGGATGGGTGGTCCTCATTGCTAGAATATGGTCTTAAGAAAATTATTTTAAGATCCCATAAGGAAGCCCTTTTCTATCCTGACTGAGTTGGCTGCCAATATCTCTCCTAAAAATGAGAGCAGAGAGAGTGGATTTTACTTGATAGATTAACATTATGATGTGATGGATTTTTCTGTACCATGGGACAAGCAATTCATTTTATGCCTAACAAATAGCAGGTGCTCCTTGCACAAGGAAACCACCTACATAGAAGTAAAATATCTTTTAAGGGGGCTGCCAAAAGTTCGGGCCTCTGGGCTTCTACATACTTTATTGCCCTGGGTAGCTCATTATTCTCTTAGGATTGCCATTTTCCTTTATTGGAGTGTGCAAACCAATAGGTGTGTGTAAGTGGGGCACCTACAATGGCTGTGGCGGTTTATACTGGATCCTGGACATTTTAGCTTTCCTCCCCAGGCTAAGCCCATTTTGAAGTCCAGTGTTAACACTCTTCCATGACCCACATCCTGCTCTTCCCATTTCCAGTCTTCTGTGCATGACTTTGTGCTTGAAACATCTGTTTTCTTGTTTTCCACTTCAAACTCTCTCCACCCTTCAAAGCTAAACTCTAAGACCACTTCCATCATGATCCCGGTTTCTGCTTGCTCAGTTGGATTCATCCCCAACCCTCAGCTCATTGTCTGTTACTATTTGGTTTCTCTGAGAAACAAATCCTGCAAGTACAAAATGTGACTCAGAGAGAGGGGTCTGTAAAGGAGAAGGAAGGTAAGAATGACTGCTCAGACTACCAATCAGACAGTTCCTGCCGGCCCCATGTGCTATGCTTTGCAGTAAAGATGCCCGGTTACAGATATCTGGCATTGTGTTAATCTTGGATGCTGCTACCTTATTCTGTCGCTGATTGACACCCACCTGGAGTCAAGCATATGCTGAGATGACCCCAAGGGCTCCAATGGCAGATGCCTGTCAGCTGACCATATTTCATCCAGAAATATAGCAAGTCCTTTTTCAAAGGATGGACTGGATGACTCCATCGCTAGGTTTACCTCCTTTATTCTGTGGCCCATAGGTTTAGAATGTGAGATGATGAAGGATTTGACTGCACTGTTGTTTTGCAGATATGGAAACATAGGCTTCGTGCTGGGACTCAAGCTCCTTCCTCTGTTGGATCTGATCCACACTGAGCTGAAGCTTGCATCCAATCCTAGCAGCCAACTCAACCTTCCCCACCTGTACTCTGTTACCAACAGCATGTATCAGTGTCCACTTTTCTAACCACCCAAAGGCACTGCTTCTTCCCTGGTCACCAAGGGGCATAGATACTGGATAAGAAAATGAGAAAACCCGTTAAAGCCTGAACTAGTTCATTGGCTTCCTATTAAATACTAAAAACAGTGTTTATTACCGTGAAATAGTTGACTTTTGTTACTTGAAATCCACACAGTTACAGATAATGAAGGGGAACTGGAACCCACAAACCAGCTCATCAGCAGCAAGGGATGGACTCAAGGTGGTCTGTGAAGATGTTTTAGTAAAAGAAAATCAATGAGCAGATTAGGAATAAACCAAAGTGCTTGTCTTCCTTTCTGCTTTCAGCAAAGAAACTTCAGGGCATTTCCAAAGTCCCTGTGTGGTGCCTTGTACTGGAGCCATCTTCCTACTCTTGGGGGAGGGAGCTGCCTCACAGGGGCCTGGGCCACTTGAGTGGTGACTAGTAATGCCTTAATTACCAACCCCAGAGCAGGTGATGTCTGGCTGTGGGTCCTCAGGGCTCTTGATTACTCAACTCCCCCTCTACAAGGAAACACTTTCCACATCAATAATTAAACAGAACAATTAGAGCAATTTAAAAAGTATAATTAGGCAGAATCAACTCTGTCTCCCTGGAGCATCCCCTCTCTTTCTTCCTCATGTTTCATGCCCACCCCCGCCTTTCTTTAAAGCATCATTTGGGGAATCTAGCAGGCCTCTGTTCTGAAGCTTTAAACCCCAGAGGGACAGGGGGAAATCCATTTACAAGCATAAAGGTGAGGGATAGAAGGTAAGGACAGACCCGGACCATCTGTTTTCTGTTCTTGATACACTGTTTCTGACACACAGACAAACAGCTTTGGTTCATGGGGTACAGAAGGGGAGATGAGGAGTGAACATGGGGCTGGCATTTGCACTTGGTCAAGGGGTCCCTGGCCCAGGGTCCTCTGTCCCTAGAATGGTGCCAGATACAATGTGTGACATCTTGATAGGAGACGATAGAGCAAAGATGTGAGGCCCTCCTACCTACTTCTCTGAATTTATCTGTACCCTGTGCTGGAGAGAGTCTATTTTTAAAAAATTTTTTAGATCTTAAAGAAATGACTGTCTTAGCCTAGTTTTTGTTGCCATCACAGAATAACCAGATACTGGGGTTATAAAGAAAGAGTTTATAAAGAAAGAATGGGTAGTGGTTCTGGTGGCTCCAGGTCCAGTCAGCAAGGCTGGCATCCTGGTAAGGGCTTTGTAGGCTGTTTCACAACATGGTAGAAAAATGGCCATGTGCAGAAGGAGCAGAAGGAGCTGGTGACCTGGCTTTACAACTCTTCTGGGAAGAACTCTCACTCCTATAAGATTCCATTGCACCTTTGATCCCAGCACTCGGGAGGCAGAGGCAGGTGGATTTCTGAGTTTGAGGCCAGCCTGGTCTACAGAGTGAGTTCCAGGACAGCCAGGGCTACACAGAGAAACCCTGTCTCGAAAAACAAAACAAAACAAAACAAACAAAACAAAAAACAAAAAACAAAACAAAACAAAAAAGACGCCATTGGATCAACACTGATGCAGTCATGAGGTTGGGGCTCCTTGACCATTCATTAGGTCCTACCTCCTAAAAAAGCCACCACACTGGGGATCAAGCTGCCAGTTGTGAATACCTGTAGATAAACACTTCCAATCCCAAATATGAAAACAGTAGAGTTGGTGATGCCTCCCAGCTCACTGTAGTGATTTAAACTTTATAGTTTGTGTATGTGGTCTTCTCTGAGATCACAGGATAAAAACTGAACCAATGGTTATCAACAAAGAAAATGTACTGTCTGTCATGAAGCAAAGACTGTCATTGTCCACACATCAAAGACCACTCTCAGTTAGCATTCAGGGAAGGCTATACTGAGGAACTACAATCAAACCAGGAGCCAAGAATGGAATGCCTCTCCTAGGAAGGAGAGTGAGAAACAGACAAGGGCTCACATACCAGGGCCCAAGGGACAGCAGGATGCAGTGCAGTGACCAGGTCAGATCTGAGACTACTCAGGGGAGACAGAAGGGCCAGGGCAAGTCAGTGGCATTCTGGCCTGCAGATGACAATCTCAGGGTCCACAGGGTCCAAAGGTCTGACCTCAGACCCTTTCTGGAGGTCACATAAGGGACAGCCAACCTCTCTATGCTGCTCAACTTCCTTCTTGGCATACTATTTCCTGCACCCACTCCCTGCTTCCTCACCATGGGATATTTATTTGACTTTCAGCTTGACAAAAGAAATCATAGAAAAGAAAGTAATATTTCTCTTCTTTTCAACCTTAGACAGATTTCACAGGAACTCAAGATGGGGGTGGGGCAAAGAAGAATCTGTTTTGGGCCTAAATATAGGCAACTATAGATTCACCTCTGGAGGCCTTAGAGGTCAGGAGGGAGAAACCTGATCAGACATAAGGCTGTGTCATTAAAAGGACAGGCTCAATTGGAGGAGACAGAGTGAGAATGTCCTCCTTTTCTATCCAATCTGTGATGCACAATTAAAGCATAAAATGAGAGAAAATATCCAACTTGTTTTCTCTGGAGTTCAACCTTCAATTTAAAATGTACTGGACATCAGGAATAATGAAAATGACCCGCAAGTCTCCTGATTCTAAAAGAAAAAATATTTAACCAAATACATAGAGAAGACAAATAAGCAAAAACAAAACAAAACAACAAAACAAAAAATCATAACCAACCCTCAAGAGAGCTAGAGAGCAAACAGGCTGTCTCAAAGAAGTTGGCAATACATGTCTTAACCCAAGTAATATTTGAGAAAGCACTGGCCTCGGTGAATAGTCTGAAGGAAAACATGCTTGTGACTTAGGGCTATTTTAACCATCATCACTCAGTGCTGGGGTGAAGCGTTTGCTGGGGCAAGCATGAGGACTTGTGTCCAGATCTCCTCACTCATGTAAAAGCCAGGGATGGTGGTATTCTCCTGTAGCCCCAGCACCAGGTGATGGGGAGAACGAGGCATTCTTGTGCTTGCTGGCAGTCTAGACAAATGTAGGTGCTTCAGGTTCAGTGAGAAGCTCTATCTTAAAACATAAGGTAGAAAGCAAAGCGGTAGAGGAAGACACCCTACATGCACCTCTGGCTTCCGTATGTGCATGCATACATGTGGTATCTCAAATGATCATGGTGAAGACAGTTAAGGATTCCAATAAAGACCTCATCTTTTGAGGATGGACACAGATCCTGGAAACGTGCTTTTTGCATTCCAGTGACCATGTCTTCTGATGGCTCAGCATCTTTACTTTTGTCTTTGCAGAGTTAGACATTTGACAGTGTCCACTGCGGACAGCTCTTGTAATGATTCCCTGTGCTTGTTTGGTTTGTTATCTGTGTGTCCACCTCTCATTCTTCAAGTTTTTTGTTCTTAAGCCCAGCCCATATGTGGGAATGCCCAGAGTTCAGGACTTGTCCTTACATCGTTACATCTTAGTTAACTGAGCCTGTTTCCTTGAGAAACAAACTGCATGGACTATGTAACTTTATATCGTCCTTATTTATTTCATCTTAGTTAACTGAGCCTGTTTCCTTGAGAAACAAACTGCATGGACTATGTAACTTTATATCATCCTTATTTATTTCATCTTAGTTAACTGAGCCTGTTTCCTTGAGAAACAAACTGCATGGACTATGTAACTTTATATCATCCTTATTTATTTCCCCGTGGTCCACAGAACCACAGACAGATGGCTAGGTCATTTTATTTGTAGAAAGGAAATATGTAAAAAGAAAATGGACACAGCATCATTTGGCTTTTTTCAACGAGTCTTAGACTCAGGCTCTAGTTCCTTCTGGTTTTTATGAATGTCTTAGTTGGTCTGACTGCTTGTGTTTCACTAATCCTCCGGTCTCAGACTCCTTCATCTTAACTCTAAAAGCATTTTGCTGGGTGTGGTGGCACACACCTTTATTCCCAGCACTCATGAGGCAGAGGCAGGCAGATCTCTATAAGTTTGAGGCCAGCCTGGTCTACAGAGTGAGTTCTAGGACAGCCAGGGCTACACAGAGAAACCTCGTCACAAAAATACAACCCCCCCAAAACAAAAATAAACCAAAACACTTTAATTAGCATATACAACACTAAGTTTCATTAAGCTGTTTTTCAAATTGAATTAGCATATACAACACTAAGTTTCATTAAAGCTGTTTTTCAAATTTTACTTGTGTTGCTCTTCCTTTCCCACTTCCCTACCCCCTGATCACCCTCCCGTCCTCCTTCTCACCTCATGGTGGGTGTGCTGCCCGCTCCACCTCCCCAGCACATCTCTTTCCTTTCTGCTGTCTCCTTCCCAGTCTCATAGCTCACTCCCACTGTCAGCCCCACTGATATACATATAGTTAGACATGATGCTGGACTATGTGCGAGACAGAACAGGCTATACCTGTCTTTCTGGGTCACCTTCACATAATGTAATGCTTTACAAATACATCTATTTTTCCCTGTAAATTTGATACTTCTACAGCTGAGTGAAATTCCTTTGTGTATGTATGGCACATTTTCATCCCCCATCCTTCTGTTGGTGGACATCTAGATTGGTTCGACTTCCTGGCTACAGTGAGTATGGATGAGTAGGTATCTTTGTGGAGAAGCAGAGAGTCCTTTGGAGCGCTATAGCTGGGTTGTATGGAAATTCCATTTTTATTTTTCTTGAAGAAGCTTCACACTGATTTCCATAATTACTGCGAGTTCACAGTCCCACTGACAGTGGATAAGGGCTCCTCTCTCTCCACATCTTCACCAGCATTTATTGTTGTCTGATTTCTTGGTGAGACTTCTGACTGGAGTCTGCCTCTGGTTCTTACTGTGGTCATGTCTGTTTAATTTCCCATCTCTTTTACTTCCCAGTTATGAAGAAGTGCTTATCTTTCTTCCAGACACTGCTCATGTCATGTCCTGTCCCACCACAGGCCCCCACACAGTGGGTCAACTGACCACAGCTTGTAACTTCTGAAACCATAAGGCTTTTCTTTTCTTATAAGTTCATAGCCTCAGGCATTTTATCACCTTGCTGGAATGCTAACTAACATCCTTTATTTACCAGTGCATACTTGCTCAAGTTTTCCATGGGCTATGCCTCATGTCCGCAGCAGCCATTTCTCAGGGGATCAATCCCAGTGTTCTACCTCCTTTTCTGTGAATGAAAGTAGCATAGGGGAGGTATGTGTTGATGTGGCTTCACATCCAGGTCATGGCAGTCCATCACTGAGGGAAGTCAGGGCTGGAACTCAAGTGAGACCTGAGGCAGAAACCATGGAGGAACACTACTGACTAGATCCCTCTCTGGTTCCCTCAGCTAACCTTCTAGCACAGCCCAGGCCTACCTGCCTGGGGCTGATGATGGCCCACAGTGGTTTGGGGCCTTCCCACACTAATTAACTAAATAATTAATTAATCAATCAATTAACACATTAAAAATTTCTCACAGACATGCACACAGGCCAGTCTGATCAAGACAGTTCTACTAAGGTGCCCCCTTTCCAGGTGACTCTGAGTTGTGTCAAGTTGACACTAAAAACAGACCAAAGGCACCCAGTATCCGTTAACTAGCCTTGCATCCTCTCTCCACATATATAGTATAAATGCATGAAACTTAAATAGACATCGTTCAATAGAGTGTGTCTTCAGATAGACACTAAGACCAGAGATGGAATTTCGTTTTCTTCTTTCCTTTGCTCTTTTTGTTTTCAGACTTGTTGATCTCCTGGATGGCCCATGGTGTTCTGTTTTGACAACCTTATGTTGTCTAAGATAGAAGTTAAAATGTCAGGCTTGCCTTAATAAGATAAAATAATAAACAAACAAACAAGCAAACAAATAATCCACTTAACCATTTTGAAGGAAAACTGAATTAAATCAAAGCAAACCAAGAATAGTATACAGTACACTAACAGAGGGCAAAGAAAAACTTCTAAAGGGGAAAAAAGTCAACATCTTCGAAGTAATATGGATAAAGAATCAGCCTTTTAGAGATTCGATGCTCTTATCAGTATTATTTATATGAAAATGTAAAAAAGAACTAGTAAATATTAAAAAGTGGTTATGAATAATGTTTTTTCTTGTGTGATAGTGTCTATGTTATATCTTGTTGTATTTCATTATAGTCTTTGCCTTTTTTTGTGTGTGACAGAGTTTTACTCACAGAGATCCATCTGCCTCTGCCTTATGAGTTACAGGGATTAAGTATGTGTGCCACCATGCCCAGCATGTCTAGTATTGTGATATTTTAAGGCAGCTGTTAATAGCCAGGAGACAGTTTGGATTCTTGATGACCTTTGGCTATGTCTGGAGACATTTCTGGTTCTATCACACCTTGGAGGAGGACTAAGGAAGGGAGGTGCCACCCAATACCCATAGGGCAGATATAGGGATGTGCTCAAGCCCCACAATGCACACCATAACACTATATCGAGAACTCATCTGTATATGTACTGCCAACTGCATTGAAGTTGAGAAACATCATAAGACTTCTCTTGATCGCCAAGGAGCATGGAACCTTGCCTATAATGGCATGACAATGTTTCTTCCAAGAGCTGTTTTCGGCCTTATAAGGGCTTTATGAAGTGAACCTAGTCTTCCATATCATCACACTTGAAGGACTGTTTTTCAAGTTTATAGCACTGCTCAAGACTTGGGTCTTTGAGGCCATCCAGGGTATTTTGAGGTTAAAATATTAGTGACTGCTTCTCTGAGTGCTCATGAAAGCTGATTCATCACTTGGATGATTAGCTGTGTTGGTCAGAACTAATGAGCTCTGGGTGCCAGTAGCTGGTATTTGAGCTTAGTGGGGCATTGAGACTGCAGCATACTCAACTTCTTTCTGACCTGCCTGGGTCTCTGTTGCTTCAAAACCCAGCAGTGAAAAAAACTGCTGAAATAGCTGTTTAGTTCTCATCAGGCTAATTACTCCTTTTCCCAAGATGAAGTCTATATTGGGAAAGGCTGGAGCATCAGAAAGCACAGGACATCCTGCTCACTGGGGCAGAGAAGAGCAAGCTGCTTTTGTATGCCTCAAAAGAAACCAGCTATTAGAAAGAATCTGAAAGCAGAACACAAAATAGAAGGACTTCTAATGCCATCTGTAGGTCAGCCCAGCCAAGGGGCAGGTTCTGAGTAATGTGGAGAGGCAGGAGTTGGGGACATGCCATGGTAGGTAGCTGCTGCTCTGAGGAAAGAAAGGCCAAGAGTGGGTCACAGGAAACCTACAGAACTTTCCAAAATGATAGAGATTGCAATGGATGGATCTGCTTTGGGACAGAAGGTTTGAAACTATCACAATAGCATGTAGAAACGATGGTCAGGGTTTATCATGAGCAAGAGAGTTCTTTTTAAGTCCAGTGGACAGATCTGTATATTCTTCTGTGTCGTTGGCAGTAGTCACTATAGACTGATTCTCCAGACATGCACTTGTTGGGAACTTTTCCAAAGGAAGCCTAGAGGGTCAGGGGTTTGTGATCCTGTTCAGTTGATTTAGTGGCAAGTGTCTTGGGTTTCTATTGCTTCACAGAAACACCATGACTAAAACAAGTTATGGAGGAAAGGGTTTATTTGGCTTATGCTTCCACATCACCGTTCATCACTGAAGGAAGTCAGAACAGGAACTCAAGCAGTGCTGGAATCTAGTTGCAGGAGCTGATGCAGAGGTCATGGAGGCTGCTTACTGGCTTGACTCTCCATGGCTTGCTCAGTCTGGTTTCTTATAGAACTCAACACCATCAGGCCAGGGATAGCACCACTACAATAAACTGGGCCCTCCCTATGAATCACTAATTAAGAAAATGCCTTACAGACCTTCCATCAACCTGGTCTTATGGAGGCAACTGAACTAACTGAAGTTCCCTCCTCTGATGACTTTAGCTTGTGTCAAGTTGAGATAAAACTACCCAGCACAGCCGATCAGTTACTTTACATTATCTGGCTTCGAACTTCTATGGTGTCCGTGTATGGTAGGACTGATAGAAGACCTAGATTTGTCTTCCCCAAGACATATTACAGATTTAAGAGAACTGGGAATATTGGACCTGTACACAGTGATGCTTGTCTGATCTTGACCTGTTTGTATGCAGTCTCCACATCTTACTCTTCCTAAAGCATCCTGTGCTGGACACTAGGATATGGCCCTCAGCTACTTTATATGTGTACCATCATTTGAACTGCCTTCCAGACAGCTAAAAGTATTTGTTAAAATTTAAGGTAGGAGGATTGACCACTTCAAGTCAACAATTTTCATTATACTTTTGCTCTTGGCAAGAGTTAAACAATAGCCATATCTTCTCTCAGACAGTTGAAGTGAGTGAATAAAGTAGGTATCCATATTGGATTTTGATTGTCTGTTCCATATCTCAACTATCTGAGTCATCTACAAAACCACAAGACCAGCATCAAGGAGTTTATAAATCGTATGACAACTTGCTGTTATTCTGAGTAAAATTCACTGTCTTCATCTTCAGCACCACTTTTAGTACCACCGTCGCCGTCACTCTCAATATCTGAAACTCTTTTAACTTACATTCTGACAAGATGGGTATTACCATGGCTTTTCCAATTGGTAATAGGCATAGTAATGAGCTAAATGATCCCACTCCTAGCTGGAGCCACTAGTATCTCCATAGCGGAGCTGGGAAAAATTTGTGGTTAAGTAGTTCCCTCATGAATAGCTAGCCCATCAGTGTTGAGACATGAGTAAAAGCTGTCTACTCTAAAGCTTTTGACATACAATGTGAGTACTGTGTTCCTTCAGACTATTTGAAAGCCAGGGTAGTCACCAGGATTAGGGCTTACTTTCTTATCTTATCTTATAGAGTTTGAGATTTGAAAAACAGTTAAGGGAAAGAAATGTATCAGGCCAGAGGTAGTAGCAATTCTGTTTCTCAGTGCTTACATTCTTTGAAAGTGAGTGTTGGCCAGCAGTTGTATTCTCTAGAGGCACCCATAGTTAGTAAGGCTGGTGCTTCTGCCCGAATTTTATTACGCTTATAGTAGTAAAACCTCAGTATACCAATTACCTATGGCTCAAACAATGCTTCCTGACATCACTAAAAACCTCAGACAGGCAACTGCTACTCATTAAGCAGATGAGTAGCATTTAGCTGATGCATGCTACCTTAGAATCTCAGCTAGTCTGGCTCATGTGGTCACCAGTGGATCAACCAGATGGCTTGATGATTTTGGCTGAACTCACATGTCTGGTGAGTCAGCTGCTGAAGGCTGACCTAAAGAGACTGTAGCTGTTGCAGCAGAGGTGGATCAACTTCACTTCATCTTTCATGTCCTAAGAAGCTAATCTACACATACGCTAATAGTAAAGGCAGAACACTGGAATTTGCAGCCAAATGGGAAGGAGCTGAAAAGTATTACACTATTCCCTTTGTGTACAACTAAGCTGATTGTGTTTCCTCACTATTGTGAATAGAACAGGAATAAATATGTATCTGTGGTTATCTTTGTAATAGAATACAATGCCTTAGTAGTTGGGTGTACACCCAGGAGTGGTATATCTGTGTCATGTGGCAATCCTGTTTTTGAGGAACATTCAAAGTTATTCCCATAATTGTATTAATTTATACTCCCACTAACAGTGAGTAAGTGTCCCTCTATATTCATAACCTCTCCAACATTTGTTGTCAGACTCCTTGATGATAGCCTCTTTGACTGGGGTAAGGTGGCATCTCTGATTTCAATTTCCATATCACTGATGACTAGATGTATATTGATCATTTGTGGTTCTTCATTTCATTAGCCCATGTGTTGATGGGCAGTTCTGTTTACTGTGGAAATATCTCTGCTGCCAGTAGTAATCTACAGATTCAAGACATTGCCTAGGATAATTGCAAATACATTTGTCCTAGTTTGATTTTTCTCTTGATATGACAAACACTATGGCCAAAAAGTAACCTGAGAAAGAGAAGCTTTACTTAGTTTATAAGTTACAGTTCATTATCAGGGGAGGCCAGGGCAGAAATTCAAGGCAAGAACTAAAGCAGAGACCATACGCAAAGGACTCTGTTCACTGGCTTGCTCAGCCTGCTTTTTATACAACCCAGGACCTCCTGCCCAGTGGTGGCTCTGTTCCATAGTGGGATGAGACATCTCAAATCAATCATCAATCAAGAAAATGCCCACAGCCCAATCTTATGGAGGCAATCCTCAAGTGAGGCCTCTCTTCCTAGATGACTCTAGTTAATGTCAACTTGACAAACCAGCATAACATTTCTCACAGAACTAGAGAAAGCATTCTAAGAGTGCAAACAGAAATCAAAAGACCGTTAAAAGTCTAAGCAATCCTAAAGAGAAAAAAATAGTACTTGGAGATTTCACAAGAGCTGACCTCAAATTATACTGCAGAGCTACAGTGACAAGGACAGTCTGGTGCTAGCATAAAAAGAGGCTTGCAGTCCAGTAGAAGAGAATAGAACACTTAGAAATGAAATAAACCCACACAGTTGTAACCACCTAATTCCTAGTCAAGGTGTCAAAAACATGCGCTGGACAAAAGACAGCCTATTTAACAAATGGTGCTGGCAAATCTAGGTACCAACCACAGAAAGATGAAATTAGATGCTTCTCTCTCACCCTGAACAAAAATCAACTCCAAGCGGATCAAAGACCTTAACTTAGATCCTAAAACACTGAAACCTCTAGAGACCAACTTAGGGAATACACATTAAGGTGTACATATAGGCAAGGACTAGGACTCCAATTGGTCAATATCAAAACCACAAAGCTTTCTGTACAGCAAGGAAAGTACCAGAAGAGCAAACAGAATGAGCAGAAATCTCTGTCAGGTATACTTCAGACAGGGAGCTAATATCCAGAATATGAAAAGAACTACACAAATTAAACACCCCCAAAGTAGCCTGACATTATTTTGCAAGTCTGTCTAAGTCATTGCAGACAGATGTAGCTCAACCTTTTAATCTCTGGAAATGCTCTGTTATATGTTTTTTACCACAATGTGTTGATTTTTTTAAAAAAATAATTCCCTAACTGTAGTATCAGTGAATAATGATTAGTATTCGTCCTGCGTTGGGGAATGCATTAGCGGTGGTACTTTGGACAGTCTTCTCATGAGGAAGATGGGTATATTTGAACTTGAACTTCTTTAAATTATTTCTCCTTCAGCAGGGAATGCTTCAATCCCTTCCTCCTCCATGTTTACAAACACTTTCTTCAAAATATTCTGTTTCTCAGTTGACCCTGGTGAACCACTGTGGAAAGTTCATGATAAAATGAATTGTATGAAATGTGCAGGAGACAGACATTCACCTGCCTGCAGAGCCTCCCTTTCTTAGTCCCTGTAGAGGGTTTAAAGGCCACTCGTGGTGCCATTGTCATCAGCAGCCTACTGTCTGCAACTCTGCTTGGCCAACCTCCTCTAAATCCCTTAGGCAGAACCAACATTCTCCGGATATAAGACCATGCTCAGGGTGGCCATTCCTTGAAGGCAGGAACGTCGTAATCCCAGCAGCTCTATTTTCTAATAGGACGTTTGGCTTAAGCGGATCCTCAATGATGTTTGCTAAGTTAAAATCTTCACTGAGAACAAACCTGTTGTTGCCCAGGTTTAGCTCAACACTAATTGACCTACGGAGCCATTCAGCATTTGTTAGATATGTGCAGTCAATCACATATATATCCCCCAACTTACAATGCTTCTCCTTAAGAGGTTTTTGGGGGCTTTAAGATGTTTTTTAAAAATAATTTTTTCAGTGAAAAAACATATTTTGATTATGGAGTTTTGGTATTCTTCCTGGTCTGGAGATGTTCACACAGTATTCCAATGATGCTGGACATGAGACCTGAACCACAGCTCCCAGCCAGCAACAAAACTGAAAAGACTCTAGTAAATGTAAGTGCTGACACAAGGGGCAAATGGTACAGTCATGCTCTGCACTGGGGAAAGCAAGATGGTCCAATACACTGCACAACATTCCATCTGTCCATAAAGTTAAACAGAATTGAACTGGCAATCTTTCTCCTTGCTGTCTATAGCTAACATGGCGAAAAAAAAAAAAATCATACTAACCCCAAAGCAAAAGTTTGTGGAAGTTAATTTTAGATTCGCTGCAAACTTGGACCAGATTAAATACTGTAAACTGGAACCAAAGTAAATACCCTCTGACAGGTGAATAGAGAACTGCAGCACATCTACAGAGCAGAATACTACTCAGCCATGAAAGGACTGCTCGGCTGATGTGTGCACCAGCTTGAACTGGATCTCAACACATGGAGACACTGTGAAATGAGCCACTCACAGAAGGTCATGATTCCATTCTCTGAAGGACAGGCTACAGTGACAGAGACCAGAGCTAGAATGAATACTTGGAGGGTGGGGGAGAGCAGGAAGACAAAACAATTTGCCATAGCCGAATGATGAGACAGTTTTATGTTCTGATCATGGATAGTTATGCAAACCTATCATGCAACACTCTTACAGTGTGGAACCCTCAAGTATTTGTTCTTATACATTAGTTTAAATATAAAACAAAACTTTGCTTGGGAACATAAAAGCAAATCAGTATGGATGAAAACGGATTAATTTCCCTAGACTGATAGACATAGGGTGCAGAGAATGTCATTGCTTTCTAAATCAGCCACTGCAGTTTATGAAATCCTGGTTTCAGTGTACAGGCACAAGGGACGGGACTTTATATGAAGATTTTCCTAGTTCTTCAGCCTGTGTGGAGGAGACAACACTCAAAACAGTGTATGCAAGAGTAAGGTAGGTGGAAAACTTCCTGTGTTAGGTTTGAGACTGTAGAAATGTGACAGTTAAGAGGACTCTGCAGAGAACAGAGTGAGCTCAAAAGGGAAGAAGCCTGCCAGACAGAAGGGTTAGAGAGAAATGCAGTATACAGCAGTGGTAACACATCGGTACTGGATACAATTCTAACTGCCTGTTCAGTTACAATTTAAAAAGAAGACTTTGAATCCCAACTCAAGCATGGAAAGGGGACAGAAAGATGGGAAAAGGTGTGAAGGTGTGGAGCACTATTGTGAAACTTTTTCAGATGTGACACATCCTGCCTGTGTAATTGAGAACACACACCAGCTGTGGTTACCTGTGCTTGAGTGCGCGCGCACACACTCACACACACACACACACACACACACAGACACAGACACAGAGAGAGAGAGAGAGAGAGAGAGAGACAGAGAGAGAGAGAGAGAGACAGAGAGACAGAGAGAAAGGGGGGCATATGAGGTGGTGATATGGGCTCAGATTTTTAGACCACTGGCTTCTCTTCTAGAGGATGCAGGTTTGATTCCCAGCACCTACATTGTGGCTTACAGCTACCCATAACTATAGTCCCAGGGGTTTCCGACATTCTCTTCTGGCCTTTGCAGGCACCAGGCATATACATAGTATACACATACATGCAGACAAAACAACCTTAGATGTAAATTACAAAAGAAAAAGTCATGGAAGTAGGAGGTGGTGTAGTCGGGAGGAAGCAGGAGTCTTCAGAAGTGGGAAAGGTATGTAAGAGGGGAATTAGAGATGAATATGTTCCTAACACATTGTATGCATGCTTACAATTATCTAAAAATCAACATAATTAAGAAAATATTTCTTAAAGGGCTCCTTAGAAAGCAGTTGTGTTCCCTCTGTCACAGTGCCTAAAATGCTTGTGGCTGTGCTGAAGGGAGGGTTTGGGTCCAGTGCACAGACAAAAGGTGTTTGGGACATCTCTGCTGTGGTAGAGGAACATAGCACATGTGAACCACTTTGCCTGCAGCGTCTGTTCTTGGCAGCCCTCAGGTTTATTTGGCACCAAGGGTCCTGTCTCTCTGCCTCATTTTTCTTCCTAATGACTTCCCAGGGTCCTCTGCATGCTCCTCTGGTCCACCGTTCACATTTCTGAGTCCCTGGACAGGGGTACCACTGAAGGCTCACACACCACATGTCTAAACATTTAAAAAGTTATAAATCAAGCTAATACACTGCTAGATGAAATGTGCTTTTTCCCTTACTTTGACAAATATTCCTTGGTAACAATAAAACAGAAAAATAAGCTTAAACCTATTGTTTTTGTATGTCTAAAAGTTGGCAAAACACCAAAGATGACTCAATTTAATTATTATTGCTCATTTGGGATTTGCTGTGGATGGGCCAGAAGCATTTGGATGAGCCATAAAATAAAGATATACACAAATCATAACCTCTGACACTCACACACTAAGATTTATTTTTCAACCCTTAACGTAAGTAAATACCAATTATGTTGCAATCAATATTCCTCATATTAATTTTATTCTATTGACAGTAATGATCTCAATCACAGACTGAGAAATGCTTTCGGAAAAGTTCTAGATAGTAAATATTTTGGATCTGTGTGCCACATGTTTTTTGTCCCTTCCCCTTTCTATGTGCAGATCAAAAGCTGGGTAGACTGTGTGTAAGAAAATAGGTATTCTGTACTGCTAGCAATGGGTACATGGAGACAGGAGGGTCAGATGTTCAAGGTCATCCTAGGCTACATGGTACATTTGAGCCTATTAAAAATGATTAAAACTAAAGAAAAGGGAAAAAGAAAAGAAAAAATAAGAAAAATAGGTATGGCTTCTTCCACGCAAGTTTGTGAATTAAAAGAAATCTAACTATCAGCATCACCTGATTCCAGGCATCTTCATGACCTCAGAAGGAAACCTCATACCTGTTAAGTAGTTCCTCACTGCCCCCTCTTCTTTCAGCCCCTGGCACCGTGGGATGCTTGTTGTTTGTGTTTTACACAGAAACAGAATCAGAAAGTTAAAGAAAATATGTTGGTCTGGAGTACGGAGTTTAGTTTGGCAATCATGGATAGAAAGAATTTTCGAAATGTGGAAATTATAGTATACTCTGATAAAAATGTAAACTAAGATGAATTGTAAAACTTAAGAAACCAAGTCATTTTCTTGTATCTTAATTTAAAAGTTACCTGTCAGAGAATGAAAGCCACCAGAAGACCACAGTTTCCCATGTGTCAGATGATAATACAGTGCAGTCTAAAATACAAATTGCGTTCATCTGTGTAAAACTTTGAAATACAACTTATTTAAAATGGACTCATTAATTTTTAAAGTGTGTAGCTTTGTTTTCTCAAGCCCTTTTTGTTTATTTTGTTCTGAGATCCTGCTTTGGAAGATTCTTAGGTGCTCGTAGAGTCAATGTCATGAATGACCCACTTCCCTGAGACAGATCAACCTGTTACAGACAGCACTCCTGGCCTCTGTGAGAAGCGTGCTTCTGTCTTCATGTGTAAATGCTACTCGTTCACAGTGTGTGTGAGCTCCTTCAGTCACAAACTGGATCAGGAGAGGTGAAGGACACACACACACACACACACACACACACACACACACACAGCAGTTGCAGGCCCTTCCCTGTTAACTAGCAGGACACTTCTGCTCAGTGCTTCCTTTGTCCTTACCCTTGGCTGACTTCTTGTTCAAATCCTTTCCCAAATCAGAAGCTCTTTCATTCATCTCCAGCGTTGGCAAAATGCATCCTGCACATGCTCTTAACATATAGGAATTTTGTTTCAAAAACTCAGGGAAAGAGGTTGGGGAAGCATTCCCCTGGAGCTTGACTGATGTTAGTGATGAGAGACTGTGTTTAGGACTATGGGTTGCACTGCATTGCTTTCTGGTGTGATGACTTCTATGGTAAGCATGTGCATGTGAATGAGAGACACACGTGTCTTTCTTAACTGTTCGAGTGAACACCGGAGTCCTCTATCTGTGTTTCCTTCCACAGATGGCTTTACCCCTTCGCAGTGGGAAGAGGCCCTGCCATGCTGATGGACACTCTTTCCTTGCATTACTGAAGTTTGGTAGCAGCTTCGTTCCATAACTCTATTATGCTGGAACTTTATGGTGTCATGTTGTTGAGCGAGGCTATGATAAACGTTTGGCATTATTTTTGGTGCTGTTTCGGCATTACATTCATATTGTTTTCTATTGCTTAAAAATCAAGGAAACTGGGAGGCTTGCCCAGGATGCTGAAGATCAATTTAACAAGGGACATCCAGGGAGTCTGGGCCACCAGTTACCACCAGCATTGTAGCTTCAAGCTCTTCTTCTGCCACAAACTTAAAAGGCTGTTGATTTCATCTCTACTCTGTGTCTAGAATTTAGAAATAGGAAGAAAACGGTGATGGGGAGAGGTGGGGGAAGGGATGAAGAAGCCAAAGCCCATCTCTGCCAAAATGGAGCAAAGAGACTCCCTGTGGTCCTAGATTTACAGTGCTCCTGCCTTAATAGTCTGTCCCCACTACAAGCTTTACGTTGTTGCTTGCCAAGTCATGGACTCGAAGTCTGCCTTATCTTTAGCCACACACATGCACTGGCCTGATAGTCCTAGGCTGATAAGGCAGCCTTGCTGAAGACCCTGCCCACAGAATCATGGCAGTGATAGAGTTCTCAAACCCATCATTTATGAAACTCCTGTCAGGAGCTGGGATGAGCTCAGATGGGGAGCTTCCGAGGTAGTGGCTGAGATCCAAGTGCTCACCTGCCTTTGGTCCATGGTCTCCACACTTTCATTAAAAACTCTACTTCCTTCTTCTAGGTAGTTGACTTAAGTAGTTAAAGCTCCAGGTAAGCTGAAGAGAGCTGGATCTAATCTAACTTTAACAAAGACCCATGTTTAACAAATCTTCCTGGTTCCAAGCCATTTAGGGAATTTCCCCCTCTGTTGTTGAGCTGTGTTTTAGTTACAGCTGTCTTGTGTTTGGCATATGCTCATGGCACACAGTGACAGATTTTACTCTTCAGGAACCAACATCAGAATGGCTATGCTCTGGGCACAGTCTCTTTTAGAATTAAGACAACGTGAAGAACGATAAAATAGTGGATGAAGGGTTAAGAGACACAGGATCTCAGCCAGCTTTGTGTCATGGAAACTGGAGAACAGAGTGTGACGGGAAGTCAGTGGGGAACGTAGGGGATTTCTCAGGGTCCCCACCCCAAGTCTACAATTCCATGGAGCTTCTCGGGAGACAGCAGTGAGGAATTTGGATGACTTGTTCCTTTTTTTCCTGTATCTGGATCTCTGCTATCTATAATCTCTTGGTTTGTCTTGTCTGTCTGCCTGTTAGTTACTCATGCAAACCCCTCGGGGCTTGTGAATTTCCAGCGTTGGTTCTGGTGACCATGTGATACGCTGCTGTTTTATTTCTGGGACTTGTCACCATTTTAACTACATTAAATGTGGTTTAGTAAGACTCACATTCTGTTCTGATTTTAGATGTTCCTAACTTTTTTTTTTTTTTTTAATACACAGACTTCATTCAAGAAATACACAGACTCATTCAAAAACTTTTAACTTGACTTGTTCAGTCATTTGGCTAAAAGGAGCATGCAAGTTCCATTCTAAGAATGGGGGTGGGTTTAAGTTTTCTTGAATCTTTGTACTTGTGAGCATCACATCATCTTGACCCTACTTCAGGTGAAGTAAAGGTTAGCTGAGTATAAAAGTGACTTTCTTTTCTTTTAAACTTTTACTACAATTGGGGACTTACACTGAATGAAGTCTAAAGCTACATCTGTCAGTCTCTTCCCCAGTGGTAGCCTAACTGGGTTTTTACTTCCCTTTCTACATAAATGCCTCTGAGAGTCTTTATTCCCAAACTCTTACATACCTGCTAGTGGATGCCCAGGTGGATCTCTGCTAGGGTGGGAGGCAGCTACTCGGAGCAAGAGCCACAGGCAGGGTAGAGCAGTCTAAGAAACTTCAGTCTCAGAAATGGCTTTAGCCCTCTATGGAGGGGCAAAGTGACATTTTCCTACCCCTCTTTGTGGTTTCTTAGCTACAGATGGTCTTACAGAAACACAGAGGAGCACTTGGTCCCATGAGTCAGATGACACTTTGGAGTAGCATTTGTGACAACATAGACAAAGGTAGAAATGTCATCTGAAGCTGTTTTATCTGTGAAGGAGGCTTTAGTGAAGTTGGGGACAGTGAAACTTGTGGGAATCTGGTCTAGTTTTAGATCAGTGGTTCTCAACCTTCCTAATGCTGTGACCCTTTAATACAGTTCATGTTGTGGTGATCCCTTAATCATAAAATTATTTTGTTGCTGTGTCATAATTGTGATTTTGCTACTGTTATGAGTCATAGTGTAAATATCTGACATGCAGGATATCTGATATGTGACCTTTGTGTGGGTCAAGACCTGCATGTTGAGAACTGCTGTTTTAGATCATCAATGCCTAGTATGATGACAGTGGTTGACTGGGAGAGCCTTAGCATTCACGGGTGTGGCTGCTTTTTAAGCATGAGACCTAAGATAGCTCTTGTCCTCCTCTTTCAAGGTGGTTTCTTGTTGATGACCACAGATGTATATTCTGCTTTTCCCAAGTTTCTCCAAATGAGCAATCAAGAATCCTGGACTTTATATACTCCCCTGGAGTTTTGTTCTTAAAATAAACTCTGGTGCCTGATGAATCATGAATCTGGGGACAGTCAGAATCTCTTCCATTCCTGTGTGTCCTTTGATCATTTAGAGGATCAAATGGATCATTCCAAGATCCATTTGATCTTGGAAGCCACTGACTGTCCACAGCACAGTAAAGCATCCCAGACTCTCAACTGAACATTTAACTTTTTTCACCATGATTTTTAGAGTGATCCATACAAGTTTGTTCAGTGTGGGAGCTGGTTTAGCACATCAGTCTCCCTCTTCCTCAGAAGCCAACTCAAACATCAGCAGAAGGAGTTTCCTGTCCAGAGTCACGAGTCCCGGTTTGAGAGGGGTCTCACATCAGAGCAGCAGGAAAAGAAATATTAACATGAGCAAGCCTTGGCCCCAGAGACAGCAAGCTGACAGCTCCCAATTGAATGTGGTTTCCTCCCTTCCAGACACACGGTTAGGGATCTCCAGGGACTACCTGCAGACATTGGCCATCCAGAGAGAAAGCTCTGGCTGGTGTACTTTGCTGCTGGAGGCTTACAGAAACAGACACAGGAGACAGACTGAGAGCATGCACATGCAAACTGACCAGATTTATTGATCCCTCAAAGTAAATCGCCCTTGAGTTGTAACCCAGCATTTCCCCTTGCAGCTATGCTTCCTTTGTAGAAGGCAGCTTTTGGAACAGGCAGTTTACATGCCAAGATGAATTGGGGAGTCGGGGGGGGGGGGATGCATGTAGTAATTAAACATTTAGTCACAATGTCCAAGATGGCCAGTGCCCCTAATAGAAGGAGTCACACTGATGATGCCTGGGTATTTGGAAGGGTTGATAGAACATGTACTCTAACATGAGAAAGACTTAGAATTTTATTCTGTTCCTGTGAATCTCTGGCAAACCATGTTGCCTCTCTGTCTTCTGAAATGAAAATTCACATTCTTAGCTGCTCCTGTGGTTGTGAGACCAGAGTGATGTTTCTTTTACCCCAGTCTGTGGTAAGAGGTTCATAAGTGTCTATTATCATCTTATTTCTTGTGACATTCTTTCTAGGATCTAAGTTTGAATCCTGACTGCTCTGGATCTGTTACTTGTAACACAGCCTGATCTATGAACGTCATCTGATTTTGAGGAAGCATGAGATAGATGCTGGTCTCCTCCATCCCAAACTTGCTTTTATCAAATTCAAGAACCCACTCAGCCCTCAATTCCCTGGTCTTTGTGATACCACTCTGCAGAACATCAAGTTAGACAAATCAGTGTCCTGAACCATACAAGGAATCAATTGTGTTTTGCTGAACAGAAGCCCAAAGAATTACAGTGATTTGCCTAATGCCACACAGCTACTATTGACAGAAAGTGGCTGAAATCTGTATTGTCTCTCTCCGTTCTGAGTTTCCTATGAAGGCGTACTACTGTCTTCACAGGACTGTGAAACAGCCACATTTCAGAGCAACACCAATGCTGTGACTCCCTCTGGGTTCTTGGGAAGAGATAACCTCTTTTTACAAGTAATTCAAAATCCACTAAATAGAAAACTACACACGCATTTCTATTTTCTTGTAGGGAAAGGATTACTTCCCACACCCTAACTTGCTAGTTTGTAAAATCTCCATTGTTTCTGCTTTTAAGCCTTTGTAATCCTCTTTGGAAACACACCACACACACACACACACACACACACACACACACACACACACACACCATGTAAATCATCCACAGCATCTTTATGTCCTTACTCTGAACATGGCTTTTACTCCCCCCCCTCCTCTGCCCTTCCCGTATTGACACTAAGCTCTTCGCACTTGGATTACATTGGAAGAGCTTTCTAAAGCATGCGCCCACCTAACCTCACCTGCACACCCACCGTTCCAGTCATTTGCATGTCATTGATTATGTCCTCCTCTTGCCAGTCTAGCCCAGTGGTTTTCAACCTTCCTAATGCTGTGACCCTTTAATACAGTTCCTCATGTTGTGCTGACCCCCAACCATAAAATTTATTTTTGTTGCTACTTTATGACTGTAATTTTGCTACTGTTATGAATCATAATGTAAATATCTGTGTTTTCCACTGATCTCAGGTGACCCCTCTAAAAGGGTGCTTTGACCCCCAATGTGAGTCATTCACAGCATACAGGTGGAGAACCACTGATCTAAAGACACATGACTGCCCTGTTCATGTAGGCAGACAAGTACTTCATCTCATTGATTTTAGTCCTGAGCCCAGGCCTTTCTGAATCTTCCATGGTGTTCCGGATCACTGTCAGGATCTCATTTTCTCCAGTGGTTACCCAAGCTGTTATTTTAAGTCTTTGTTTGTGGATTCCTTTTCTAAACCCCTTTCATTGCTGGCTTCTTATCTGATGCAATAGGAAGAAACAAGTCCCAAGCACAGAGAGGACCACTTATTACTGTCTAGGTATATTATTAGTGGTATACATTTTATTGTATTAATATTAATTATTATATAATACATATTGGTATTAATTAATTATATCATATATGAGGAGATCATAGGCCCATTTTATCTCTCTTACAGATCTTCAATGATAAAATGGAAATGTTATTTCTAAAGCATTTTGCAAGCACCACTTACAAAACTATCTTCAGGTAATCCCTCCCCCTAGTCAGATTCTTTGTCACTTTCTCTATGGCCATGCCCATCTCTATGCCCCAGATGTGGGAATAGGCATCCATGTGTAGGATAGAGATTATGCAGCTCCTGTTCTTATAGTTTATCTGGGGTAAGAGGAAAGCGGGCAAGGGTGGATCCAGGAATCTTAGAGAGGTAAACCCCACTTTTCTTCTGTCATCTACATTTCCACAATTTGGAGATATGCTGAGTTTGGCCAAAGCGATTTTTGTTTTGTTTGGGCTTTACAAAACACATGCTTTTCTTGGAACCTTGTGGGAAACTGGCCATTTATTTTTTTATAAGTGTAGTAAAATATTTATTCAACTATAACTTAAATACATAAAACCACACAAGCTGGAGTACAGCTCCACCACCGGCTTACACAAAGTGGATACACTGTGTGAGGAGTGACGGGACAGGTGGACTCCATCTCTTTTGCTCTTTCTTCTGATTCCCCATGGGCAACAGCTGTTCTGATATCTAGTCGGATACAGGAGTTTCTTGTTTATCTGTTTTTGTTTTTATGTTTTGTTTAATGAGTGTGTGTGTGTGTGTGTGTGTGTGCGCGCGTGTGCGTGAAGACTCGAGAGGAGCCACACACAAGAATGTGGAGGCCAGGAGCCAGTGTCAGGTACCTTTTGTCTTCTCCAAATTGCTCCTCCATCTCACTTTTTCTTTTGTTTTGTTTGTTTGTTTGTTTGTTTGTTTTTTGGTTTTTTGTTTGTTTGCTTGTTTGTTTGTTTTTTGAGACAGGGTCTCTCACTGAACTCAGCCAAACATGGAGTTCTCTGATTGGCTGAACACACTGACCTTTGGGCCCCAACGATGCTCTTGTCTCTGCCTCCCCAGTATTAGGGTTACAGACACACAGTGCTGTGTCTGACATTGTATGTATTTCTGGGGATCTGAACTTGAGTAATCATGCCTTTCCGGCAAGCCATCTTTGGAGCTCTGATCACCAACTTATCATGGAGGAAGCTATTTTAGCTTTTATTCTGTTGCTATGATAAACACCATGACCAAGGGAATTTATAGAAAGAAAGGTTTATTTGGGGCTGGCAGATCCAGAAGGATGTTTCAGAGTCTGTCATAATGACAGAGAGGAGGTAGGCCTGCAGGCACCATGCATACATCGTGGTAGGAACACTGAGAGCTCGCATCTCAAAACCATCAGGAAACCAAGAGAGCAAACTTGAAATGGAACAGGGCTTTAAACTCCCAAACTCCATCTCATTGACGGACTTCCACCACCAAGGCCATATCTCCTAAACCCCCACCAGCAGGGACACCAACTGAGGACCAAGTATTCAAGTGCCAGGGACTCTGGGGGACTATCTCATTCAAATCTCCACAGCGGTCACACAGCAGATGCAGTGCCAGGACTAGCTGAATTGATTAGAGTTCTTTGTAAGTCTCATACACAAGCAGGTGTGACTGGCACATATGAAGCCATTCATTCTGGATTGTGATGTGTTGTGTGTGTATATTGGGTGTATTCTGGTTTTGATGAGCATTTGGCTACCTTGAATTTGGGACCATCATGATTATGTGACCATGGATGGACAGCTGTGCACTGTCACTAGTTGCTGAAGACATGTGTTCAACTCTTGTAAATTGCGGCAAGCAGCTTTGGAGTCACTGTGTCTGCTTGTACTCCACCAGCAAGATTCCAGTTGCTGAATATCCTCACCCACCTTGGAAAACCCTCAGTCACTTTTATACTAGTTGTATGGGTAGATGAGTCAGGTTGTGGTATTGATACAGGGTTTTAATTTTCATTTCTTTCATAAATAATCAATTCTAGTAACTCCTCAAGAATTAATTAAACATCTAAATACTGTGTTTTTTTATAAAATTGTTATTCAAGGCTTTTGCTCATTTTTCTTTCATTCTGTTTATTTCTTTGTTTATTTATTTAACTTATTGACTTGTAGGAGTTCTTTATGGCTCTTGACAGACATACAGTTTGTAAACATTTTCTCTCACGCTGAGGTTCGTCTCTTTACCCACTTGACGGTATCTTTTGATGAACTACTTTTCATTTACTCCAACTTATCATTTTATTAATTTACTTCTTCAATACATTCTAAACATTTTTCCTCCTTCAGAATCATTAGGCTCTACTCTTGTAAATTTTCAGCCTGCTTACATCTATAAGCAATATGGGATTTGTTCTTATGTAAAAGGTGATCAGTCAAGATTGAATAACTATAATTTAGTAAAAACAAATAGGAAAGGAGTATTTATCCATCCATCCATCCATCTACATATCCATCCATCCATCCACCCACCCATCCATCTATCCATCCATCCATCCATCCATCCATCCATCCATCCATCCATCTATATATCCATCCATCCATCCATCCATCCATCCATCCATCCATCCATCTACATATCCATCCATCCATCCATCCATCCATCCATCCATCTACATATCCATCCATCCATCCATCCATCCATCCATCCATCCATCCATTTGAAGTTACTTCTGGAAAAAGGTTGTACCAGTTACCCAGGGAGGACAGGGATCAAGAAGAAAACATGAGGACAGTGGAAATCCAGGGGAAATGGGCTCATACTGGTAGGAATGACTGAACACATGGATCCTTTTGCACCTTCTTATTTGGATTAGAAGCATGCTGAGTGTCCTGGGTGGCTCTTTTTGGATGATGCTCCCAGTAACAGAGGTGTCTATATGCAGACAATGGTGAAGCATTGGCCACCTAATCCAAGGGGGTATCCTGATTCTTACACTATCCCAGAGGTCCAACACAATGGCAAGTGTGGTGTGTCCCCTGTGCAGTGTGGAGAGAGAAAACCCTCCAGGTCATTCTAGCAGTCCCACCAGAAACTATTGTCTTGACCATTGGCTTTGGTAGAAAAGAACAATCAATCAACTTAGTCTGTCTGCCCTGGCTTGTTTGGCTCTAACATTTCCTATAGTGTAGACAGCTACAGGAACAAGCCCTAGACCCATATAGATTACTCAGTGACAGATCAGCTCCAAAGTGATGGTGGCATGATATCCAAAGCAGACACAAACTTTGAGGAACAGTTATTTCTGGTAACTGAATCCACTTAAAGACTATGTTCACTTCTCCCAAAACAACCAGTTAGTCTGTGTCTCTCCAAAGATAGTGACCAACTCATGACATTCAAGCTGGGCATTCTTAATGTCCATACTCAATGGGCCAATGCTGGATGCCCTAGGGTCATGACAGAGAAGGTATCTCTGGTTTTATCTGGGGTTCTTGTCTGGACTGAGGGGATCCTCCTGCCATTGGGAATCAAGTCAATGGTCACCACTCCCTTCAGATCAATGCTTGGCACACACTCTGGAGCAGAGTCTCTCTGACAGTCCTTTACAGTCCAGATCCCTGAGCCATTTGCCTTGACTTTTCTGTTGAAATTTTAAAAATGGGCTTAGGTAAATTGAGTCACAGCTTATTCCCCTTTCCCCTATCAACAGTTAGAAGCTATAAGCCACAAACCCCATTTTCTGATTTCAGATCAGCTCTACAAATGGTCAAAAATTATTTTATTCCCCTTTGGTCTAGCAAGATGAAAATGAAACCACAGACTCTTTGAGTATTTAGCTCCAGCACTTAGTCATCTTTAAGCCAAAAGACATAATCTAGCTAGATCCATCCCTCAAAGCCTTTGTTCCTTCTTGAGTGCTTAAAAAACTTGCGGTAAACTGTGCTCAGCCTAAAGTGGGCTGTGTTAGGTTCAAGAGTATTAACTACATATACGTTATGCAATCAGTCTCCAGAACTCTTCATCTTGAGTTGTTCTCCATGGTGTAACAAATTCTTTACTCCCACAGTAATCATCGGATTTTCCCATCCCATGAGTGACAGGAGGTAATAAGGATGACTTTCTTGGGAAGTCCTGTTTGGGCTGTCTCTTTTCAAGCACTTATTTGGGATAGGCTTTTTAAAATATGGATTATTTTTCTGAGGTTTAGTAGGTTTGTTTTGGCCAAGCACAATCTGAAGCTTCAATCTCTGAGAAAGGCTCCTAGGGGTCTATTTGCTCCCAGAGACAAGCCAGCCAGGAACTCCCAAGAGCAGTCTGCTCTCTCTTTCAGAGTCTAGGCAAAATGTGAAGTAAACTAGTTATAACTTAGAGATTATAGACAAGGAGACAGGAGTCTGCCCCTGTGTTTTTAAGTCAACACACACCCGTTACCCTTCCAGAGTATTTGGTGTTTGCTTAAAGCCCAACACTTTTTCATAAATTTGATCAAATTTCTTTTACTGGGAAATTCCAACCATCTTTGGCCAGGTTTCCTGGCCTGTGTTGTACAAGGGTATCTTAAGTTCCAGAAGCTCGTTGGTCTAACTGATTCCTCAGAGTCTTTGGCATGCACAGGTGAGGAAGGGCAATGGGCATCTCAGGTATGTTGCACTCGTTTCAAGCTGTGCTCACCTACATCTGGATCTTAAGGTATACAAGAGATGGTTAATATGATGCATCATGTTGTAAAATAAATAACAAAAGTTCTTTCAGAGTTAAAAACAGGAGTTGAGCACCATCAATCAAAAATACAACTAGCACTGCCCCCTCACAGAAGAGTAGAGTCACTTTATTAAAATTTCCAAAGTAACAAACACGGGAGGAAAACACCATTGTATAAGCTGAAGCATTGTTAGCACTAGACACACAAGGCTGAGGAATGTGTGCCAGGAACTACCCACATGAGAGCACAAATGCTTGCAAAGTAATAGAGAGGATGTCTGCCAACTGACTTTAAAGCAATCCAGTTGGCATAGTGAGGGAGTAGATGGAGCAGCGTAGAGATGGGGGAGCTCATAAATGAAAGTGGCCATGGTTATGCATTCCTGGAGGAGATAGGATGTGCATGAGATTTACTTGACATGTTTTCATCTTTTGTATTTGACATTTCCCATTTAATGTCTACTTAGCAAACAGTGAAGGTGGGGCAGGTGCAAAGACATCAACAAAGAGAAGCATCCAACACTAAAAGTGCTCATAGGGTGCTGAACGTATACTAAAAGTGCATCCCTTTAGTATGAATGCAAAATAGATACTACAAAATTATGGAAGCAAAATAGCCATTAAAATTAAAAATAAATACAGCTGTGGATGATGCTTGCATCAAAAGAGAAAGCAGAGCTCCTCGGTGTAACTGATAGGTATTGATGAATAATGACTAGAATGCTGGTACTTAAGAAAGTTGGTCAAGTCCTACTTGAAAAGTGAGTCTTGGAAAATCAAGTGCCTTTATGACTGGAGAAGACAAATTGGAAGAAAAAAAAAACAAACAAATGCAATCAAACCCATTGTAAGGGATCAACAAGGCAGGGCTTTAAGGGGGGCATTTTAAAAAAGCTAGAATGCAAATCAGTGAGTTAGAGATAGGAGCATCACAAGAAGGAATAAGGAAGGGCAGAATGAATGCAGGAACTGTGGCTGAGAATGAAGTTGTAGCTGTGAGTACTCACTGCATGGTTTTCAGAAGAATGTTAATTGCCCCAGATCAACACAAGACAAGGCAGTGTTAGAGCAGCATAGTGACCGTCTGGGGAAAGAGGAAAATACCCAGAGATCACACTACCCTTCCTGCCCACGACACATACATTATCAGCCCTAGATGGAAGGGACTCTGAGCAAACTCCAAAGGAACAGAAAACAAACTAAGACATTTAGAACACGATAATCAGGACTTTTCTAACCATTGCAGACACGATGGGACCCTCAGGAGTTGTGCAGATAAGTATTTTCTGTTACAGAAAGCCATTTCCTCTGTATCCATGAGGCTTGCCCTCCCCCAAAGAGCCCCAGTTGGGACGGATCTGAAATCCAGGCTAATACCAGACCCTCATGCTACCTTAGGCTTTCCCTACATGCCCTGTACCTTTGCGTGCCGCTGCAGTGTTAAATGTCTGTTCCTATGTGCTGTGCTCTGGTGCCCCATTACTGCTGTTTCCCTTTGGGGCCTCCATTACACGGGAACTTTGATAATGGAGCAGCTAATTTGATTGCCAAGTTAGCCACTACGTGACTAATGGACAAGTAGTGCATATAACATGGATGTGCTGGGTAAAGGAATGATTCTTGTCCTGGATAGACAGAGGGGGGCTCTGGGAGACTTCACCATGCTATTTGGAATGGCTTGTAATTTAATTGTTATGGATTGCTTATTCCTGGAATTTCTGTGTGATGTTTTTGAACTGTTGTTGGAGGCAGGTAACTGGAATTAGGGATAGGGAAGACAATTGCTATTATTGCTGAAAAGGAGGGGCCAGAGAGATGCCGAAGTGGTTCTGAGCACCTGCTGCTCTTTCAGAGCTCTAGCGTTCAGCTCCCCACACTCGAATCCACAGCCATCTTTGACTCTTCAGGAGACCCAATGCTCACTTCTGGCCACCAGAAGCACCTGTATGTATGTGTACAAACTCACAGAGTTTAAAAATAAAATAAAACCTTTAAAAAGATCCTTTTGTTAATGAGGCAATCTTTTTTGAGAGAACTTACTAAGCTTTTGTATGGAGGGCAACACTACTCTGAGATTTGAGACAGCCATGGGCAGGATGGCATTGGGTATTTTAATGCATTTTGATAGCACTGTAGTTGTGTTTGTGACAATGTAATTCACCTTCAGAATGCATCGACATTGCATATTGTAGTTGGATAATGGTCACTAACAGAACCTTTATTCTGTGTTGGGAGCATTTCAGAGCTCTTGTGGTGCATTAAATAATTGCCACAAAAACTGAATGACAGAGGCATTATGTCCAATGTTTGTCCCAATGGTGTAGAACACTGACTTATGCATAAAATGCAAGCCAGAGTGAAAAGTACAGTCAGATTCACTCACTAGCATAAAACAGACACTATTTACACTAGGAATTAAAATTAACACAGATGAACAAAGACTTCCTAGTACAGGTTTGTCTGAATTTTCCTCTATACAGAAACAACAAAATTATTGTTTTATATATGTTCACATATGGCCACTAGTGTTGAGATTAAAAAAACATGCTCAAGGAATGCAAAGCAGTCACTGCCACCAAGCATTCAGGAAGTCAAGGAGCTGGAACTGCAACCCACAGGGGAAGTCTGAACCCAGACTGGGTGGCTTTTTCCAGTTCTTGGGGTCCAAAAGGGGACTTGGCTCACTTTCCAGATTCTAACATGCCTTCTTGCTTTCCTGCAGGGACCTGATGCCCAGAACCCTTGAGGGACAGATCACCATGGAGAAGACGCCTAGCTACTTTGTGACCCGGGAGGCACCCGCGCGAATTTCAGCCATGTCTAAGGACACCAAGCTCATCGTGGTAGTGCGCGACCCGGTGACCAGAGCCATCTCGGACTACACGCAGACGCTGTCCAAGCGGCCGGACATCCCCAGCTTCGAGAGCCTGACCTTCCGCAACCGCAGCGCGGGCCTCATAGACACGTCCTGGAGCGCCATCCAGATCGGCCTGTACGCTAAGCACTTGGAGCCCTGGCTGCGCCACTTCCCGCTCGGCCAGATGCTCTTCGTGAGCGGGGAGCGGCTGGTCAGCGACCCGGCCGGAGAACTGCGCCGCGTGCAGGATTTCCTGGGCCTCAAGCGCATCATCACCGACAAGCACTTCTACTTCAACCAGACCAAGGGCTTCCCGTGCCTCAAGAAGGCGGAGGGCAGCGGCAAGCCGCACTGCCTGGGCAAGACTAAGGGCCGTGCGCACCCCACCATCGCGCGCGAGGTGCTGCGGCAGCTGCGTGACTTCTACCGGCCTTTCAACCGCAAGTTCTACCAGATGACAGGCCGCGACTTCGGCTGGGATGGATAGCAGAAATAATTTAAAAAGAAAAAATAATATCAAAATATAATATATTTTTTTACCAGTCGGTAGAGAAAAGACAGTTTAATATTTGTGTATTAAGAGTATGTGTTGCAGTATTATTTTTTTCTTCCGGTCCCCGTGGATAACCAGCACCAAACATGTAGCAGAAAAGGAGATTTCGTGTATCTAAGCATCTCATATTTCCAGTTCGCTTATGTTCTGAGTACTCATTCACACCAGTACCCCGCTAAACTGTTTTAAGAACCATCCCCCAGCCCCCAGGGTAAACCTCTCTTTTGTTTCGTACAGAAAACTGATAGAATTGAGACCTGGCCTTCCTGTGTTTTTTCTCCTGAGCCACTTTTCTCCTATAATACTCTGTGTATGCACAGGGCCGTTTTCGATTGTAGTTTTGACCCTTACACCACTACTGCAAGCATGAAGTGCGCTTCTAAAGATCATATTCTATTTTAGAGATGAGGGAAACTGAGTCTCAGGGAGGTCGAATGACTTATCTTAAAGCTGGACGGTGGAACCTTTCTGCCCCTTTTTCTCTGTTTTATGACATCTCTCCCCACCCCAGCCCGCTGGAGCATAGAAGACACAGGGAGCTTTAGAAGCTCCCGGAGTGATCCGGAAAGGGCAGGACTTGTTAATGCAATGTGAGTCTCAGGCTGGCCTATGGCAAACAGCCTCATTACATAGCTGTATTCAAGGAAGGCACTGAGATGGGGACACAAGCCCTCTGGGGAGCCTATCTTGCCTCTTGGCTGATCAAAGGATGCTAAAACAAGAAAATCTGACTGATGGGTGGTCATCTGAGTCCCAGAGAAAGAAATGAACTCTTCTATTGAGGGAAGATAGATAGAACCAGTAATGTCACAAAGTATCACTTACTGGCTGTTGATTTGACTTTTTTATTTTTATTAAAAAACAAAACAAAACTCAGTTCAATTAGAATTTACCAATACAAATTCCATTTTCCATTTTTTAGAAACAAAATCCCCCTTTTCTTTGTATCTCGGGTCTGACCTCAGTTATCACTCCTTCCCAGCTCCCCAGGTTTTTACAGATTGAAGCTGTCACTCAGTCACTTTATCCACGTTCCTCACTTCCCTCTCCTATTAATTATAGCCTAAAGCTCATTAATGTTTGGAAAATATTCTAAGAAAAGAGACATGGTTGTGGATGGAATGGTGACGTCTCTTCTGCTCCCACCTCCCATCCCCTGTCTAAATGGCTCAAATGAACCAATAGTTTATTAAGAGTACTGCTTACTCTCTGAGTAGGTATTAACGAGATTAGCATTAATGGGAATTAAATTGGTTTAGCAAGGAGCACATATGTGCTGATTATATAAAACATTCATAATTACTCTGTCAGCCACATTTTACCACAGGTTCAAGACCAAGAAGAACATGTTTGCTATTCCATCACTATTTCCCTTATCTATGGAAATTTAAAGGGCCAGATACCCTAATACACTAAAAGAATGTGCTGTTTTTTTTTCTGCTGTCAACTAAGAGAAACTAAGGTTTGTTTTATAATATGCTGGATGACTTGGGTTTGTTTGTCATAGGTGCTCTGTCAGGGATGTACATGTCTCTTAGGAAGACTAATAAGAGGTTAAAATTAAGTGAAAACATCATTTTAAATTTCTAAATATTTTGTCATCTTCGGATTTATTTGCTGATATCCCATTAATGAGAATTAAGTGCTGAACTCTGGTCAACTTTTCCACTTTGTCTCCTGCACTTCTATGCCCTTGGTGTCCAAGCCACAATCTGTTTTTAGTCGCTGTGAGTCATCACCCACAGCCACAGGAGACTCTGCTCATCTTTTAATTCATTTGTGCTTCTGAATCTTTTGTGTTCCCCTCTCTGCCTGCCATTATGCAAAAGTGGCGAGCAAAACACCAGAACTGTATCTGACAGCTGCACTCAGCAACCTTCCTCTTTTCCCATGGAAGAGATAATAAAAGAACAAAATTGAGTGCAGAGGATCTCTTGCATGTAGGTGTTTTTGTTCATCCTATTTAAGAGAAGAATGAAAAGAGTCCTCCAGGCAAACTTTCAAACGTGTAAGATTCCCCAAAGGTGTCTAAAGGTTTGGATCTCAGAAATGTGTAATGAACCAGACTGGGGTTCCCTCTCAGTTTTGCTGAGAACAAGGGACAAAATATTTCTGCCTTCAGTGAGAACTCACTCCTGCTGTGAATGGAATTGGCCTCCCTTGCATGTTGTCCATTTAGCTACACCAAACAATAGGCTTTGATCTCAGGTGGAACACCAGAGGGGGGGTGGTGGTGGTGGTGGGCTCCCTCCTTAAAGAAGCCACGCCCAAAACCCCTGTGCTTTTCTTTGAGCTAGAACATTGTTCAGGACAGCAGCTAGGCTGAACCCTTTGTTTCTGGACCACGGGTATAACATGAACGAGTATCATTCAGTACCTGAGGCCCATTGATTTTATTTCAACATATGGGCATTAATAAGCTTTTAGAAACCTAGGTATTTATTATTCTACAAGAATTAACAACACTCTAATTTTATGTTATTCTCTTTCTTTCTTTCTTTCTTTTTCTTTCTGGGTACGATATTCACCCTTAAACTTCAGTGATAATGTGGCTCAAATCTCCATCTTGAGTTCAAATATAGGGTTTTGAAAACAGATGCACCAGTAAATACCCAGCCCCAAATTTTACAGCTGTAAATGGGACGAGTCTCTCCTAACATCTTTGTCTGTTATGCCCGATGCGTCATATTTGAGCCACACCAAATCTGTCATCCACAATTGTGTCTGTAAAATAGTAATGCTTTACAGTCATGGAGCAGAGGCCCCTTCAGTGGTTGAGAGCAATTACTACTTTTCCAGAGGATCTGAGCTCAGTTCCTAGTTCTCACATTAAAGAATCACAACCAACCATGTGCAAGTCCAGTTCAGGTGATCCAATGTCTTCTTCTAGTCTTTGGAAACACACACACACACACACACACACACACACACACACACACTCATAACACATATACAAACATATACATATACAGAACACACACACACATTTGAAAAAAAATCTTCAATAAAATAAAGTACCATATCATTTCCCTATAAACAGCAACCTCCCCACCCCCACCCCCGTCGATAGCATTGCTTTACAGATGAGGAAATTGAGTTGGAAGAGTCTGATCCTTAACCAAGATTACTTTCTATCCTATTTTTGTTGTCCCCAGAGATAAGAGCTACTGGTATCTCAAGGGTCAAGGGTAGAAGTCTTAAATGCTACTAAATATCCTATACTACCCAGATAAACCTTCAAGACAAAAGAAAAAAAAATGGTGTCAGCCAAGATGTCAATCATGTTGAGGTTCGTGGCATAAAATGATCTAAGTCTGTCACAAGGCTGGTGTGTCTCTATGAACCAGGCATAAACCTCTATTCACGTTCTCCTCCCACAAGGCTGCGACCGAATACAGATGTGTCTGCTTGTTGATGATGATGTTTCAAGGGCCAGAGATGCTTCAGTAACACTGATGTTTCCCAAGGGTGTCTGAGGTTCAGGATGGTGAAGTCCTTTTGTATCAGTACATTTCTACTGATGATTGGCTAATATCCTATCAACCACCATTCCAGTATTTCTGTTGAAACTTGTAATGAGGAGATGCACATTTGATGCCCTTTGCGAAGAGCAGTACTAAAGAGAACAGAATGGGCCCTTCCAGTAGCAGTTTCAGGAACAGCTCCTGACAAATAGACAATTTCCACAAAGCAGAATCAGTAAACTTCAGGTGGGATAAAATGACCCAACAAGCACCCTCAGGCCCCTTTGGGAAATGTCAGTGTTATCGTAGTATCCCTGGCCCTTGAAACATGGTCATCAACATGCAGACACATCTGTAGGTCAAGTTCAAATATTGTAGTTTCAATGTGTGTACATAATGCCATGATTGTATTTTTTGTCCTTTGACAAAACAGAATGCCAGAGATAGATAAATGTCCCCATTTCTTCTTAATGATTCAATTCAGATGGATGTGATATACTTACCAGTGTTTCTGCCTGCTAAACAATAGCAAAGGGGCCAGCAAAATCCCTATTGCCTCAAAGCATAGAACTCAGAACATTGTGTTTTCTTATGGTAGAACCAGGGAAAGGCACCCATTGGCTCTAAACATAGGGCAAGTGTTATTGATACTCAGCCCAGCCCCACACAAACATCTCTGTAAAAATTCACTGTAATTCTGCAGCATCAAAGAACAAAAAGTCTTCACCATCCTGAACCTCAGGCCCCTTTGGGAAATGTCAGTGTTACTGTAGCATTCCTGGCCCTTGAAACATCAACATGGAGACACATCTGTATTCCATCTCAGGCTTGTGGGAGGAGGACGTGAACAGAGAAATGATGGACCTGTTTGTTAGACAATGAAGTGCTGGGATAGCAGGCCTTCCCTTTAAGAGATGATGAAAGGAGGATCTGGGGAAATGATGAGACATTGCAGCAACCTGAATAAGGTGAAAACATAGCAGAACTTAGCTTAGGGAGGAAATAAATCTAAAAATAGAGATAGCTTCTAATACATGAACCCATTGTGAGACATTAGGCAATGTTAGTATGTTCTGAAGTATAACCAAAATCTGTTAGTTCAGTTTTTTGTCTGCTGGTGGTATTCTTTTAATAGCCACAGACTCATTGATTTACTCTCCCCTAGTTTTACTGTCAAGTAAGAAGTGGGGAACACATCCTCTTGAATTGTTCTCCTTCTCCCATGTCTTGCTGTGGTCATTTATGTGCTTTCAAAGCTCAAGTGTGATATGACCTGGGCCCTGGTTAGCTCCTCTTGATGGAATATAAGCAGGCTATAGTTTGCATTTGGGGCCAGGTTTTTTTACATCACATGCTGGCACCTTCTGGTTCACGTGCTCCAGGAATCTCTCAATGTCACTTTATATGACACCTAGAGTGTTCATTGCCCCTGGAATCTTGTCTTTGTTGGGAATTATGTGTTGGGTCCTTTGGCCTCCCACCACCTCTTCCCCATGTCTTCATCTCTGTCCAGTATCTTTGCTAACCATATGTTGCTGACTTGACTGAACTTCAGTCCCTGACTCTACTGGCCTTCTCAAATGCACATACTCAACTATGTTCATATTATGTTGCAGTCTCCAGGTTAAAGACTTATAGTCTACTTAAGCAATTGCTGTCAGCTTCAGTTCTCAATAAGCAATGAGAATGCCCACTGTCAACACCTAGGAAGGTATGGGTGCCTTTGGCCTGCAAGGACTTTCACTATGAGAAATTGTCCCAAAAGACAAAGATGGCACATTGTCAAAGTATACACTCTCTGTAGGAGATGCAGACCTTACTAGAAGACTAGTTATTTGCCTTCCAGTGCCCCACCTCACTCTTTCCATAGGTAGGGGGAATGCAGCCAGCAACTTGGCTTTCTACTTTGAAAGGCTATGTGCTGCAGGTGGTGGTATTTCTCTTCCACCTGTTTTCCCAGAAAGCACTAAAGCTCAGAGTTGTTTTTTTTGTTGTTGTTGTTTTTTGTTTTTTGGTTTTTTTTGTTTGTTTGTAACTTTAAGCCTTTAACAGCTGAGCAAACAGAGAGCAATAGGAAGCAGGAAATCTTTCTAACGATTTCACCAAAATTTTTCCATAGGAACAAAGGTCTTTTATCAAGAACATTAACTGATACCTCTGGATGCAAACCTCATTCTTACCCTAAATCCTGCATCAGTTGTTCTGTTACTAACAGACTAACTAATGTTCTATAATGATGATATGGGTCCTTCCTATAGATTAAGATAGCGCCACCACACTCAGCATAAGACTTAATGTGTTTCCTTCCATTATGGACTTAAAAAGAATAATATGATCCACCATCGTTCTTTTGTGTTCCCCACAGACCCACTCCTGCCCACAACTAGACGACTTTCAGAAGCTCTTACAGTAACTTCCTATCTTGACTTCATTCTTTTTCTCTTAGATACTGATTTTTATAACTTGTGTCAATACTTATATCAAAGTGTGTGTGTGTGTGTGTGTGTGTGTGTGTGTGTGTGTATTCCTCTTTTCTTTTCAATGAGACCCTTGTTACCCTCACCTCAGGTAATACTTTTGCTCCAATATCATACTTCACTTTTTATTCAGACTACTCAACCTTTATCTTGTCCTTTCTAGGCTTCCTTACTTCTCTCAGAATGTAAATTTCCAGCCCAGGGTATGTTTTCATAAAATCCCTTCCTGCCAACTTGAGGAAGAAGCTTTCTTCTCCCCTGGATGGCTCTCTCCTGTTTGTATTTTTATGTTCATTCCTCTCTCCTGGGAGGGGCTGTCTGGAATGAGTCAAGTACTCAGATGGCTTCTGGTGAACCTCCCCAGTGAATAAATGGACCAATCACTGGGCAAGTAGGTGGGATTTCTGGGTTGGACAGAAGAAGGGAGAAGCAGGAGAGAGTTGGAGAATCTTTGAAATGGGATAGCATAAGGGTAAATGTAGCTGCTAGAATTTCCCGGTGTCATGCCAGATCCAGAAGGATTTGCCACTGGAGGAATCAGATTTTATTAAGGCTAACAAGATTAGGTGTTAGTTGTTGTGCCCAGAGACTGAGTTACCATTGTTTCTGAACTAAGTTTGTGTGGTGTTTTTCTTTCTCGTGGTGACTCATCTAGGTTCTCAGGAGAAAGGTATGGCAGCAGAGCTTGGGTTTGCCTGATGGACACCATAAAGGCGGTGGGGGTATTGAAGCATGGGGCTGTGGTAGTAGTAACCTGCCAGTGGGAACCTACTGAGCTGGGTAGAGAGATCCTGGAGCTCTGAGTTAGAGTCTCCACACGATAAAACAGGTTAGCCATTGCCTGCTAGCGCATGGCCAGCCAGGCTGACAGGGTAGAGGGTAAGCTGTGGTAGCATGGGAAGCCTGCAAGTCTGTTTTTTAGTATTTCCTGCAACATAGCAGAATATCAAACAGTCTTAGCCTCAACTCTGCAGGGTCTGTCAAGAGCAGAGCTAACCCTTCTTCACCTACTCATAAATCCTGGTCTCCTTCAGAACCCTTAGTACCTGTCACTTGATGAGGCCATTAATTGAAAGTTCAATATAAGAAGATGATCATTGATTAGCCCCAGCTACCTGCAATGAGTGCACAAAGAATTGGAGGTGTGTCTCTTTCACCAGCCTCCTCTAGATTTTTCCCTCATTGGGTTGGAAATTTCCCCAATACAATCACAGTACACACTCTCAGTTGCCCTCATCATGTCTTCAGTGTTTACCTCATGGCACCTTACCAACCTGCTCTCCCCATGTTCCTCCTTATCATGTCTATGAAGTTCCTCTTAGTTACTTGATTCTGGCCCAGTTTTTCCACCAGACCTTTGTCAGTTTTACTGTTGAATCCCTTGTCTATGCTGCTGCTTCTGTGATGTTTTCTGGGACCTGAAGCTGCTCTGGGTCTTTGTGTCCCCCTCAGCCATCATCTCTATCCAGGGTTATGGCTTCCCATGTGCTATTTGTGTCTAGGCAATGAGAATGATAGTGAACCATTATGGGTCTCCCTTCTCCTAGAGGTCACTGGCCCACAAGGACGAAGGGAGCAGGTATGGTGGACAGGGTTTCAGAAGACCCATGAATACAAAGGGAAATGATGTCTGTCATTCTGGGATCCATTTTTGGGAGACATATCAAGTTTAATCATGGTGAATCAAGGGTTACATAGTTTTGGAGAAGGAGATAGGAATATCTAGGGTGAGCAAAGGTAATTGGCCAAAGGCTAAGTTACTGAAAAGGCATGGGGAGGCTTTCTAGGAACCTCAGGTGCTTGCTGATCAGGTTCTTATCGGGAGAAAAGGAGCTGAACCTGTAACCTAACCAAGGCTACATGACATTTTGCAAGTAGAGGGTATATGGGTTTTAGGCTCCCGAGACAAGATCAGAGAAGGTGAAGCCCTGCTGACAAAGGGAGTCCACCATTTTGCATCAAGCTTGGGGCTTTCTGGTAATGTTAGACGTTGACCTTAGCAGCAGGACAACAAGCCATGTAACTATATCCCTCAGTTTATATAGCACTCCTTGACTTCATCTACCTAGATAGCATTGCTTATCTGAGAATCACATTTTGATTTCACCTCTTTGGGGAGGAGAGTGTCACTGAGTACTAGTTTCACTCTGAAGCCCAGGATGGACTCAAACTTCCAGCAATCTTCCTGTCTCAGCCTGGTAGGAGCTAGGATTTTGAACATGTATGCCATGCCTCCTCCCACCTCCTCTTTTTAATGATATGCTTCAGATTCAACCAGTTCTTTCTACCTTAATGATGAAACTACGAGCCTCATAAACAATTATATTAATACATGTGATTAGCCATCAATGATGAAGTCAACTGAATCACTCAGTACTGTGGCATCTCCATTTCTTATTTATGCTTCAAAACAGCCAACCCCACCATTGGGGTCTTTTCCATCCCCAGCACAAGTCTGGAGACACTGCTTGTTTGTTTTTAAGTAATTTTTTTAATCTTGTACTTGTGGGTGTTTTGCCTACATGCAGAAATATGGATTGTGAACATACCAAGAATACCATAAGAGGGCATTGGATTCCCTAGAACTAGAGTTAGATACAGTTTTCAGCTGCCATGTGGATGCTGGGAAACAAACCGGAATCCACTACAAGAGCAGTCAGTGCTTTCAACAGCTGAGCCATCTCTCTAGCCCCTGGGTATATCGTTGAATACGGCTATCAGCTGTGACTACTTTTATTCCATTTTTAAAAATGATTACCATTTAGTCTATCATGTTACTCCTCATAGGCACTGCAAACTATGGCCAAAGTTTGCTGTTATTCATGGATATCAATGCCAGGCATTGTTCAGTGCAGCTGTAATCTGGGAACTTTGGAGACTGGAGCAGAACACAAGTTCAAGGCCAGTCTAAGCTACAAAATAAGATCCTGTTTTAGGAGAAACAACAAATCTATGCTTTCACCACCAAAGCAACCAAATTATCTATGCCACACAGTCAGCAAGTCCTTTCTTCCTCAGAGCAGTCACGATTGTCAGTGTAAGAGGGAATGTCATCCATTGCCTTTGATTTGTGTGTCTATGTGTCTCTTCCCTTGTTCCAGGATGTCCTGACACTACCCTAGCCCTGAACTCTAGGGCCCTATTTTTCTTTCCTTGCTTCTAAAATAGTTCTGTAAGAAGGACTCAGCAAGGACACTCTTAATGACAGTTTCTAAAAGGAGGCATTCCTGATCCATTCATTTTGCCTCTTTAATTTGCATACTGCCCCCCACCTTGAATAGCAAAACATAACTATAAAGAAACTCCCTTATTCCTGTGTTAACTGTTGGAGCTCACAACTCTTTGATTTGGTCCAGATAAGCTGCTTTCCTTTAATTGGCTATTTTCTGTAAATTCTCATGCTCTGAGTCTTCTGCCTCTTGTGCTCTTCCCACTTTTGCTGAAGAACTAGGCAGGAAGGAGCCACCTTTGCAGGCCTCTGTAAAGAGAATTCAGTATTTGCAACCATTTAGGAATGAGGACTGTGCTTCTTGCCAGTGATGGGCCACTGCTGTGCCTTCTGAATCTAGAGTTCCTCCAATAGGTGGTTGGGAAAGCAAGGAAGGCTTGTTTCTGAGCAGGAAATTGGATCAGCCTGGACTTGGGTGAATTCACAGTGATTCTGGAGGCATCTTCTTAACTCCCACTTATCTTCTGGACTCCATCAAAATTATATATATATATATATATATATATATATATATATATATATATATATATGATTTACCATCCTAACCACTGATTGTATTATCCAGTGCCCTAACCAAGTCAACAATGTTGTCTTAGAACAATTATTTCCATTCATTCTGTGTCTGAACCTATTACCCCAGGCAGAATCTCCTTACTCATTAAATATTAACACCCCACTCTCTCCTCTGCCTGTCCCTGGTGGCCACCATCCTACTTTATGTCTCTATGAACAGCATCTCTAGATTCTTGTGTGATTCTTGTGATAGGCGGTGCTTTGTAACTGGATTATTCCCCTTACACAACCATTTTAAGCTTTATTCACACCATACCATGTTCCTGGATTCCTTTCCTCTTTTAGGGAGTATGACAGTTTGTATATGCTTGGCCCAAGGAGTGCCACTACTAGGAGGTGTGGCCTTGTTGGAGTAGGTGTGTCACTGTGGCAGTGGGCTTAAGACCCTCACCCTAGCTGCCCGGAAGTCGGTATTCTTCTAGCAGCCTTCAGATGAAGATGTAGAACTCTCAGCTCCTCCTGCACCATGCCTGTCTGAATGCTGCCATGCTCCTGCTTTGATGATGATGTACTGAACCTCTGAACCTGTAAGCCATTCCCAATGAAATGTTGTCCTTATAAGAGTTGCCTTGGTCATGGTGTCTGCTCACAGCAGTAAAACCCTAACTAAGACAGAGACAGTAATATTTTATAACACAAACACAGAGAGAGAAATATACCATATCACATTTGTGTATTCATGGGTCTCAGCACATGGTGCATTTGCCTCCATTCTTACTATTGTGAATAAGGCTGCTGTGAACATGGTACACAATTATCTACTGGACAGTCTGACTTCAGTTTTCTGAGTGCATGCCTAGCAATGGAATTTTTTGGACCATGTGTGAACTTCCAAGAACTTAGAAGACCTTCCAAGTGTCTTCCTGTGATGATGATACTGTTTAGCATTCCTGCCAGCAACACAAGGAAAGTCCACTTGTGCACACTCATCAGTGTTTATCTTCTGGGTTTGCTTTGGTCACCCGATGTCTTACTAGGTTGTCAAGAGAAAGAGTCCCTTTGTTTCCCAACCTTTATCCTTGTCTTTTACAACCCTCTTATGTCCTTTATAGTGGCACCTGCCCCTCTTTGCTTCAACAGTAGGAACCAGTTCCTCTCCTCTCCTCCAGCTGTTTCTTTGGTCCTCTCTCAAACTTTCCATGCTTTGAGATGCTCCTGATCATCCATCCTTAAAGTACAGTGTGGCTTCAGTTGGATGGTCTATGCTTTGCCCATCATTCATGGCTTGGAAGCTGACCCACTCATCTTTTCTATAATACCTTCACACTGCACTCCTATGTTGTGGCCAACTCTCCAGAGAGACCACATTTGGTCTCCATGTGAGGTACCTTGAGGTGAGGGGCTACAACGCTCTCATTTTTTTCCCAAGTAACCCTCCTACCTGCTCTAAAGCTGTGATGAACCATCTAGGCTTTTATGTTTCAACCATAACCCTCTGAGTTCTGAAGACAAATTCCTCCATGTCCCACCCCCTTTTTATGTCTCAAGTTATCCATGCAAAGCAGTCCCTGTTTGCTACTCATTCACAATTTTCTCTTTAACTGAAAGGACACACAACACTGAACCCGGGCTTACTTGTGATGATCAAGTGAAAAGAAGCATTTGCAACTGTGCTTCATTGTTTTCATCCATAGAATACAAGTATCTCTGTGCACAACGGCATCCCTAGATGCCCACTGCTGTGAACAAAGGCATCCCTAGATGCTCGCTGCTGTGGAGGTGAGAAGGATGCTACAGAACCTAATTTAGGAGCACTTCATGGTCAGAGACCAACCCTCCCAGGATGGGCTGTAGAGGCCCAGTCCTTAAGTGGACAGTCATACCCAGAGAATCCTCACCACCTTCCATGGTTGGTACAAATTCTGACCACAGTGGTCCCCTGTGTATAATAGATATGTTCCTGGAGTCAAGGTAGACACCTGCTACTGGACTGTACGACACCTGACACACAATGCATTTTCCTATATATACAGGGATTAGTGGTAAAGAAACAGCTTCAATACCTGGTACTCATTTTAGGGCAAATGTATTTTCTTCTGATTTAATGTACCGCTTGCAGGACTTAAAAGAGAAAGCTTCACTGGGTATTCTCCCTCCTTATTCACAGATTTGCTCTCTGATGTTTCAAGTACCCGCTGACTATATAGACTTGTGAATGAATATTTCTGGAATTTTCCACTTAACATATTAAGTCAAGTTCTGGTTCATAACAGGTCTGTCCTTGCTTTGTCCACATGGAAAAGGGGGCAAGTGGGCATTGTGGGTCTGATTTACGAGGTCCTTAATCTCTCATCCATTATCCAAACACATCGAAAATACCCCATATCTCACCATGTCACATGGGTGATAGGACTTCAATACACACACTGTAGGAAATGCAGAGTACAAATGTCCCATCTGTAACACACGTTGATGAAAGCTGGTTTCACGGTCCCTCTCTTTTGCAGAATCAAATCATGAGCTTCCCATGGTAAGCGATCCACCAGACAATACAAACTAAGTTTCCTTGGTGGAGTGACCTGCAAATGCAAGTACCCCACTTCAAAGGTATGAGGGGTTCCCTTCACAGCCTCCAGATAATGGTTGTTTATGACTGACACAGTATTGTAATGATGCATGGATGTCCGAATGCTAATTTCATCAAACAAATCCCTAGATGAATCCTGGTGAAGATACATGCCAATTCTAGAACTTAGATTGTTGTCATATGGATAGTGACCTGGTAGGTTTATAGTCTATGCCACAATATACATCTATAAAACTTGATGAAGGCTGAGACTATGGCTTGGTGATTAAAGTATTTGTCACACAAGTATCAAGCATGTGAGGACCTGAATTTAGATACCCAGAACCCACATAATTGTTGCTAGTGGGGGAGGGGGGGGTTGGCAATGCTGCTGCTAGGTGGGGTTGATGGCCTCCTGAAATTCTAGTGCTCTGATAGTATAGACAGAATACCCCTGGGCAAAATGGCTAGCTTGTCCAGCCCTTTCTGTGAGCTCTCCAATGAGAAGACCCTTTCCCATGGACAAAGTAGAGAGTGACTGAGGAAGACTTTTAAAGTCAATCTCAGCCTTGCATGCAAACGCAGAGCACAAGTGCATGCACACACGTGAATGCTCATGCAAACATTCATGAACACCGCAACATACATGAAAAGGAAAATAAACAATTAAGTAGTGAAAGCCTGAGGAGAGCTGAGTCATGCACTAGCCAGGATGCTGGTTCATCCAAACAACTCTAAAGTCTAGGTTAATCAAACTGGGATGCTGTCTAGAAGTCTGGCTTGAAGCCATGGAACAATGAGTGCTTACAGTTGCCACATCTAACCATGAACCCTTTAGTGGCATTGCTACAAATTGAAATGTTGTTGTAAATATATATATATATTCTGCTAGTTCTTACTATGACCTGCCCACCAGCCCCACCCCCCAATAATCAAGTCTGAATCCTATCAATTTCTTTAATCAGCTTTAGCACAATTAGTAGGTGAGTATCCCTAATCTGTTTTTCTACATTCTAGACTGGGTAATTCCCAGCTTCATTCCCCAACTTACTTGCTATTTGAGTCTCTCCTGGGCTGCATTTTTGCTCCATTAGCCTGTCCTTGGAGTGCACTTTTCTTGGCCATGTGTTCATTGTCCATCTCCTTTCATGGCAGCCTCCTCCTCTCTGTCCTCTCCCTCCCTCCGTCCCTCCTTCCCTCCCTCTCTCCCTCCCTCCCTTCCTCTCTCATTCTCTCCTTCTCTGTCCTTACCTGCATCCCACAGCCCAGTAAACAAAGCCCAGCTTACCTCTATTCACCCCAGTATTTGACTGTAGCCACTTTTATTTAACTAATACCTTTAAATTGGGGAACAAGTTTCATACAACAAAGGCATGAAAATTCACTCATCTGGTGGCAACCAGATTTTGGGGTTTAGAATTTAGCATTTGTATACACAACAACACCAGACCAAGCCCCAACTGTGAAGATATTTGCTACGAATTAAGACCTACATGCTGTGGAATGAAAGTTTACAATGTCTCCACCTTTATGGATTGTATTGTTAACATTTTGCCCATCAGTCCAATTGGTTTCAGTTTTAGCTTCTTAATCTCTTTGCTGCTGTTGAAAGTTGTGACTTTCCAAAAGTAAATCTGAAATTCCTGTGGCTCTTGGTAAACATATTAAGATTCATAAAAATAAGTAAATTAACAGATTCTCTTAATAGTTTGGCTCAGTCAATCCCAGTATGTGGTTTAGTTTAGAACTTTGTTCCCGCATTGGACCAGGTGCTGGGAGACCACACTGGATGGTGGTTTTTCATTTGGTGCAACTTGTTCTCTCTCTGCTGAAGTAGAAGTATTTTGGTGTGTGCTACAGAAAGAAGTCCTTCTGTCTGAAGTTCCAAGTCTCTGGTCCTGTCTGATGATCGTTAATATTTTACAAAAATCCTTTCAAGGCACCTAAAATAGCCTTTCCATGTCTGAGTCATGAAAAAACGTGCCTTTTACCCACTGCAAGTATAGGAATGTTTTGTGTCTCCCAAATATTCCCCTCTTCAAAGAACTCCCTGGCTGCTTCCTCAGTGGAGATGGGACTTCTGTCTCCTGCCAGTTCTTGAATACTTCTTATGAAAGTTGATGGGAGATAGTGTTCTCTCAAGACATGTTCCTTAAGCACAGCTTTGCTTGACAGCCAGCAGAGCTGGGGCCTGGGGTACAGCCAAGCAGAGACAGGAGTCTAGCATTACTGTCCTCTGTCCTCTGAGAGGCTTGACCAGCAGCTGACTGAAACAGATGCAGAGACTCACAGACAAACATTAGACAGAGCCAGAAGTGTTGTTAAACAGTTTGGGGAAGGTGGAACCCCACGGGCATAAGGACTCCATAAGAAGACCGACAGACTCAACTAGCCTGGACCCTTGGGAGCTTCCAGAGGCTGAACCTCCAGCCACTAGCATACAGGTCTTCATACAGGTCCCCCAACAACTGGAACGGGGTCTTACTCAGACTCTGTTGCCTGCCTGTGGATCCTGCTCCCCTAACTGGGATGTCTGATATAAACTAGTCCTGAAGTAATTTCATGTGCCAGGGTGGGTTGGTTTCCTGGAAAGGACCTCCCTCTTTTCAGGGGAGAAGTGGGGAGGGACCATATGAGGGGGTGCCTGTGAAGAGGGAGGGGGATGCGATCTGGATGTCAAGTGAATAAATAAATTAATTAATTAATGGGAAAAAAAGAACATTTTTACCCCAAAGATTTAAGTCAGAAACTGCTTAATGCATGACATATGAGTTTTCCATAAGAAGACTATTAAGGAAATTATGAATGAAAAACCCTATTAATAAATCTAGCTTTAATGGGAGGCTCTTATTTTAAACGAAGTCATTAAACTGTATCATTATGCTGCTTTCTCTTTCTATGTTATATAGAATATATCTTTCTTTAACAGTATAAAACATGTCTTCAAATATATTTCATGTTGGGCATTTTCCTTTCAGTTTTGATTTAATTTAAAAATACATTTTGCTTGTGCTTTTATATTTTATTTAGTAAAGGCCTTTCACATTACACAAGGACACTGATTGTAAATTGTCTGATACTTATTTGCAGAACACTGTGCCTGAAGATCCCAACCTTACTGATGATGTGAGCAGAGTTTCAGGATTTCAATGCTAATATTAGCCTTCTGCTCTTTACATTAAGTGTTATCAAGCTCTGTACTTAATGTGGCCCTGAGTGTGTGTGTGTGTGTGTGTGTGTGTGTGTGTGTGTGAGAGAGAGAGAGAGAGAGAGAGAGAGAGAGAGAGAGAGAGAGAGAGGCTTCTCATGCCCTCATGCCTGTAAAGGCTACAGGTCAATTCCAGGTATTTTCTTTACCTGTTCTCCATCTTCCCTCTTGAGAGACAGTCTCTCATTGAACCTGAGCTTACTAGTTTGGCCACCAATGTCCAAGGATCCCTCATTCCATTTACCTAGATCTGGGATTCCAGGCTGTTTATGTGGGTGCTGGGAATCTGAACTCAGTCCCTCATGTTTGCATGGCAGGACTTTACCAACGGAGACATCTTCTAGCCCAAAATGATTAATATTCTTTTAATAGCTCTACAACATGTAATTGAACTTGCCAAGCAGTTTGTGTCTTGTTAATTTATAGTCTTATACATTGTTATATATGAAAATACCCATTGAATTATCACTATAATCAAGGTAATGAGCATATCTAATATTTCAATAAGTATCATATTTATTTTTATAGGTATATTCCATTTTAATTTTTGTATTTTTGAAGTTCTAGTGGGCTCATTCAGGATTTCTGTATTTCTTTGGTGAATTGATCTCTTTATTATTACAAAATAATTTTATCCAAGATATTTGTTCAAGAATCTATTTTTTCCTGCTATTATGTATAAGCATCCAAGCCTTGCTTTGGTTAGTGTTAACGTGGGAAATCTTTTCTTTTGTCCTCCTATCTTCAACACATTTGTTCTCTTACATATAATTAGATCTGGAATGATTTGGCCATCTGAATTGAGGTAATTAGACCATTTATATTTAATACAACCAGCGACAGAGTTGAGGTGAAGATTTTCTTCTTGACTCTCGCTTTCTAGCTGACTCATCTATTGTTTTTCTATCCCCACTTTTTTTTACTTGGATTAATTGACTGGATTTTATAATCAAGTTTATCCTTGTGTGGTATCAGAGAATGCTCTAAGAAAGGCAGATACAACCATGCTCCTGTATCATTATGAAAATAATACTCTTCCTTCCATTTAATGTCTGGCAGTACATCTTGTCTATGTGAAGTGATTTAGATTAGGAGGAACATTCTTAGTTTTTTTCTCCACTGCTCTTCCTTGCACCTACCTGCACAATACATATCTAACCCTGTCCTGAAATATCATTATGTACCTTAATGAACATAGATTTAGAAGTCTTGAGTATTTAGGCCATAAGCTTACTTTATATTTCTTAAAGTTGTTCTAACAATGCATTATAAATAAGGTTACTTTAATCAACAGAAATTTATTCTTTCATAGCTTGTAAATTCAGGAGGTAGAGTGAACAAGGTGGGAAACTTAAATCAGGAAGTCCCAGGGGCATCCAAGGCCACCAAAATCGTTGTCTTATGATTTGGATCTCCTTTTCCTGCCTCTGTCTTCATATGACCATCTTCCTTTTGAGGGGCTCTGCTCCTTCAGCCTCCAAGTCTCACCATCCTTAGCAATTCTAGTTACTGAATTTAGAACCCACTCATCCTAACCCAGGATGACATCATCGGTCTTAGCCAGGTTTTCTAACGCTGCAATGAAATACCATAAAACAAAAAGCATGTTGGGGAAGACAGAATTAATTTTGTTTACATTTCCACATTGCTGTTCATCATCAAAGGAAGTCAGGGCAGGAACTCAAGCAGGGAAAAACTTGGAAGCAGGAGCTGATGATGACACATAGGCTATGGTTGCAGCTTACTAGCTTGCTCCTCATTTCTTGCTAAATTTGTTTTCTTATAGACCCCAGGACCACCAGCCCAGGGGTGGCTCATCCCACAATGTGCTGGGCCCTCCCACATCAATCTCCACTTAAGAAAATGTCACAGTTCTACCTTATTGTGGCATTTTCTCAATTGAGGTTTCCTTCCCTCAGATGATTATAGCTTCTGTCAAGTTGATGTTCAGCGAATCAACATAGCATCTTAACTTGATTTTGTTTGCAAAGGTCTATTTCCAAATAAACTTGAATTTCCACATGTGGAATTTGGATTGTGACTCATCTTGCAGGGGATGTGATTCAATCCACAGCAGTACTAGAGTATTTACTGAGCTACACTGAGTGGCCAGAGATATTTATTGCTGTCATTTGAAGCTTGTGTTTGTCTCATGTACTACTGCAGATAAACTTCCCACACCTCACAGTCTCTACAGGCTAGTTGTCCAAGGATAGCTTCCCTCTGTCTTCTGATCAGGGTCTACCAAGCGTAGCCAGGCTGCATCTTCTCCTGGAGGCTTCTCTGTAGAAGAAGCTGTTCTTGAGCTTATTCAGGTAAATGCAGAATTCTTCTTTCTGAGAATTTTAGCATTGAGGATATAGTTCTTGCTGTCACTTGGGGTTTAGCTCAGCTGTTAGAAGTTGCTCTTCACAACTGTAGGCTTCATGCAGTCCCTGAAATCCATCCTCAACACACATGTTTGTTCCAAGTCTATATCTTCAGAAATATTCTGATAGATAGGCAGAGTCATACAACACACAGCCTACTCTCAGATGCTATGTGCTTTGACAATCGCCATAATCTGTTGCCTAGAAGAAGGTTGAGCTTTTGGCCAGAAGGAATTACCCAGAGACCTGTACAATAAACAGTAAGAGGTGTGGATCAATGGGGTCACTTTAGGGTGTACGTGGCTCCTCTTTTATCCCTTGGGAGATGAGAGACTGAAGTCCTCTCATTTGGCTTAAGTGTACCTGAGTTAATAGCATCCTGAGTCTAAGGCAATCAAGTTTAGAGCTTTAGTGCCCCTTTTCTATAAGGCAAGTTTGGAACCATTCATTTATCAAGAACAAACAAATAAAATGTCAGCTGCCACTGCTGAGCTTGGTGACTTTCATAAACAGGTTTGTTTAACCAATTCAAGGTGGTTGGAAATTCCACCCAAAACACAAGCCCCTCCCACTCCCTCTGAGAGGAGGAGTTGGAACCTCTGTTCCTCCAAGGCTTTTCTTAGCACATATTTTGTTCATCTGGTCTTGCTCATCTGAAGTTCTCATCACTTGCTCTGCTTCTGAGCCAGCACATTATGATCTCTGACTTAGGGCTAACTTCCTCTTCTGTAAGGATGGAGCCATTGAACTGCTGCGGCTGCGTGGTGGCTTTGAATTTCATTTCAGCCATGTTTGGGAGATTTTACTTCATAGAACCTTCTCCTCACCACAGGGCTCCTTCTAGCTTTTACATCTTATTCCTCTATCTGCTCCACCCTGCTCAGGGTGCAACCAACTCCAACCCTACTGCAATGGTGATGCATGCGTTCACATATGCACTCATGCCACCTGCTTGCAAGTGCCTCTTGCTTGTATGTGTGTGCAGTTTGCTTTTTCCCATGCTCCCTTGCAGCTGTCTTTATCCCATTTCACAACTGAGATCTGTCATAATCCACCCTTCCCTACACCACATCCCAACACTACAGCTGACACTAAGCAGTGCCACCTGGCAATAGGTATATGAGTTATTGGGGCTGAGCATTAGAACAAGTTCCAGGTGAAGAAGAACCATTTGGAAACTTGGCTGGTGCCAGCAGAAGACAAGTACGCCACTGCAGGGTGCAAGGCACCAGGCTCACCTGCCTTTATGTTTCATCCCACAGTGTGCTGACACACTAGGCCTCTGTTCCTCCCTTCCCCAGTCCACGAAAGGATCTTCTCAACCCCACACTCTAGGTTACTGAAGCTGGGCTATCCCTGGGACCTATGTCATCCTCCCCCCTGCATCCCCCCAAGACTATACCCAGAGGTCAGGGACTGAAAAAGGAAAAACAGGGTGAGGGAAAGGAAGAGGAAAATGGACACAATTTCTGGATCCCAAAGAAGAGACATGCCTTTCATTATGGGAGTTTATCTTTACTGCATTTCAGCTTCTGGTACCTGTCATGTACAGACAGATACCCAGGTGCCACCTGGATTCTCCAAAGGCTAAAAAGCAGATGATGTCACTTGTAAATGATTTCATTGCCATCTGGAGAAGGGAAACAACATGGACATCCTATCCAGACAGCTGAAGATAGCTGAAGAGATTCAGCGAAAGCCTATCTGAGGCTCTCACAATCAGGCCTGGTGTGTGACAGCCGTGGTGCATCTTCAAGATTGTTAATAATTAACCACTTAGGACAAGCCTCCTGGAGAGGCTTGAGAGCTATCACTGACCACTGGTGTGGCCTTTCCTGTGGAGGCTGGGCTTGCCTCTGCCTCTGCTCTAGACATGCTGCATAAAGAAACTGGCAGACTCATTTAGCCCCACCCTTCCCATGTGGAGGCAGTGGACCTGTCTGCCGGGTCTGCTGCACTGTGTGAATTGTTACAACCTTCCCCAGCACAACCTGACCTGGCCCCTCACTGTGTTTCATGTTAACATTTACTTCACCTCAGAAAGACTTTCCTGGGAACTGTGGTTTAGAGCGTATTAGAGGAATGTGCCACCAGGGACCTCTTTGGTTACAGAACTTGAGTGACAGAAGCAGGGCAGGAAATACATCTGCTCCATGGCCCTGGGCTGCCCCAGTGGGTAGCTCTCCACCTCCAGAGAAGCTTACATCTACCAGCATCCTTTATCCCACCTATCTACCCCATAATTCAGGTACCTATTGTCAGCTAACACCGATGACCAGGGACGAACTGCTTGATCCAGCTACTTCTGAGGAGGCTAGGAACCTCCTTCTCTTCCTGCCGCCATTACACCCTAGAGTGATTAAGATGACTTCTTTTTTTTTTTTTTTTTCATCAAAAATTTCTACGTTTCAATTGAGTCTAATCTGGGAATTCAAAGCAATTTTTGGCCTTGGCTGTCCCAACTTCCTTGAGGCCGAGACTCCCTATACATTCCCTTAGTCCATTGCTCACACCCTCATTGTCTTCCTCCATAGAGGAGGGGTGAGCTCTTGGGCCCTTCCTATTCTATCAATTCTGAAAATAAAGAGCAAGCTGAGACAGACTCTTCCCATAGTGAGAAACCAGGAGCGTTCAGCGGGAGAAATCAGGAGTGTTCAGCCTCACGGCTGCTGGCTTGCACAGCTCACACATAGCACCTCCTTGAAACTGGGGGCAACAAGAAAGGGAATCCAGTCCTTCCAACACAGCTGCTGGCCTCCACTGGCAGTCCATTGTCTAGTCTTACTGGCCTTGACATCTGAGTGTCAAGCAGTCTACCTTTGATATTCTGTAGGAGACAGCAATACCATCAGGTCTGACTTGCTGACTCCTCTTCCCCACTCGGCCATGGTCTCCTCCCTAACACTCTGGTCTCCGCTGCTGCAGGCTGCTGAAGCAAGCAATCTCTTCAGCTCTGTGTTTACCTCTTTCTGACTTGCCTGTCAACCCAGAGCAGACATCTCAGCACTTTAATTGCTGCTTCCCAACTGTGTTTGGAGGGAGAAAGTAAATACTCTAGTATCTTGTGGCACATCGGGCTGGGCTCCAGGGTCAGCCCAAGCCAGTTACAAGTTTACAAGTCCCCTTATCCTAAGGGGTTATATCAAGTCCCAAAGGGATTCTTGGAACCACAGACCACTGCAAACACTAGATATACTAAGTGTCTTGCTTTACCTGTACATTTATAACAAAGCTTAATATATTAGACACAAGAGATTAAAACCCACTATAATTTAGAATAATTTTAACAACACAATATAATAAATGGTCCATGAACGTAGATTTTGTCCCCCTCTCTACTGCTCTGGGCATCTAGCATACACTGCGTAGATACATTAGAAAAGGAAAGTAAAGTTGCATTCAGGGGAACATGGACAGGGAAGTGAAAGATTTCATCACCCACTGCAAATGGCTCTTTGAAAGCACAGAATTAGTTCTAGGATTTTTCTGTTAATATTTTCCTGGGCGTGTTCCGCCATCTGAGCCCTTGATAGCTCTGGAACATCACCTGATCAGAATGTGGAGGTGACACAGCTAAGCAGGTCTGGTGTTCCGTTTCCACAGCAGCCAATGGGCTGAGAGAATGAAAGCTCTCCAATCCAGGAGGGACGACTCTGTGTGCTCCTGTTAATCAGTGCCTGGTCTAATGTATCTCATCCTGTAGGAGGAAAGGCGGTGGCCACCTTTGCATAAATGTGGGGGGCTGCAAAGCTGCCAAGACATCTCCTGCAGGAGGACCGAATTGAAATCTGCCTTAGAGACCAAGGATTGCTGACTCAGACAATGCCAGCCAATTGGGAACTGCTGTTTAGAAGCGATGCTTTCTTGGGACCAATGGGGCACAGGTGGAGGGTAATAAAGGAGCTTGCAACAGCGTTCAGATGAGCTTGCTGTGGCTTTTCTTACCTACTCCTGGTGCGACCTCACCTCCAACCCCCAAGGGCAGGTGGGGTTGGGCAGCAGCAGCCCAGCCTCACACCATGAAGAAGATGATTTCACCTGGGCAGAGATGGGGAAGAAACGGGCAAGTTGGGGAAACCTAGAGAAATTCAGATCTTATGAGTTCTGGTAAATCTCTGCAGAATGATTCTGATCCAGAGTGCACAAGCTAGAAATTTAATGAAGACTGTATTTATGGCAAGCAGAAAGAGACATATTTCTGTAGGCTGGTTTCAGGACTGTCAAAAGTCCTGGTTCATTTTGGATGTCAAAGAACTTGGAACTTTCATTTGATAAGGATAGAGGTAAATGCTCAGTAAGGAGACATTGATAGGCATTTCTAGCCAATAGTTGCCAGCTGCTTTTTCTGGGATAGATGCTAATCTAAGCTTACATATTGTTTTCCCTAGGTTCCTAATAATCTTTATGGACAGTTCCTTAGAAACACCAGTTTACGAAAGAGAAAACCAAGATACAGAATAGCCATATGTTACCATATGGTTACCAAGGGGGAGGAGATGGGATCTGACCTCAACCTGTCTATTTTGGCCCCAGAGCCTTCAGTGACTGCCCTACCCTTTCTGATATGTGACAGGTGCATAGTCCCAGGGCATGTCAAAGTGGAGACTTTCAAAGCAAGCACATTCCATTCACAAGGCCCTTCTGAGCAGCCACCACATGTTAGGCAGTACAGGGTGGCTTTACCCTTCTCTTCTGCAATGACCACAATAAAACCATTCCATCCCTAACCTAATTATTAGCAGAGAAGGTGTTTGAAGCAAGGAGTAACATTTCTATAAGGGCTGGGCATTTGCAGGGGAAAACGACATTTTAGTGAGGCTATCTGAGATAGCTGGATTCTCAGATTCCACCTCTTTATTCTTTCCAAACATCTTCCACAAGGAAGATGTTATCTTTAAGATGTGATATTTGCTTCCTCTGGTCAGCCCACCTCTTTCTTACTGCTGTATGCAGTTGCTTAGGGCTCATCTCCAAGCCCTGGCTGCATGTCCAGCCAAAAGTAACCTGTCTGCATGGCTGGCTCTGGAGATCTCATGTGTCTTTCTCATCAATGCCACATCTGTGGTCATCATTTAGTATAAATGGTGCCCTGAGCAGATCACATTTCGGTGTTTATCAGAATGGCTACTTTTGTGTTCCTGGCTCCGTGCTATCACTGTAGGAATCTTCCAAAGGTCTTGATGATTTCACAGAACTTTCATTATGCCTTTGTTTGCAGAGTGAGTTCGAGCCACACAGCTTTTCTCTTCAAAGTCTCCTTATGCCTTTGTCTGAGTCATTGTTTTTAGTGACTTTCTCTGTTCTCTCCTACTCCCCAACCATGTGTCCTTGACTCCATCTCTGTTTGGTGTGCTCCCTGGGATGTTCCCCAGGGTCTCCCACCTCCTCATTCTTCCACTGGTGATTCTGTGATCATTGCTAACTTCCAGGGCTGTCATTGTGTCTTACCCCACTGTTCCACAACTCCAAATTACTCCTGCTTCTTCTCACAGCTTCCTCTGAGTCTTCTTAATGCTTCAAACTCTGTCCTTATGACAAACATGCTTGATGTTTTATGTATTCCTTGGTTGTGATTTGTTTGAGCGTAGGCCATAGAAATAGAGACAAGCATGTGTTCTGTGGTGAAGGACTTCAGAGTAGGAACATGGGGACCTGCTTGTCACAGTGCTGAATGTTCCTCATGCTAAGAGTCTCACACTGCAGGGAAGGCTGATAGAGGTCAAATGACTCTACTCTTTGGTGTCTATCTTGTACTTACATTTTCCTAAAAATGGCCCACTTGGGGTTTTTTGTTTATTTGTTCTTTATTATGTGACTATCTTCATGGGATGTGTTTGTCCCAGGTTATCTCAAAGGTCGTTGAACCCATCATCTGTGGGCCTTATGCAAGTGTCTTTCAATCAAGCTTCGATCATTAAACAGTCATACAAACCCTGCCTGGTAGCAAGCTAGAAGGTATGCTTTCTTTCCAGGAATTTACTTCAGCTACAACAACATCATGGTTAGCCTCAGCTTGTTAGTTGACATACCTGGGAAGAGGGGACCTCAACTGAAGAGTGGTCTCCATCAGATTGGCATGTGGACTTCTCTGGAGGGCATTTTATTGATTGCTAATTGATGGAGGATGGCCTAAGCCACTGTGGGCAGTGCTATTCCTAGCCCAGCAGGCCTGAGTTCTGAGTAGCTGAGTAAGCCAGTAAGCAAGGTCTTTTCATGAGCTCTGCTTCCATTCCTGCCTCCAGGTTTCTACCTCTTGCTCCTGCTTTGGCTTCCCTCCGTGGTAGACTATAACCCACAAGCCAAATAAACTCTTCCATCACAAAGTTGTTTTTGTTGAGATGCTCTTATCCCAAGAGCAGAAACCAAACTGGGAGAGCCACCACATGGAAAATAACTGGTGAGGGGCCGTTTTTCTTTAAAGGTTTCAGAATGTCTTCTCTTGACCAGCAAGTCCATCAGACCTGGTAACTTTTAACGGGGGCCAAGCAGACAGCCCCTCCTCGGTGCTGTATTTCTCGGTTCTGTGACTCCACTGTGACCCACGAGAGTCTCTTCTTACTTGCTTGGTTTCAGGCTGGTGCTCAAATTTGCTGCTATTGCATCTCTCTAAGGCACCAGTCCTTTCGCGAGCCTCCCTCCCACCTGCTCTTACCATTTCTACAACTACCTCTGTTGCCTTCCTAGCTTCAAGAATACCATGGAGGAGAAATTCCGGGGACTACCCACCATCCGGATTTCTAGTGGCCACAGCAGCCTGTGTGTCAGTGCTGTGGTGGAGTCTCTCCCCTGGTGAGGTAGGGCCAGAGTTTCATGTCTCCTGAGCTTTGCATATATTGTATTTGTTGATGACCAGACAGCCCAAGAGCTGACTGAGCAAGAGCAATTACATCTTGGAAATTGGCAAGCACTGTACACATAGCTTGGTATTTGGTGTGTGTGTGTGTGTGTGTGTGTGTGTGTGTGTGTGTGTGTGAGTGTAAATTTCTCTATGTTTTAAAAACAGCACCATTTACCAATTGTCACTGGAATGAATTGGTAGCTATTTTTTCCTTTCCTTTCCTTTTCTTTTCTTTTCTTTTCTTTTCTTGCCTTACCTTGCCTTGCCTTGCCTAAGCTAAGGTTTCACTGCACAACCCAGGCTGGCCTAAAACTGACTACGCAGTGGTTCTAGACCTTCCTAATGCTGTCATTCTTTAACACAGTTCCTCATGCTGTGGTGACCCCAACCACAAAATCATTTTGTTGCTACTTCATAACTAATTTTTCTACTGTTATGAACTGTAATGAAAATATTTGACATGCAGGATATCTGCCATGTGAGCCCCCAAGGGGTTGTGACGCATAGGTTGAGAATTGAGAAGTACGGCTTTGATCATCCTAATTCAGCCTCTTGGTGACATCATACAAAACAGCATTGGTCTGTTTCTTCTAGTAGAGAAAACGTAGCTGTTTCTTTGAGTCCATATGAAAAAGTTAAGGCTCCTAACTGCTCACTCTCAGAAAGACCACTCAGGCCAAGCCTAGAAATCACCTGGATAACCATTTCCTTCAAACTCATGGTTGGCCTTCCGTACCATGTTCTCTTCTGTCCCAAGAAGCAGATGAGCCTGGAAAAGAGGTGGAAAAGTCAATGGCCCGATTAACTTTTTTTTTTTTAAAGAACAAACAAGTCAATAGATATTGAAAATAGGGCTGCTCCTGTCCCAGGGATCAGCAGCTTCTAGTTCATTTCCACATCATGCTGGCTGTAATGGGTAGTGACAGCTGATGAAAGCTGCTATTCATGGTCATCTGAAACAGCTTTTCCTCCCAGATGAAATTCGGTGTGGCATGAGTCTAAACACACAGACCAGAGGCTGGGCAAAGCAATTCCCCAGATCCCCAAGGGCTGGCAGAGGCAACTTTGCTTATGAAGGGGGCTTCCTGCGGGGGCATCAAAGAGACTCAATGTAAACAATGAGGGTCTTTATACCCCTCCTATGCTTGGACCTGAGATGGTGGTCCTGGCCCCAGACTCTGTCCAGCTTAGACCCTCCTATTTGTTTATAATCAGCCACAGGCACTCGGGGTGACTTTGAGGTTTCATGACTACTATTTTCTACTATAATAGACAAAGCACAGATTTATTCTCATGCCTTGTAGGTGAACTGTTCCCCTGTAGGTAATGTTGAGTGGGCAGCATGATGCACGGACGGCTGCAGGTTTGCAATGATCGCCCTCTCTCTCTCTCTCTCTTCATCTAGAAGAAACACGAGTGTTTGTGAGTATTAGCAATAGGGACATTTGTACTGAGTTCAGAAACAGGCAGTCCTGGCTGTCTGTGCAACTGATCTTCACAAGCTGGAGGCAAATGCTATGGAATGAGATGCCAAAGCTTTTCTATTTCTTCTCATCTGACAGCGACATCATGTCACAGACATATGGCTTCCATTGGAACGATGCTGGTGGTTTGTCATCAGCCTCGGAGTTATGGGCTTAGTCACTTGGGTAGCCAGTAGCTCACTTGGCACAACCACCTCTGGAAGAGCCAACACAAACTGCATGAGGGTGGGCACTGGGCAGAAGGACAAGAGGAGAATTTGAGATGAAGGAAAGTCTAATTCTTTTTCTGATGGCCCCTGCCTCTACTTAGAGCCTAAATAGTGGCTCTCAAGCTTCCTAACGCTGCGACCCTTTAATATGGTTCCTTGTGTTGTCCCCAACCATGAAATTATTTCCATGGTACTTCATAACTGTAATTTTGCTACTACTATAAATTTTAATGTAAATATTTAATATGCAGGATATCTGATAATGTGACCTTTAGAGGGGTCACAACCCACAGTTTGAGGACCATTGATTATAGAGTCTTGCTACATCAAGGTCTGTATGGTTTCCCTCTGCTGAAGCTGACCTAGTGGAAATGTGCCGGTAGGCACACAGGGAAAACCACCATGCTGGACAAATATGGCCACTGAGTCAGGGACAACTGAGCTAAAGGTCTAGCTCCCATCTGAGCTACTGGATGCCCTTGCCACATACACACACACCTCTTAGATTCCCCAGAAACAAACATCAAACTCAGCTGTCTACACACTTCTGCAGGAAATGGGCATCTGTTTCCCATGACTGATCTTACTTCCTCTGTTGTGATCCCTTGCTATTGGATGGTAGAAAATGAAGTTTGCATATACATCTATGAGCTCAGAAACCTAAAACAATAACAGAAAGAATTCAGTATACAATTGATCTTGTGAATTTTAGATATCTCTCAGTTCATTAAGCTTTGTGCCTTGGTTTCTTGACACATGCCAAGGCAGGTCTATGTGTACACCTGGGAGCTTGTACATGAGTATGCATTGGGGCACCATATCTGGTCCTAGATTGTGTTGGTTAGTATTGGCATTCACTGAACTCCTGTTTCAGTTCCTTGACCACCTTGCTTATTGCTTCAATTTACTCGTCTCAGACAAAGTCCTCTTCAAATATGGCTCCTGGCCCTCTTGTTTGGTGTGAGTGAAGGTACGAAGTAAAGACTCAGTCATCATGTGTAGCTCTTAGGCCCTTGATTCTGAAGCCTTAGGATTTGAATGGGAGTCGTTTGTACTCTATCCCTTCCTCACTGTGCTTGCCATTAATGAGCAGGCCTTCGTCTTCTGATCATTACTGTCCAACTGCTGCTATTATGTCATCTGATCTGAGAACCAGGGGATGGGAATGGACAGTATGAGTCTGTAGCTTCTCTCTTTGTCTGCAATCCCTTTTCTCCTCTCAGACTCTGAAATCCAGTGTCATAGAGTAAGCTAGATCTTTTTTTTCCCTCTCATTTCCATGTTTATGAAAATATTTTCTAAGCATGATATGCCCTGAATGTTGTAAGTCTAAAGCCTCCACAATTTTGAAATTTTATTCCCACAAGCCTTTGTTCAAGCCAGGACTTCAAACCCCATTTTTTGGAAGGTGAGCATAACTGTGAACATCTTGTAATTCCAGCACTTAGGAAGCTGAGGCAGAAGAGTTGCCATAAGTTTGAGGTCAGTCTGGGCTACACAGTGAGTGCCAGGCCAGTCAGTGGTGCATAGAAAGGCCTCACTTAAAGAAAATTCAATTTTGATGCAAAGCTGACCCAATTATTATCCTCTTCCTCCTCCACCTTCTCCTCCTCCTCCTCCTTCTCCTCCTCCTCCTTCTCTTCCTCCTCCTCCTTCTCCTCCTCCTCCTTTGCTTCTTCTTCCTCCTCTTCCTCCTCCTCCTATTCCTCCTCCTCCTCCTCCTCCTCCTCTTCCTCCTCCTCCTCCTCCTCCTCCTTCTCCTCCCTTTGACTGTTGAAATGCTTTCTTGTTCTAAGATATGAGAATAGAATGTTCTGGCTGCTTGGGTCAAGAGAAGCATCCAACTGGGCCAAAGTAAAGTGAGGGGAATCACTGGCTGGTACTTGAAAGTCCTTCTGAGTGTGATTTTGCTCACCTGGTGCTTTTGGTAAGATGAGGCAACAAATTTTTCCACATCTTCTGACTGTCCTAACAATATCACTCCAAGATCTTGAGAGTGTCTGGGAAGGACTCCTGACTAGTATACGTTGTTTTCAGATAGTAAATAGTATCTGAAAGAGTAGGAGCCTGCCAAAAGCCTTGAACAGGAAACAAACAGGCTTTTCATTTCCATGTTCTCTCAGGACAGGAGAACATCCATACAAGCATGTTCTCTGTAGAAGCACCCACAAAGGATCTCCTCAGTATGTAGCTGTGTGGAGCGCACTAGGAGCCAGCCTCTACTCTAGAAACAACTTCCACTTTCCCAGATGGTATGGATTTCAGGACATCACTCCTGGGTGAGGGACTGGAAGTGAGGGCACTGGTGCCAGACTGCCTTTTTTCTCAGAACCTGGAGGTGGGTAAGCAGAAAACCATAGTATTTGCCTTTATATTAACCCCTTACATATCCGGTCTTAGTGTGGCTACTTGTCCTTGTGAGTGCTTCTGTCAAGTTTTTAATGACCAGCCAAAGGATTCAGAGTCTAGCCCAGCTCCTGGCTTTGTCTAGGGGTGTCATCTCCATATGAGCTTTGCTGAGCAGTAAGAGTGCGATCTTTTGAGACAGTGTGTGGGGGATATATACATGTCTGGGCATTATATACTGCAATACCAGGAATATCACCATTTCTGACCATCCCAGAGTGTCTCCAACTCTGCTTAATGTTCATCATCAGAAAGCCTCAGTTAAAATGAAATATTTGATTAACAAATATCTTGTTGTTCAGAAAAACATAGACAACAAACACATCGATTTTACATAAATTAATTTTGGTAAAATGGCCTCAGTTATTACAAACTAGTCAACACGAAGATAATCCTGGAGCCACAGAGCCACTTATCTAAAACTTATAACTAGTTAAGGCACCATTCTGACTTCCAAGGAGATTACTTTTCCATCTTATAAGTTTAACCAAATTTCTGGCACAGGGCTACCAGGCCCAATTTAAGTGTTCCTTGCTCAGCAAATGTTTTCACTTTTAAGTGTGTGTGTGTGTGTGTGTGTGTGTGTGTGTACATTTTCACATACATGTGCATGCATAATACAGTGCTTCTATGGGCATCAGAGGTCAACTCTGTTGAGTCAGTTCTCCGTTCTCTCTGTCCACCTTTAATTGGGTTCTGGGGATTAAGCTCAGGTCCTCAAGCCTGCATAGCAAGTGCCTTTACCTATGAAGCCAGCCAGCGTGCTAGACTAGCACAACTGTTCTAACAGAGATTTTACATGAGAAATTAAGACCAAGTTTGTGAAGTGAGAAACTCTTATTCGTATATGCTTTTATTAGCTTGAAGCGTCAAGATCCTAGGTTCCAGGAGGAATACACAGAGGGCAGTGAGCACATAAGTGGTGGAGGAGCAGTTTATGGTGTACTTATTCCCAGTGAGGACACCATAGCAGTTCTGTATGAGGCGATATGGAAATGAGAAGATAGTCACATAAAGTCAAAGACTGAGTCAAAGGAAATCGTACTTTCTTGTAAACTCTATGTTAGCTTTTCTTTCCCTGGGAGAATTTACCTGTCTGCTGAGGAAAAGGAGCTAGGCCTAACCACCTTCTAGATGAAGCACCAGCATCCATTTTGCAGAACAGAACCAGGGCACAGAGGGAGCTGCAGGTCTGATCAGGATTTAGGCTCACGCTGAGTGGGATCTCTAACTTTTGGTCCCTTCTGACTTGCCACCCAACGTGGAAAGGCTAAGGTACTGGAGTGAGACCTAGAGGACAGGGGCAAAAATGGAGAAGAATAAGAAAAACCATGGAATGTCCAGTCCAGGTTCTCCTGCAAGAAAACACTAAGGCAGTGGCTGTTTTCCTTTTAATAAAGGACAGATGGAACAAGAGAAGGCAGATGTGGTGGAAAGAATCTCAGAGAACAGTGTAACATAGAGAAATCTGTCTCTCCAGAGAGAAGATGGCTGCTCCCAGAGTCTTAGCTGGGACAGAAATAGCCTGGATTTCATCCTTCCTACTCAATCACCAGCCAGGAGCTGCCTGAAAGAGCATAGTCGTGGGGTGAATGCCTAGACAGTTGCTTTCACTGGGTTCACCCAAAGACAAATTGAGCCATGCACAAGCTGGCCTTGCCCAAGTCAAGGGCTCCCGGAGGAGCCTAAGGGTAGATGCTGGGAAGGGAATCAAAGGGTTAGTTTTTTCTTAGTGACTGTTCAAATCCCTCTATCTGTGCTAGGTTAGAGTCACAGCAGCCTTCAGTGCAAGAGAACTCTGCATTTTCTTTAGCAAGAAAGCCTTCAACACCCAGCTGTATGGAGCAATTCCTGATTGGAATGCACTACTTCATCTATTGACATTTGGAGCGTGGTGGTAAATGTCCACTGATCCTGTGCTGGACCCAGAAGAAGCACTAGAAAACCAACATAATGGACATGACCATTGCACTGCTTATGTTTTCCACATGGACCACAGAAACCAGCACACCACTATCTGATCTCCCAGTGATAGATGTAATGAAGCCAGAGCTAATGAGAATAAAAATCAGAGTCTATAGGCTGTAGCAACTGTTTGAGAAATGGCATCAATCCAGTCACACCCACATTAGAAGCAGGATGAATCAGAGATGCTGGGGATAATTCTTTCTAAAATAGAATTAATGAGCTTGTGATGATATAATTCTATTGGGGGAGGGGGTGAATGAAATCCTGATATCCATCCGTCATGGTGCCTGGGCATTTATCCACAGGGTGACAGGGTTTGGATGAAATACTATAGTAAAGTAAAATCTTTTATCAAATGTGCAGGTTACTGTAACAGTGCACATTTTGAGACTGAGCATCCACAACAATCAAAAAGAAAATTACATGTTTTAAAGTAATAAGAACAGACATGCCCTCGTGCACACAAAAAGCTTTGCTAGGAGCACAGAGTTCTGAATCAATAATGGATGATTCTCTCCACAGAACAAGCAATGTTATTTTTTTTTGTTTGCATCATAAATAAATGAGCAACCTTTTATTTATCCAGGGAGACATCCCTGAGCACAGCCGGAACACCACTCTTGTATCTTTGTGTTCATCTACGGCCTAAGCAGCTCTTTGCTCTGTGCTGTGCAGACAGGAGTGATGGTCCCTGCAAAAAGCAAAAGAGATGAGAGGTGTCAGCCACAGGTACAGTGAGGGCTTCAATTTTATGATCACTTCTGATAGTTCCCCCCCAAAAGACTCACATAAACAAAAATGGAACATTATTTTCCAGAAGACAGGCTTTTTATAGATTTGTATTGATGGTGTTGACATTTGGTGGCAGTGCAGTATGATGATAAAAATATCTCTTCTATTCCAAGAGACTGGAACATTTGCTGAACTTCACAGTCAGAGGTAATAACAGTCCTTGAGGTCACTTGAGACTGCTATCCTACTGAGTAGCCAGCCTGTTCGTTTAGCCTGCCTTCAAGAGAACAATGTGTCGATCAATCTTACTCACCTTGGATTTCCCATATAATCAACCTTTACAACCTAAGGTAATGCATAGCTATAATTTTAAGTTATGTACTCCTCCATGCCCTGCATCCAGGACAATGCAGGTGTATCATTTGCTGAAAGCATCAAATACAGAGGCTGAAAGCAATCTTCTAAAATGAATATCAACCATAAATGTTTAACACATTTATGGATACTGTTGAACATATTTGGTTATTGCTTGATAAACAATGATGTTTATAACAGTGTTTTTTGTTTTTGTTTTTTTTTTCTGGGTCATTTGGAGTCGGTTGGAGCCAGTGACTTAATCCCTTGTTAGACTCTGGTAAACATTTCTGAAAAGAACTCATTCCTTCCTCTACATGATGAGTTACTGAGAACATCCTCAAAGTATAAAGATACAGTGTGAACACGCAAAAGCTGGCTGTGCTTCCATACACTGATAATGAGCATCCCAGAAGGGGCTGAAATACATTCTAGTTGTAATATCAGAACAAGAAACCACAACTATAGTAACCTTACGGTAAAAGCCTGCAGATTAAAGTGAAGGACAATGTAAACTTTGGATACAACTTCCCCTTGTATAGGTTGTGAGCATTGTCATTGTTCAGATGCCAGTGCAGCCCAAAGAATCCACAGACTCCTTGTAATACCTACAAAAATCCCATTAGCTTTTTTTCCCTCCTGAAATGCAAAACAAAACAATGCTAAATTCATATGGACTTTCAAGGGATTTTGACAAGCCAAGACAGTCCTGGAGAAAAATAAAATGAGAAGACTTGAGTTTCCTTGTTTAGAAACGTACTCAAAGCTACAAGGATTAAAACAACATGGCATGGGTCTCAAGATCACACCCAGAAAGAAGGGCTGTGGTTGGAGTCTGGGGATGAAGTCTCTGCAGCTGGTTTTCAGAAGCAGAGTGGAGTCTCACCGGGGGAGGAGCAGTCTAGTCAACCTACAGTGTTGACCCATTAGATAACCTCACGTAGCAGACAAAGGTCTTTGACAGGGGCTCACAGCTCCAGATGTAAGAGCTGAAATCACAAAACCATTAGAAAAAAACCAGTCTCAATCATCACAATCTCGGACTTAGCAACAATTCTTATAACCACAAATCATACAGCAACAAAACAAAAATAAATGCGGAAGAATTTATCAAAATTAGGGACTGTGCATCAGATGGCATTACTGAAGTCTTTCACATTCCACCTCAAATAGAGTCTAAAACAAACAGGACACAGAGTTCCCAGAACCCACACAAAGCCAACATGCATAAAAATGGCCAATGACTTAGAAAGTCATTTCTCTAATAGCAGCATATAAACTATCAATACACATAATCATGTACATAAAAAGGTGTTTCATGTCATTACCTATTAGAATATGAAAACAAGCACAATAGCTATTCATCCCCACTAGGGAAGCTGTATGCCTTTTAAGAAATCAAGAAATCGTCACTACGGTACACCTAGGCTTTAAAAGTGGAGAGAGATAAAACTCACTTGCACGGCTTCTGGAAATGTAAACCTTTCTGCTGTGGGAAAGCTTGGGAATTCCTAAAATGACTATCTGATCTTTATATGATCTGCCAACTTCACTTTTAAAGTTATCCTCCAAAGAATTGAAAGCAGATATTCCTGTAGATACTCACAGCAACACAGCTCTTAAGAGTCAAAAGGCAACAGTGACCCAAAGGGCAATTGAGAGCTGGTGAATTCATAACATAGTGAAATGTGTCCCTACATTAGAATATTACACAGCCCCGAAATGCTACAAAAAAAGAATTTCTATGTACTACAAGGTATGAGTGGTCCTTCCAAGTATAAGAGAAAGACGTGAGACATAAAATGTTAAGAATCGTGTGGTTACAATTATATAAACTTTTCTTGAATTATAGGACATGAGGATGACTGCTTACAGGATATGGAGTAACCTTTGAGTGGTGAAAGCTTTTTAGCAGAAGAAGCAGAAGCTGTGAGGTATTGTAAATGCAGTGAATGCCCCTGGACCGCTTGCTTCAGGATAGGGAATTGTGCTGTGTGATTTTCACCTGAGCTGAAAAGTTGTCTTAGCAATTGAAATTTCTTTGTTAGAAACATCCATTAGAAACCGATTATAATTATTCCTGAAGGGTCAGTTTGCATCTCAGAAAACAGCAAAAGAAGATGAAAGTCTCCCTGAAAGATCTGCATTCTCCTTTCCTGGCCCTCTGAGAGCTTTGACGGATTCCTGACTGGACAGAATCCTTCACTCTCTCTGTTGTCACTGAAATTTTATGATGAAAATCTCAGCTCCAAGGCTCCAACAAGCTAGGCCCAGTCCTGGACCCCCACACAGTGGTTACGAATGAAAAAATGAAGAAAGGACATTGAATCAAATCAGAGTGCTGGGAAGAGAAACAACTCAAGGGGTCCAGAGACCCCAGGATTATCTCCAGGCTACAGACACAGATTTAGGCTTAAACATAAGACTCAGGCAGAGGCAGCACATAAGCGCAACTCAGGAGCAAGGTGTGTTCTGCCCGTCTTTGTCTCAGCTGTGGTTCAATGAAGTGGACTGATTAGTGTAAATCAGTTCACCCCTGACCTCACCATGGACAGAGGGGACCAATCTGGTACCTAGAAGACTGGGTCCTCCAGGTTGCAGCCTTCCCAGTGCAGACTCTGTCCTCATCTTTTGGTTGGTCTGTCTGAAGATTTGCCATTCCTGGGATCTAAGGGGACTGCATGTTCTGGAGACTGACTTACCTGCGTGTCTTCAGCCTCATGGAGGAGGAGCTGTGATGAGTAAGGTAGACAGATACACAGGCAGGAAGCAGGCAGATTTTCCTGATCTCTGTTTCTTTGTGAGCCTGGGGCTGGGAAACAACACTTTAAGCAAAGGTATCTTCTACAAGACTGTTATACTGTTGCCAGATTAATTTTGTTCCTTTGAAACAATAAGCTGCTCTCTTCCTGTGTGTTAGCTACAGAGTATTTTGAAGATAGAGACAAGCAGAACACTCTTGGTTATCTGTGATTTATTACCTGTAACTCATACACTGATGTATCGGTTTGTATCATCTGGCCTGTGTTTTCACAGTACAAAGGTTACAGCTTCTCTTGCCGACCTCTGCAAGGCTCATACATGGTAGCCTAAGGCAGGTTCTGATGACTTTAAATTTCTTTCCTAGACTTACTCTATTCTGCCCAGAATTTTGCACCCCACACTCTACAGTTCCAGCGGGAGACCCTGGTGGGCAGGGGGAATACTGTTCCTTCAGTTTGGGGACCACCTTTCACCACCTGAGCTACACAGGGAAAGGTGAGACAAATGCCAAATACCATCGCTGTAGATAGAGACGTAGAGAATGGGCAAAGTAGTACCACTTCTTGGCTGGGTACCCAAAGAGGGGAGAAGAGTGCACCAGCTCAGGGAAACCCATCTCTCCATTGAACCTACTGCTAGAGGGTTTCACACCCATGATCCCAGCTCCTGCACCCAACAATACCACCTCCCCTCTGCCCCTGCCACAAGGGTGTACTGTTCTCCCCTCTGTAGGTCCCCAGACAAGAAGTGGTACTTCTTTTCCTGCATTTGGCATTTGTCTCTCCTCTCCCTGTGTCCCCAGCCACAGATTGTGACATTTGTGTCTCCTTCCCCAGTCATAGTGCTACTACTCTGCCCAGCAATTGCTAACCATAGGTTTCCTTTGATAACATTTCCTCCTGTGTCTTTCAACATTTCTCATACTTCTGTGGGTTCCTGTAATGCCCTTGGGCTGCCCTAGGGTGCACAGATTCCTCCAGGACACTTAAACAACATTTAACATCTTCTCACAGATACCATGAATCCAAATAAAATTTCCTATTTATTTCTAGCTTTTACTGCTTTACTATTGGACTTTCTGTGATTACTTGTCTTAGAATATTTGAAGCTTAAAATATTCTGGTTTTCCTATATTAGGCAATTTATTTGTCATAATCACTCTGCATTAATAACTGTTTTTAATGTTGCTTTTGTGATAGAAAGATTAAAAATGCCTTCCTGGTTTTCTTTTTCCCTGAAATAGAACTCCAGTGTTTGGTTGGCTAAAAATCTCTGGAGAGCCAAGCATGGTTTTCTTGTTCTATGTCACACCCACTTATTGTCCTTGTCTTCTGGGTCTGTTTTTGGTTTTAGCCAAGTCCCAACGTTGAGTCAGCCTTAAGCCCACATCCCAAGTGAATCTGTGCTCACCATGGGCAGCACTAAGCAAGCATATTCTGTCTCTCTCCATCACATTGCCCCCTCTTCATTAAAACAGGTAAGTATATGTGTTTACTGCTGTAGCTATTTGGCTCCAAGAAAAATGACCCACAACCTTCAACCAACAGCTCAAGATGTTAAGAATGAGCAAAAGAAATCTTAGCAAAAAGTATTCCATATGAACTTTTCAGGTAAAGTGGCCAATTTTTCTAATAGCCTGGAAGCCTTCTTACAATCTTCATTCTTACAGAGTTCTGGGGTGGGGCTATTTATGTAATCTATTGTTTATACAGAGTTCTATATAGCCCAGAGTGACTTCAAACACTATATGTAGGAGAAGCTAGTCCCAAACTCACATTCATTGTGCCTCCCAAGTGCCAGGACTACTGGGTTGGTACCACCTTGCCTTACCTAAGTTCTATATAGTCCAAATTACATTTATTTTGACTTGCAATATTAAATCTTGAGTATGATATATTCTTTAGTTTTTGTGACAATTTCACCAAACTCAGCCACAAGTGCCATTCTGGTGTTTTGACAGAGTCATGGGCCCTGGCTTGGCTTGCAGCAGGGATGTATACTTATTTGGATGAATTAATGAGCAGTCAGATCTTAGACATCTGCTCATCACCAATGTATATATGGACTTGAATGTCAGAACACAATTCTGGGCCCAGGGGTTAAACTCCAGAAACTCATGACAGTCCAGAGCAGAAACCCAAAGCAGACACTTTGTGGTACATCCAGAGATATTTGAAAGACCATTTTTAACACGATAATGTTTTAACTCTTGGCCTGAAGAATTTCGTTTCTGCAGTGCCCTCCTAGCTGTAGGTTTTCCAAGCCCTCTATTGCCCATGTTATCATTAGCTCCTGTTTATCTCCACTGGGATAACTTGGTCTTCGATTTATCTCTGGTGGCTTTTGGAAGACTAAGGCCCTGTAGGGTATAAAGTAATGCCTGTAAGCCAAAAATCACAAGGAATAAAATGTGCATCTGCCTAGTACATTCTTGGCTCCTCCCCCAGGACATCATGAGGCTGCCACAGGCATGGTTCCATCCCAGATAGCTTGCAAACCTGCCATTGGTCCCTTTAGTAGGCTTCCAACCACACTGCTGTCTTGACACTCCAGTTTGACCCTTCTTCCTTTCGTGACCCACTTTATGTTTGTCTTTAAAAGACCTTTGGAGGCCTTTCCAATAGTCTCAAGCGTCACTATGGGTGTTTCAAGTTTAGTGTCTGTATTTTAGGAGGATAAATTGCCACAAGGTATACTTTTATAACCTTTATTGGCCTTGCTTTGTGGAACTCAGGAAAAGACAATCTGTCCCTGTAAAGAAGAGTTAAACATTCCTCATATATAAAAATTCTTCAAAGAAGGGCAGTGGTAATCTATGGAGTCCTGCAAGAGCCAGGCTGGCATGTACGTGGGGCTGGAAACACCATACTGGCTTGGTTTGTCTTTTTCATCATTTTCTTTCTTGTTAGCCTGCTGCGTCTGCTTTGTCACTGAGAGCACATCTTTGTAGCAAGAAGCCCTTTTTTATGTGCATGGACACACTGGCTTCCATGGTCTGCCACATCGTGGGGCACTGCAGTGGAGTGAGAGACAAGGAAGAGAAGCTGGAAAATTCTTCGTCACCTCCAATGTCCTTCAAGTCAGTACTTGTGACTCCTAGGTTAACAGGCCCATACATGTTGGCAGTCTTTCTGGTATCTAGCCACACACTAGATTTATTATCTGCAACTTCATTTGCTTGCTAACTGTTTCCCAAGCACCAACCACATACCACTAAATACTGGGTACGAGCAGTGGTTTTGCTGCTTTTAAGGGAGACAAATGGCATGCCCCAAATTAAAGTCCAAGAATATTACTGGATACCTCTCATCGAATCAGACCCCATTCATCCTTAAGATTCGAGGTCTTTGAAGAGAAAGGGCTCAAAGTTGACTTAGAACTACCTGAAGAATATATAATAGACAATATTAGACTTTCTGATTTTAACATAGAAGCTCCAAGAAAGCAATTATCAAGCTTTTATTTTCAAAAGAACCATTAGAGAAATGTTTAAAATATAGGTTCCATGGACATAATTGAAAGAAAAAAAGCAAGAACCATAAGTAAATTCAATACAACTATTTATTATGTCTATTAATGTTTGTGTATATGTGTGACTGTATGTGTGTTTATGTGAGCCAGTGAATGTGTGTGTGTGTGTGTATATATACATATATATATATATATATATTTGCCTATGTGCATATATGTATAAATATATTGTGTATACATGTATACATATGTATAAATATGTTTGCATGTGCATGAGTGCTATGTGTCTGTTTAGGTGAGCATGCAAGTGATGTTACATGTGTTTGCATGTACATATGTATATGGGTATGTTCACGTGTGTATATATGCTTGTATGATGTATAAATGTATGTATATGTGTGTATATGAATCCAATATATGTATGAGTGTGTGTATGTGTGTAATATATAGTATTTGTGTGTGAATATTTGTGTTTGTGTATTGGTAAACTTTAAGGATGCTTATTAAAAGTATAAAATCTTTGGAAAAACCTGTATTTAATAAACAATGTTACCCTTGTTTTTATGCTTGCATCATTGAGGGATACTTGGGAAATTGGTGGTTAATGGAAAGATTCACATTTTCTTGCATGTCTGTCTGTATGTTCTGGTTGTTGTTCTTTTTAAATATATTCATCATCTATTCTATACATTAGCAATTTTCAAGAAAAAATGCATATAACCCTGTATGCATTTCTGGGACCTTCCCTAGATGTTTAGATTCTTCAGGTATATGTATGTGGAGGTAGTAAAGTTACTATGTGAATGCTGACAGACATTAGTATGTTAGTATGACACACGTGCCTTAAAGACTACATGTGCAGAATGTGCTTGTGTATTGGTCATGTTTCTCATAGCTGTGAGCAAGTACCTATTATGGGGCGTTTAGGAGACATTCTAGTTTGCTTTCTGTTGCTATGACAAACACCATGACCAAAAGCGATTTTGAGAGAAAAGAGTTTATTTTAGTCTACAGGTTACAGTCCACCATGGAGAGACGTCAAGGCAGGAACTCAAGGCAAGAGCTTGATACAGGGACCATGGAGGAATACTGTTTCCAGATCTGCTCTTAGGCTTTGTTCAGATACTTTTCTTATATAGCCCAGGCACATCAGCCTAGGAATGGCACTGGAACGGTGAGTTGGGCCCTCCTACATCAAATACCAATCAAGAAGATGCCTTGTAGACATGCCCACAAGTCAATCTGAAATTCTCTCTTGCCAGACATATCAAGTTGACAACCAAGATTAGCCATGGCAGGTGGGAAGAAATTGTTTTCAATAGTTCAGGGAGTTTGATTCTGTCATGGCCGGAATCATGGAAAAAAAGCTTGATCTAAGGTGCCAGGAGAATACCATAGTTGCTAACATGCCGACAGCTTTGTATACCACCAACCATGGAGACAAGAACTTTGGTAGGAAGAGCACTGAGACCTGCATCTTATTGACCATCTTCATCCAGCTGGGCCCCATGCCCTCAAGATTATACAAACTTCTAAGGCAGTGCCATATGCTTGAGTCAAATGATTCAAATACATGAGTCTGTCTGTAAAGTACATTTCACATCTAAATTATAATGTTCTACCCAAGGTGTTAGCATGCCTTTTGCATAATGGAAAACATATGCATCCTAAATGAAGAGTGCTCATAGTCATCATAGCACCTTTAATGTTCAAAAGTCTAAAGTTCAAAGGTCTCTTCATAAGATTCAAGTAATTGTTTAATTGTTAATTCATATGAAATAAAGAATTGAAAACCAAGTCACATACTTACTCTTGTAGCAGTACAAAGGCTTTAATAAGTAAACAAGGAAAAAATGAACCCAAATCCAGTACCTTAAAACATCACATTCCGCAGCTCACATCACACATGTGGCCTTTCCCTTGAGCTTTCCTAGGCCTGTAGCTTTCCTCAGCAGGAATCCTGTATTTCTGGTGCACCCACCATGCTGAGGAACTCCACTGAATCTAAGATTTCTATGTTATTGCTTACACACTGGGCCTTAGTAGTCTGTCTTTAGAAAACTCAACCCTGTTACACATTGTTTTTCTTGTTGTGTTGTTCCCAGAACCTTTTTAAAAAGTTTCTATAATCTAATAACTCTTATATTCTCCATGGTCACCAAACAGCACCACATGAATGATACTTCAGTTCTGATGCCAACTCAGGTAGTCTGGCCCCTTGGGACACTTCTGGAATAGCTTTTGTGTGTCTTTGCTACTGAACCTTGGAAGAAGTATTTCCATACACATCCCTGTGAGAGCAGTGTACACACTTATTAAATGAAAGACTTTCAGAGTCACTTTCATTTTCGCATCTGCTTTGTTCATCACTACCTTTTCACTGCATTAAGTATGCTCACATACCCTTCCTTGCCAAACTGCATACTTTCACACAGTCCTTTCCATGTTTTACTATCACACTGTAACTCTTGCTAAAAGCAATGAATAGCAACCATGCCACATTCCAAATACTATGCAGTCTTTAAATTTCTCCTAACAAACACATTGGTCCACATTGGTTTGAATTCAACTTAATTAAAAGTTTTAACACATTGGTAGTGTACAGCCAGATTCTTCACCAACACTTAGTGACTGCTGAAGGAGGGGAACTCACTTTTCAGCACTGCTACAACCACCTGTAAGAAGCCTATATTTCACTTCAGTAGACCTTCCCCATACACCTATGTTCAAGGAGGCAACACTAATTAAACTCAGTGTCTTGTTACAAAGACACTTAATGTGAAATTAAGGGGAGGATTTGTCTTTTTTTTTTTTTAAAGAAGAATGGGTCTAGAGAGAGTGGGAGGGGGATCTAAGGTCAATGAAGGGTAAACATGATCAAAATCTATCAAATGAATGTAAGCACATTGACTGAAAGTCAAAGGATGGAATAAGATATCCTCTATAATCAGATTGTAAAAAAACAAGCAGGAGTTGCCATGCTTATATGAGATAAAATATGCCCCCATTACAAGCAGTAGGAGACAGACAAGGAAGGTAATTGCATAATGAGAAAGGGTGTCAGTTCAACAAAAGAGAATGTATGAACCCCACATCACAGTAAATACTGATAGAACACATAGGAGACAAGAGTGGGGAAGATGCTGGGCAGTGGTGGCTCATGCCTTTAATCCCAGCACTTGGGAGCCAGAGGCAGGTAGATTTCTGAATCCAAGGCCAGCCTGGTCTACAGAGTGAGTTCCAGGACAGCCATGGCTATACAGAGAAACCCTGTCTCGAAAAACCAAAAGAAAAAAGAGTGGGGAAGATACTGCACACTATTCATTCACTCACAGCCATGGAGACACTGGGGTTATATTGCATCATAGACCAAATGAATATAACACCCACCTAGAGAATATCCCGCCCAACAGCCTCACAATGCACACTTTTTAAATATTGGTATCTGGAATGTTCTCCAGGATATATCAAAAGAAGTCTTGACAGGAACAAGAGCCACATTAAAGGTTTTTCTATCGCACACATGTGGGACACATACTAGAGATGCAAGCATAGCTCAACATTCACAAAGATATAAACAACACTATTATAGTTAGGGCTACTATTGTTGTGGGAAAACACATAACCAAAGCAAATTGAGGAAGAAAGGGCTTATTTATTCCTCATCATTGTTCATCACTGAAGGAAATCAGGACAGGAACTCAAGCAGGACAGGAACCTAGAGACAGGAGTGAAGCAAAGACCATGAAGGGATGCTGCTTATTAGCTTTTTTCCTTGTGGCTTGCTCAGACTGCTTTCTTATAGAACCCATGACAAACAGCCTAGGGGTGACACTACCCACAATGGATTTGGACCTCTCTCATCAATCACTAATTAAGAAAATGTTCTACAGGTTTACCTACAGCCCAATATTTTGGAGGTATTTATTTTGTCAAATGAGGCTCCCTCCTCTCAGATGACAACAGTTTGTTTCATGTTAACATGAAACTGGCCAGCACAACCACACAGTGTGAAGACTGGACACACCTGAAGACATTAAAAGCTACATGTAGTATGCCACAAAGTAAGGGAACTCTGAATGGGGAAAGCTGGAAATGTCACCTTCAAGGTCTGGACTCGTTCAGGCATGACCACTTTTAGTACTTTTAGTCAGTGCTGTAATGGAAGACATTGCCAGAGAAATCAGAGAAGAGAAAGAAAATGTATCTGAGCTGGAAAAGATGAACTAAAAAGGTCAGCTTTGCAGCTATGTGGTCTGTATACAGAAAACGTCAGAGAGTCGACCAAACCTTCTTCGACTATGAAACAAATTCAGCAGTTATGGTTCACAAAATTAATATACAAGTATTAAAAAAATTCTGAATAGCCCAAATAATCTTGAACAAATGAACAAAGCATGAGGCATTATATTATACAGCTTCAAAATATATGAAAAACCATGGTATGCAAAATAGTATGGTACTGGCATGTCTACAGACACATTGACCTGTTAAATGGAAGAGAATTTCTAGAAGTAAACCATGTACCAACAGCCTTCTGAGTCTTAAAAAATTTATTTTGCTGTTTGTTTGTGTGTAAATGTGTGTGTTTGTATGTGTATATGTGTGTTCATGCATGTGTGTGTGTATGTTTATGAATCTATGTGTATGAGCATGTGCGCCTACACAGGTCAAATGAATCACTTCCCATGGAGCTGGAGTTACATCTGGGTGCTGGGAACTAAACTCAGGTCCCCTAAAACCTCTCTCTGTTGACCTCAACCATCTTTCAAGCCTCAAGCCAGCTGGATATTTTATAAAAATTAGGGACAAAGACAGGAGAAAGTAGAGTCTCTTCAGTAAGTGGTGCTGGGAACCTGGTTCTTTACACATACAAGAACAAACCCAAACCATTATGCCTCATCAAGATCAACTTGAAATGAATGAAAATTACATGTGATATCTGAGAGTCTGAAAACACTAGTTGAGAACCTAAGGTGAATTCTTTGGGACATCCAAGGAAGCAAGATGTGTTTAATAAGACCCAAAGCTCAAGGAACAGAAGCAAAAATAGATCAGATGACACCAAACTGGAAAGTGATGGGACAGATAAGATCATGAAGTCACAACTTAAAGAGTTATATCCAGGAAAACTGTCCAGGCACCTGGGGAAATCTGAAAACTCAACAGCAAATATGTATGTATATGTGTATGTGTATGTGCGTATGTATATGTACATGTATATGATGTATAGGTATATAAATATATATTCAAGCTTTTGAAAACACATACACAAGCAGAGAGAGAGAGAGAGAGAGAGAGAGAGAGAGAGAGAGACTCTATAGAATGACAACATACTGTGCATTTCAAGACATTAAAAGCAAGGGTTTCCTCTTTAAAGAAACAGTAAGTGTCAGAGGGGACAGTGTGCTAACTGTAACCTGAGAATGTCATAGGGCATACAAGTATGAAAATATACTGCTTTCCAGGGATGTGATTAATTTCTACAGATGCTCTAAAACATCTTAAACATTTTAAAAAGTAATGTATGAATTCATAGTCCTCTTCATACAAGATATACTATAGAAACAATGGGAATTGCTATATAAGTTCACATATGTTAACTTATAAACAGAATATTGAGCAAATCAGACAAGAAGTAACATTACTCCAAGATGACACTAATTATACAAGTCTGAAGACTATCAGTAAATTGTTCAGACATTAGAATATTAGGTCTTTGATGTGGAGAAACCACTGCAAAGGCCACAGGAAACTGGGGATTTTAGGTTTTGATTCTTGATTTTGGTCATGATTTCTCACAGGTATCCAACTTCCAAAAAGATCATTAGTCTAATACATAGGATTACAGTTCTTTTATTAAAAATAGTTGTCACTCTTGAGCAAAAGTAAAAGAACAAAACCATTATAAAGAGGTTGAATCCCTAACAGGAAGGAGGAATCACTGAGGTGAGTGAGAGCCAAGAAATCAGATAAATGAGAATTCAAAATGACAGGAAGGAAGCAATCCAGTGACAAGGGTGTCCATGGTGCAGTGAGTCCCAACTAGAGTGACCTCTGAACACGTCATCACATATCCATTACTTGTGCAGGGGTTTTTAATATCAGTCATTCCTTAACTAAGTACTTATAAAAAAGTCACCTTTAAAATGTGACAATTTCCATCACCTGGAGAGATAGCTTAGTATTTAAGGGCACTGGATACTCTTTGAAAGGACCTGGATTCAACTCCTGGGTGATTCACAACCATATAGTGCTCCAGTATCAGGCACAAGCCTACATGTAGACAAAATAACCATATACACACAATAACTATTTTTAAAAGTTAATTCTAACAAAACAGTACTGTGTTGGATAGTTTTATGTCAACTTGACACAAGCTAAAGTCATCTGAAAGGAGGGTACCTCAATTAAGAAAATGTCTCCAAAAGATCAGGCTGTAGGCAAGCCAGTAGGGCATTTTCTCAATTAGTGATAAATGAAGGAGGGCCCAGACCACTGTGGGTGCCCTCTGGGCTGGTGGACCTCTGTTCTATAAAAAGAAGGTTGAACAATCACAGAGAACAAGCCAGTAAGCAGTACCACTCCATAGGCTCTGCATCAACTCCTGCCTCCATGTTCCAGCCTGGCTTGAGTTTCTGCTCAGAATTCCTTCAACAGTTGTCAGTGCTGTGGGAGTGTAAACCAGATAGACCCTTTCCTCCCCGAGTTGCTTTGGTCATGGTATTTCATCACAGCAGTAGTAACCCTAACTAAGATACACAAAGACATCACTATTAGAATGGGATGTATGTCTTAGTCTGTTTGGTTGCAGTAACAATGTATCATAAAGTGGTTGGCTTATAAGCAACAGACTTATTGTTTATGCTTCTGAAAGCTGGAAGTCCAGATCAAAGGGCTGATGATGGGTTTGCGAGCCCACAGTGGCCTCACAGGAGCCCGTTTCCTCACTATGTCCTCACAGTATGGGAAGGTACTGAGCAACTCCTCTGGTCCCTCTGACCAGGTACCAATTCCACCAACGAGTCTCAGGTGCTGAGAATGAATCACTTTGCAGGTGCTTTCAACCTAAGAATTTCATGACTATAAACATCCAGATCAGAGTCCTACTTTACTTCTACGTTGCTGTCATAAAACATTGACCAAAAGCAACTTAGGGTTGTAGGCAGGCTTTATTAGGCTTAAGAGTTACAGTCCATCACTGAGAGAAGCTATGGTGGCCTATCGAGCAGGAATGGAAAAGGAGACCCTAGAAGAATGCTGCTTACTGGCCTGTGCCCTTTGGCTTGTTCACCTACTTTTCTTCTATAGTCCAAGTCCACCTGACTAGGGATGGCACTGCCTCCAGTAGACTGGGTCCTCCCACGTCATTAGCAATTAAGAAAATGCACCTTAGACTTGGTCTCAAGCCACTCTGGTGGAGGCACTTCCTTAGCTAAGGTTCCCTCTTCCCAGGGGACTCACATTTTCAAGTTGAGAAAAATCTAACCACCATATGCAGCTGTCTTTTTCTTAAAGAAAAAAAAATCTGAAGCTTTTTTTATTAAGTAGAGCTAGGTCCTATATTCCTATTCTTGACTCTGTGCCTCATAAAACTTGTACTACAAAAGTGAATTCCCCAAATTCCTGAGTCCTCCTTAGAGTGAAGGTCAGGATAGGTCGCCACTTGTTTACATGCATTGATGTTTAGACACACACAATTAAAATTAGACACCCAAATCAGTCTTCCTATGTAAACTTGGATTTGAGTTTCTTTCTGAAACTCCAAATGCCTGCCACCAATGATGTCTGCAAGTAAAAGTAATGATTGCAGATGGGAGCTGCCTATCTGGCTGAGTCCTCCCTGGTCCTTAATTACCCACTGCTTGCTCCAGGCTTGCAACCCTCCCACTTCCTTAAGGTGGATTACTTGAGGTCCCATTCATTGGTTTCTCTTTGCTTCCTCTTTTTCTGAAGTAAGTAATACACGAGTTGTCTCAAATCTCTGCAGCTCTTGGGGTATGCTGCCAACATTCTAACCCCTTGCTCTTTCAGAGCTTGAGTTGGAGCTTGCATGTGTGTTTGTCTTTCATTAGTGAACACATGTCCCAGAGCCCTTCTCATTTTCACAAAGCTTTCATGGCCCAAATTTAAAGATTCTTTGTATGTTCCTGCTACCAGTTGGTAAAGCTTAATTGAGCCATTTCAACTGCAGATTTGGTAACAGCAATTTGAACATGGAGAGGATGGGAGAGCCCAAGAGCTTACTCAGAGAGTCAGGCAGAGCATCTCTGTGTTACAGTCTCTGTATTCTAGCTCCGAATGCTGCACTGAAATGGGCCCAGAGATGGTCATAGTCATGGAGGTTAATGTGCTATTTTCTTGGTTAGATGGTGCCAAGAAAGGGAATGATTTAAAGAGCTCTGGTGGGGACGTCTTGAATGTGCAGCATTTCTGAAGGCCATTATCACTAGTGCAGCAGCACCGTTTCAATGAGTCTCAAATAAAATAATAACTTTTTCACTCCCACGTGCAAAACCATAAAATATATATCTTCCATTTATGTTATATATGATATTGATGATAAGAGCCAAGCAAAAATCACCCCACAATTGTGACACCTAATGCCTTTTAAATGTGGTTATGGAAGCAGATGGCAAACCCTCAGCATCTGCTCTGCTCGGGGCTTTCAAATCTCATCCAATAATCATAATTTTACATTTTCGGTGTTCCCTTCCTAATGTATCAAAGGCCACACAGAATTTAAATCTTAAGAGTCAGTCATGTAGTAAATCTGAAAGGGCACATTCTCTCTGTAACCCACTAGAGATGTTGGCTTGGTGAATCCTCCATGTCCAGAGTCAATACCAGATGATGCTGTGTCCCCCAACCACCAGGTTGGTGAGCATTGCAAGTATCACTAAGGGACTTATAATTAAATACTGAAGGAGTTGCAGCGACCAGGGTTTCACATGACAGGCAGAAGGGGTGACATTTTATATGGTCAACTTTCTGAAATAAAATCATTGGACCGTCACTCTGGGATTTATTGGGACTCCATTTGGTCCTGGTCAGTCAGTTCTGCAGGCGTTGTCAGAATCTGGATGGACAAGCAGATGAACAGGAAGAGGTGCTCTGTGAAGCAATCCTGTAAGTCGTGCATTGAAGAAAGACCTCTAACTGACCAGAATGATCATGTTAGGCACATCTATCACCTTCCCCTTCAATGGCCATCATGAGTGAGTTTTCTTGATCAGAGGTTCTGTATCTTTAAGACAATATTATTGATGCACAGTCAGATTCTCATTTTTTTATGTTTCTGAACTTCTCATTGATTTCCATTTTAATAACAAAAGCAACAGCAGCCATCACAGTAATATTAATAATACCAGTAGTAATAATGCCTTTTAAAGTGTCTCTTGCTACTGGGTGCAACAGAAACCAAGAGGTCCAAGTTGTACAAAGCCTTTACTGTTTGTCACTAAATATATTTCTACATGGTTCATCAGATTGATGGGATAAGGTTCTGGTAGAGAAATAGTACATATTTATTTTCAAAGAATGAGACAGGTCTTTGTCTTGTTGAAGAAGAAGGGCCTATGGAAACAATGCTCATGGAGAGTGGAGAAGGGAACCAGTGGGGTAGCTTGAGGGATCTGCTATAGCAACAAGGCTCCCACCTTGGAATCAGGAAGACCAGATGCCTTGGCTCTATCAGTGACATCCCAGGCTCAGAATGATGCATCAGTGTTAGCATCCCAGGAAGAGAAGCCAGTGTATGCAGTGCCTTGCAAGCCTGGAGTAAGCATATCTCATAGTTAAAGTCATTCCTCTTTATCTGAGAAAATGTATAAGAAACCCCACGCCAGGCAGTGGTGGCACACACCTTTAATCCCAGCACTTGGGAGGCAGAGGCAGGCGGATTTCTGAGTTCGAGGCCAGCCTGGTCTTCAGAGTGAGTTCCAGGACAGCCAGGGCTACACAGAGAAACCCTGTCTCAAAAAACCAAAATCAATCAATCAATCAATCAATCCCATAGATGCTAACAATTGTGGATAGTACTAAACTAGATGGATGCCATGGATATTCCTTTTAGGCACATTAAGAGATCAACAACAATAACAATGCACAGTGACAAAATCCATGTGACTGGTCTTTCTCAAAATCCTGTACAGCCCCCAACCTTAAGGCAATGAGGTGAGATAACATAATGAGATAAACTGAAGTGATGGTGGCCTTGTGACATAGCAGTAAGCTGCCACCATCCTTAGGACAATGGTTTGCCACATCATGACCTAGGGTAACTGGAACAGTTAAAAGTAAAAACATGAATAAATAGTGTCCTGTGAGTTTCCTGTTGAGTCATTCCCGTAGCCCACAGTGGTTGATTGCTGCTGAGTCACCAGCCAGAATTGCTCTCCCTGCCTTATGTCACTCTTAGGGTGAGTTCATCTTTCATCCTTCTTGGTTCTCACTGAATCTTCTGGACCAGACTGTGGCCTGGGTGACAGCATTCAGTCCATCTCTGTTGCCATGTGCACATCCCTGTCTCCTATTATGACATGAATTTGCTCAGAAGTCTAGAACCAGTTAGGCTGATGAAGTATACCTACCTTTCCTCTGAGACTTTCACTCAAGTCTCTTTCTTCATCTCAATTCTCTCCTTCACTCAGTTCTTCTTTCTTCATCACTCCATGCAGAGACTGTCTCTGAAGTTTAACCTGGGACTCACCCCAAATGTAAGCAGGACCAGTTGGTTGACATGACCTAAACGTAATATGCAATCTTGAAGTAGCTGCAACGCCTAGTGTTTCCATTTCTCAGTCATTTAAACCCCCTTCATGCTTACACTGAGGAGGCTGATACCATTCACAGGACCCAAAGGCCCTGAGTATGTGAAAAATGGTTGGCCATCTGCATTTTTAGTAAATTATCTTATGAGTAAAAGTAATCTTATGGCAGAAAGCAAAGCCATCAAAGCAGGTGCTTACATTTCTTTCTGTTCCATGTTTCCTTCCAGCTGCTCAGTGGAAAGTATCTGTCCTTGCTCAGTTCTGAGCGCCAAAGAACAAAATCCCAGCTTGCCTTTGTTTCCTTTGGACAGTAAGTATACCAGCAATAGAAATCCATAAAAAGATCTTCTTTGGCAGAGCTTTGTTGAACCTTACTGAAAATTCTGTCTTTGGCTAAGAGAAGCTTTCTTTTCAAAGAGGCTTTGACCTTGGATTTCAGTATTCATCCTTGTCCAATTCAGTTCAGTTTCCTCAAGGATCTCAAGACATTCTCTCTCTCTCTCTCTCTCTCTCTCTCTCTCTCTCTCTCTCTCGCATGCATTAACAAACCCTAGGCTGCTGTTACTACTTTAGCTGCAGTCCCTTTTCCCAGAGATGTACCCAACATATAAACCTATAGTTTGGTTATTAATTTTTATTTTCATTTTTACTTCTTATAGTCTCTCAATGATTTGTGTGTAGTGGTGTGTGTGTGTGAGAGAGAGAGAGAGAGAGAGACAGACAGAGAGAGAAGATGGTCTTAAATTCAGGGATGAAGAAGCCTCAGAAGGCAAAAGTAAAAATGCTCAATTAAGAGGCACTGCAGATCTTCTGCCCGAGAAAAATTAATTTCACTCCCCAAAGAGTTACAGCAGCTTAATTAACTGCTGTAGTTAGTTGAGACCACGGGGAGACAGGTCTCTGTTTAGGTCACACTCGTGACATTTAACAACACTGCAGAATTCTCACTCTTAAATTTGTGAATATTTCTTACCAGGGAGGGGGGTTCCCCATCTTCTGTACAAAGATTAATTTTCCAGCTAAGGCTGGAGGAAAAGTGACTTAGGAGAGGCCCCATCCATCCAGAGTTTACTTTGGCAAATTACCCACAGAGGATGGAAAATGGCCAGGGGCCTTGGCACTGGAGAGTATGCAAGACTGTTTCAGTCATGACCTCTGCACTCCAGGAGGCTCCCAGAGGAAATCAGATTTCAGGTCAGCTCAATTGCCTTTTTGAGCCTTACCAATATATGTGATTACTCCCGTTTGCTTTTTGCAAATAACAGATGAAGCAGAAAGGCAAAGAAATTAGTCAACTGTCCTCTGTAGGTAGCTGTGTTCATAGAGTATCTTTCTAACATTTGAGAAAGGGAATAAATAAAGATTTCCAAGAAGCAATCCAGGGCAAGTCACCTAATGGTTCTGTTTTCTTTCATTGTCTTTTAAAAGGTACACCTTGATGCCTTCACTAAACAATCTGTTGGATTATTAGTAAAATACAAACCTAGCTAAGCACCGAGGCACTTGGAAGATGATAAAGTTTACTATGAAAACCACAAAGTCTAAATTTGGCATTAGGATGCCAGTGAGAACCAGAAGCACATCAGTGCTCTGTCAAATGAGGTTACAAGCAAGTCTAATGACCCAAGATTGGGCAAAACTAGAGATATTCTTAACTGGGACAAAAGGAATATATGCTCTTCTGACCAGTGCCTTAGAAAGAAAAATGAGCTATTTGTTTGACAGAGTCCATTCCCGAATGCAAAAGGAAGAAGAAAGAGAAAAGACTGAGAGGATATTTTGGAGATTCCAGGGGCCAAGTGAATATTAAATAGATAGGTTTAGATAATGTCAGAAGTCTTAGCCATCTATTTTGATTATTATGTTTGTCCCTTTAATTATAATGGCATGATTTTCAATATATATATACTTTTTGTAGATACATGTTGATAGGGAATTAAATTGTTTGTAATTTGCTTTCATATAAGCTCAGATAAAGCTACACAATGACACCTTGAATAACACTGGGGTTGTGTCCCAATTTACCCAGGAGCAGTTGTAAGTATAATAAATAAAAAATGCATTGGCTATTTTTAATCTATGAATAACATGTCAGTCTGTTCTACTGTAAAAATGCTCAGAACACACAAACCAGTAGTTGAGCAAATTCAACTACTGTAAAACCTTTAAAGAAAATACAATATTTATTATTTTGAAATTTAATGAAATCTTTCCTGAAAATGAAGCCCAGGAAGGTATTATGGACACTCATTATTATTGTGCCTGCTGGCCTTGAAACATGGAACCAAATTCATCAACCGTGTTGTAGGTACTACTTCAACAAGTTTATCAAATATTGACCAGGACCTGCATCTCATGATTCCTGTCCAACACTGTCAGAAAATGTCACACCAGATCCTAAACAGCAGCCTTGGAAAAGGTCAACATTCAAAAGGAAGGTTGCTATTAACACATGACTCTTACACAGTTATGAGATGAAGGTAGATATTCACAGATAAAAAGGAGTACCCAACATTTTTCTTTCCAGGATTAAACTATGAATGGAGAGAAATCTCGTTTTAATGACAGTATTAAAATAACAAGGAAACAGTAGTAAAGTCTTTGTCTATTAACATTCAAATGAATACAAAAGACAATAGACAATTGGATTGAGACACTGAATCTCAAGATTTTCAATTGTTTTCATTTTGTCTTTGCTCAAAGTATTCTTCTTTTGGACCAGTAGTAACAATCATTAAGAACAAAATTGCAGTGTCCTTTGGAAATCTTGGCTTCAGACAAAAGGGAGAAGTTCCTCTCTGCTGTGAAGTAGGAAAGAGGACTAATCAAAGATAGATAATAGATGATAGCTAGCTAGCTAAATAGATGATTGATTGACTGATTGATAGATGATAGCTAGATAGATGATTGATAGATGACAGATAGATAGATAGATAGATAGATAGATAGATAGATAGATGATAGATAGATAGATTTATATTGTGTCCTTTCAAAAACCTGTGCATTTGTCTATACTCAACCATTCAAAGAGACATGCTGCAACTTGGGTTCCATCAACCACATCTAAGAAATATTCAAGAGAAAATTATGTTTATATTACTTGTATATGTGTTATGTGGTAGGGGCAATGTGTGTGCAGCAGAAGTCAACCTCCTCTGATGTCATTCCCCAGGTGCCATCTACTGTGTCTCTTACTGGCCTGCGACTAGCCAGTTAGGTTGTTCAGCAAGCTCAAGGGATTTGTCTGTCTTCCTGCCCCAGCAATAGGAATTTAAGCCTACACCATCATGCCAAGCCTAAATACACTCTCTCACCCATGAAGGAAAAACCAAAATATTATCAGTTAGCCTCAAAACAAAGAAAGTCTCTGGTAGTTGACAGTTCTAAAGGAGCACAAAGTCACTGTAAACTACAAAAAGAAAAAGAAAAAGACAACATAATGTAACAAATATATTAGAACAGACCATGATCTTTTATTTCCCATTATCTTAGTTAGATTAATTGCCTTAGGAAGCAACCATTCTCTTGTATCCAACTCATATGCCCCACAGGCTGAGGTCAAGATTCTCTGAGAGAACATACTAGAAAATTAAAGATCAGCATCATCCGCAAGTGTACATGAAGATTCTGAACATCATTTGAACAAACCAAATCCGAACATATGTAAAATGCGTGATAGATCATAGAGGATTGAACCTCAAACTACAACTTTGGTTTAATATCAAAATATGACCAATGCAATTCACTGTATCAATGCTCTATAAAACAAAAACGTCACCATCTAAGTAGAAGAGACAACCATGTAAGAATTGTGATGTTGACTTCTTGTAGAAGCTGTTGGGAAACTGGGAATTGGTCAACATCTGTGGGAAAACTCCCACAAACATTGAGCTTATTGTGAGAGTAGAACGCTTTCCTGTGAACTCAGGAAGGAGACAAGAATTACTACTCTTATGATTTCTATTCAGAATTGTGCTGTGGTGGGAGTAGAGTGGAGTGGGGTCAGAGAGCAGAGATATCCCAAGAAAATTAGACTTTTAGGCCACATAATCTTACAAATTGACACTTAGAAAAAGCCTGGTAGACACAGTAAGTGAGGATTTAGGATAAGAAAATTACCTGCAATTATCAGGATTACAATACTTGAAATATTTGCTGACAAACTGGGGAGAAGCTGTGAAAGATTATATCGAAAACCCCAAAATAAATCTGGAAGAGATGAAGCAGACCTACAGAATTAAAAAGCATCCCTTGATCATGGCCAAAAGACACACTTTTGTTTAGATGCTAATTTTCCACACTTTGGCAGGGAATTTAGTGGGATTCAATGACGTATATCAACAGAACCCAAGTGATGAATTGTTCTAAAGTCTGCATAGGAAAACAAAGGACCTGCAGTAACCAGAACACTTTCTACAAGAACTGGAAGGACTAACAGTGTTTAATTCCAAGATTTCAATGTCATTGATACAGAATTGCTATAAAGACAGACAAGATAGTAGAGTTAGCAGCAAAGAGTATCAAGAATCTGTTCAAAATGTATGCTAACAACTATCTTTTGATGTTGGTATAGAATAATTCTTTGTAGGAATGATAGTATTTTCAAACAGATTTGATATAAAAAAGAACAAACAAAAACTCCAGACCATACCATGTACCAGATAGAGAAATTAGATAAAAATGTATCATATATCTCCATGTAAAAGCAAAATTACAAAATTACTAAAATGAAAGAGAGAGCAAAACTTTTGTGATATTTGTTTATGGAAAGGCATTTTGACATCATAAAGTAAAATTATGAACTGGAAAAGGAAAAGTGAGTTGTACCTCACAGAACTTGGTCTTCCTTCCTTTGGAAGAGAATGAAGAGCTAGTCTAGAGAACATATTTGGAAAGCCCACAACACTTAATAAAGTTATGCATTCAGAACATATGAACGGCTCTTAAACTAGATAGTAGGATAGAAACCAACTTCAGGAGAAAATAGACACCAGATGAAGGGTAGCAACAGTACACATGAAAAGACATTCAAATAGTTAATTAACAAAATGTACCTGTAGCATTCTATAAGATCAACAACAGGTAGATGACCGCATTTAGGTTTTTTTTTTTTTTTTTTTTTTTTTTGGTTTTTCAAGACAGGGTTTCTCTGTATAGCCCTGGCTGTCCTGGAACTCACTCTGTAGACCAGGCTGGCCTTGAACTCAGAAATCCACCTGCCTCTCCCTCCCAATTGCTGGGATTAAAGGTGTGTACCACCACTGCCCGGCTAGATGACCACATTTAAAGAGACTAACCTGGACTGTTGAGAACAATATCCAGGAATTAAACTTCCTCAACACTTCTTATGGAAGACTGTAAACATGCTGACAACCAGTTTGGAATCTCTTCTGAGATCAAAATCATGTTTTTTGTTTGTTTGTTTGTTTGCAAGAAAAAGCGGGGAGTCAAGAACTTTTGACAACATCAACAATAAGAGGAACAGCTTTGATGTCCATTAAGAGATTCGTGGGTAAACATACATCTAACAACGCCTGGAATGGAGAAGCTAGATGAAAAAACACATTCTGAATGATTCTCTAAGTAGGAAAATCTGTAAATGCAAACCGATACGTAGCAGGGCATTATGGGAGTAGGTGGACAAGGAGGAACACAAAGTTGCATGATGGGCATGATTGATGTCTTAATTGTAGCAGTGGTTCATGGGACACACAAACATCAAAAGCTAAAAGGATCAATTTCTACACGCTAGAGATTTGCAGTCTAATACACGGTAATCAGGGTTATTTAATGTTGCAAAGGAAAGGCCACACACAAAATATAAAAATAGGAGAGATTTCACAACGTATATGATAGAAACTACATTTTGGTTTTGATTTTCAAAAGTCTTAGATGTGTATAATATTTCAAAGACTTGGTAATTGTTAAAGGAAAGCAGTTCTCAAACAGTTGCTTGATGGTACACCCCCCCTTTTTTTGTAACTAAACACAAGTGACATACCATATTTTCCCAATTAATCTGATAAAAGTTTGACATTTCAATATAGTTCAGGGTTAGCCTGGGTTTATAAAGATAAAGCATCCTTGTGTGTGCTCCCTGAGGAAGATTATTGGTAAAAACACCATAGGAAATAAATAAGGCCATATCTATTTTTTAAAAAAGCAACAGTCACAAGTCCAACTCTGTTCGAACCCTCTCTGTGCACATGACAACCTATGTGGAGTTCAGTGTGCTTACTGTAGAAAATGATCAGCTGGATCATCGAGTTAAAAACAACCCATGTGTTCATCAGTGGATGCGGTATTATGTGTATCTATTAGCACCATGCAGCTTTCAAAGGAAAGATGCTGACACACATGTGCCATGTGAGGTAGTAATGTTCTGGAAGGTGTGTTGCTCAGCAGAACGAGCGATGTATGGATTACTGTATGTGCAGATAATCTGATTTGTGTAAATTTCGTATGCACTTCTACACATGTAAAAACCACATGTATGGCCTTCGGGATCAGAACCTTCTGGGAGGACAGGGTTCACTACTTTTCTTGCTGTTGTAATAAAGCATCCATGCAAAGAACCACTGAAGAAAAGAGGGTTGATTGATTTTGGCTCACAATTTCAGGACACCATCCATCAAGGTGGAGAGTAGTCAAGGTCACATCATATCCACTGCCAGGAAGCAGAGAATGCTGGGCCTCAGCTCACTTTCTCTTTTTTATTCGGGTCTGGACACCATCCTAGGGAATGCTGCCCCCAGTAGAGCCAGCTCTCCTACCTCAATTAACCTAATTGAGATAATCACCCACAGGCATGCCTGGATACCCATCTCCCTGAGAATTCTACATCCTGTCAAGGAGTCAACTGAACTTAACCACCACAGGCCTTAAATGGCTGAAAATTTCCTAGCTTTGGAGAAAGGTTTGTTATCGACTCCTAAATCAGTTTGATTTATTCTATTGGGAAAAAAAACCAACCAAACACTTGCTACACTTGTAAAATGAATAAGACAATACTGAAATAAGGGGTAAATTTGTTATACCTTTCGAGTAGCTGTGATCAAAACTTCTCACTTTTGGTCCTTGGTATTAGGAAACAAATATATATGAACACCAACCTTGCTGTGTATGACTATCATGTCATGAGGCTTCTTTCTGAATATGATAAACATTGTACAATTTTGTTATGTTTTGTTTGGTTCAGCAGAAATCCTAGCTCCACCCGCTGAAGCCATAGAAAGCTGAGGCAAATTATTACCTTTTGAACCACAGTTACTTGTACTGTAAAGGGAGACCAGCACTCTTTATGCCACAGGAGTGTGCTATGGTTGGAAGAAAGGATAGAGCCAGAGTTCAGAGATTGTATGACCGAGTTTTCATTCTTTCCTTCCCAAAGAAACTGGAGTCCAGGGTGTGTAGACTCTGAATACTTAATGTGAAGTCCCCATCCACAGAAAAGATTCTCATTGCTGCTTCAAAGGACAGTGAGACGCTGCCAATCAAAGTTGCTCATTCAATACGAGAGATGAGAGATACTCCTATTTGTTGGGTCACTTGGCATGATGACCACAAATGTTACTTGTTTTATGTTTTTTTCTGAGCTGTCCTTTAGAAGAGTACATATTTGATCAGTGTTTGTGCTTTTGCCTTTTGCTAGGTAAATATTGATTTCTCTTCTTGGATCGTTGACCTCATAAGCAAAACCATTCATTTCATGAGAGAACATTTGTAAGGTTGTAAATACTAGTGACGGTCATAAATACCATGTGAAACAAACCTTATGTGGCCTTGGGCTTGAAGGACAGAATAGCTGATGACCCTGTGGTGTGGAGAAGGGACTGGGATAGAATCTGAAAGGAGCATTAGAAGGTCTCTACTGAGTCCCCAAGAAAGGAATATTGTCTCATTTTCATGTCTGTTATTCACTTGCTCACCCTGTATTGTGCCACCCAATCTTTGAGTCTGATGAATCAAGCTGGACTACTTAGTCATACCTCTTCTGACAAGATGCTGCACGTGATACATGCATCATTTATTTGTTACAGTACATTATCAAATATTATTGAGATTAAAAAAAACAAAAACCCACAGGCATCTATCATTTGACCTTTATCTTCTTCAAGCCACAGCAGAAAGAAGATTGCCTCTGATCACTCAGAAACAGGGGACTCTAAGCTTAGGGCTTCTCTGAATGTGGGGAGAACTTCATTCAAAATTTAGGTATTTTACATATGCAACTGATCTCTTGAATTTGCATGGAGGAAATTCTCATATTTTGAGAACAAAGAAAACTAAGTATAGGCTACAAATCCAGAACAAATCAAAAAACTATATCTCAAGGAAAATCCCTTAGGAGTAACTAAGATCAAGACATGTCACCCACCAGGCAGAAAATCTGAGCAGGCCCCAGATAAGAGACCCCGAGTTTGCCACAGAGGTTAATCCATTCCTGCTGTGGCTCTGTGGAAAAGAAGCCGCTTATCCGAAGTGTCATGCTCAAAGGAACAAGTCCTGGGAGCTGGCCACTCACCTCACAGCCCTGGCAGGCAGGCGAGAGGCCCTGCCTGGGATTCCAGCTCTTTCTCATCAAGCATACAATTTCCCCTGGGTTCACTGGGCCTGTCCTAATTCTTGCTAACTGATGGTAATTTTGACCTGTGAGTTAACGGGAACTGCCCTTTGAGTTTCTTTTGGCCTTCATGCAATCTATTAAGGCACTTAAGCTTCTGCTTTTTACATAAAACACTCCTATTCTTAAAAACAAACTTTTAAGTCAAAAATGACAGGGTTAATTATTCTGAAATATGCTGTTTATAGCCCAAACTCCATAAAACAGAATACATGATTTAATACACATCCAAGACAGCCCTGGTTTTCATTTCTGCACAATCAGGGACTAAATCTATGTCACTCACTCCCCGATGTGCGCTGGAAATGGTTTCACGTTCCATCTTACTCTAAATTACACCCATTGAGATCATGATGGGATGCAGTCTACGTTGTTGCCAAAACCTGCTAGGTTAGATCATCTATTAAAGTCTATTTATTTTTTATGACAAACAGGAAAAATGACAAAGCAGCTACCGAATGCTCGCTAATGAACACCAAATGGCTCCCGAGGTACCCTTCATGCTGCACTCATTTGTTCAGGAGTCCAGCTAACTTCCTCTTTGGTGCTCTGCCTCCCCCAGAACCCTTCCTAGAAGCTGGTTTGCATAAGTTGTGGGGGCCAAGCTGCTTGCCATCTGCCCTCATGCTCTGTTTCTGGAGTCAGGTCAAAAGTTTGGTTTGGGTTTGACAATACACACGGAAACGAGAGCATCCCACATGCCACTGAAGTCATCAAGGGCCAAATGAAAAAAATGAAATAGCAGAAGTTAATTATGAAAGGCACCATGTTCAGACCAAGAAGGATTTCTAAAAAGAGTTAGAGAAAAACACCCAAGTCAAAAACACTGCATTTGGAGTCAATTTGATCAACAATTGCGGTTTTGACGGTGTGACAGAGTTCTACACAGTGTCTATTTTTGTAGGTTTATTTGAAAGTCTTCCCTGGTTTCACTTACAACCACAGCTAACCCATCATGCTCTGGTGAAGGTGCCAGCTCAAGAGCAAATCCCAGTGTGTTCTGGCAGCACAGTCTCACCCAGGGCACTTTGAGCCCAGTGGCCTTCTTGGATTGAGTTTCCAGATAGTAAGGCCTGTGGGGCCCTGAGGCAAAGAATGGTTTTCTACTTTCTTCATAGAATAGCACAGAGCAGAGGACTGGCTGACCAAGCCTGCTGTCCCTTGCCTAACCCAGCTGTAGCTGGCAGTCACGGTGACCTTATTTCTTCAGGTTCTAAGGGATGCCAAAGTGGTAACTTGGCCTATTGGCTGTCTCTCGAAAAACAAAACAAAACCAAACCATGTGTTTGTTTCCACAGTTTAGCATTTGGGGCATGGTAAAGTTTTTGTCTTTGTTGTTTGTTTCTTTTCCCTTATGTCTTCATTACTTGATGCCAGCAGCCATTCCAGTTTGAACTGGAAATTTGAGTTGCTCTTTTAACAGTGTCATGTTAATTTCACTGAAAAAAAAAAAAAAATCCACGTTGCTGTTCATAAATAGGTCCAAGGATGCTAGGACCATGTGAGGTGAAATTTATCTTGTGAAGGTGCCAAGTGAAACAGGAAGTGAAGTACAAAGAAAACAAAAATCCATAGTTTTAACAAAGATGGGGTTGTATAGAAACTTTCTAACCTTAACTAAAATTACGGAAATATTTTCTCATGACTACGTGTATACATATGCATGTGAGTATGTGCTTGTGTGTGTGTGTGTGTGTGTGTGTGTGTGTGTGTGTGTGTGTTGCTTGTAGCGCAGGCTAACATGGAAAAAATAAAGTGCTCCCATAGGCTTGGCATATTTTGCCTTTTAGTTAATTCTCAGGAAATAGCCGTTTCCATCTGCTTTATGCATATAGGATAAGTCTGCTAAAGTAATTGCTGGGCTGTGGTCTTTCATGCGTTGCTGGCCATGGCCATGACTCTTCCCAGCCACTCTTCATGCAAGGTGTGCGAAGTGATGACAGGTGAGCATGCACAGAGGGAGTCTGTGGTCCTGGCTTGCTTTGCTTGGCTCCAAATGGATGACAGTTCCATTGAGCCAGACCCTGCCTCAATTTGAATTCACTGCAGTCAGGCATATGAGGGACTTTGTTTCTATCTTAAGTCTTCGACAGCAAGCGGGCTTGCTGAATAAATTACATGATACCCATGAAAATCTGAATTTCAGAAAAACAATGAATAATCTTTTACAATAAGTATATCCTAAATATTACATGAGACTTATCTATAGCTAAATAATTAGTCACTGTTTATCTGGGATTAAACTTTAATTAGGCTGTCTGAGTTTTGTTCTAATGTTGTGTTTGATCAGCTGATAAGGTCCTCATTTGTAAGTCACTTTAAAATACCAGTGAGAAAGAAATCAGAGAACTGTGTTTGTTTGTTCTAACTTCTCTGAACTTGACCAAAAATCCTGCATATTTATTTGTACAAAAATAATCTTAAGACAGAACAGTGAACATGAGCTTCACCAGAGTTTATTGCAATCTGGGCTCTTCAGGAAGTCGGAGTCCCTCAATATATTGATAACAGGAGTTTTGGACAATTCCATTCTCATCAGGAAATAAATGAAAGAGTTTGGGATACATTTTTTTCTAGTCAAATCTCAATTCACTGAAGTTGAGGACATCTTGAACCCTAATTTGTCTTTATTTAACCTCATAAGCTTAGGCAGGTCATAGAAGCTCTAATAAAATTGTTAGCTGTCTGATTGTCCTATAGAGAAGTTTCTGGGCTCATTCATGTCAGTGGCCATCATGGCCAGTGAGTATCCAGACTCTAGGTAATCTTGAGATGTGACAATAGCCTCTGGCCTTCACTGATACGGTTTTCCTAAGACAACACAATAAACTATGTGACAATTTTAAGCTGAAGTCCCTGATCTGAAAAATCTCAAATTCCTCAAACCTGAATCTTTTATACTCCAAAGTGACACTAGTAATGGGAAAGTTCACATCTGAATTCATGTGACAGGCAGCTCTTGGGACTTACTGAAATACTATATGAGACGAAGTTACCTTCAAGCAGTGGGTATATGAAACAGAAAAAAAAACATGTTTAGATTTGGGTCCCATCCCTAGGATGTCCATTATGCAGATATTCCAAAATTCTCCATATTAACCCTTGCTACAATAAAACCTCTAAGATTACAAACAAACAGAAAACAAAAACAAACAAAACTACTTCACACCTCACGCAGTTTAAATAAAGGATATTTAGCCCAAACGTGTCACCATCTGCCTTATGGCAGGTGTACAACACTTCAACATATTATGTGAAAAATCCCCTGGTGCTATTTATACATTCATCTATCATTGTGATTCCAAACTGACCAAAGCTCAAGGTGGTACTTGTAGATTCATTTAGTTCCTTCAGGAGAGGAGAATAAATGCCTCTGGTTGTCTCTGTTTAAATACAAAACTCAAATGGCCATTTAGCCAAGAGAAATCTATTTCTTCCTGGGCAATGGCTTCCCATCAGCTGGAACCACTGTGACAGGGCAGGCTGAGAACTGGCAAGCAGAGCCATCCGGACATCTCTCCGTTCTGGTCTTGTCTTCTCGTGGTTAAGTGTATGCAGACGCTTGGACAAGAACAGCTTAGCAAGAATGCAGAGCATACGCCAAATTGTCTTTAAATTTGGAGGAATCTGTGACATTTGTAGCCAGAGGTACCAAATCCATTTCCAAAAGAAATGTTTGCTTAAGAGCTTAAAGCTCCTTCTGGGAAGATCCTTACCATACCTTTTCCTCATTCTTGCCCTGCATACATGTTGTTCAGTGGTGTGGTCAAAATAAAGACATTCTGTGGCAGGTCAGCCTAAAATCAAAGCCATGGATGATGATGATGATGATGATGATGATGATGATGATGACGACGACGACGATGACGACGATGATAGTAAAAGGTAATCATCACCTGCTCTGAAGGCCTCTTCCACCTTCCCTCCTGGTGTCTACTCCCTATGCTTTATTTTTCTGATTTCTAAGCCTTGGCTCCTAACTCTAAAGCTTTAGAAAGTATGACCCTTGACACAGATATAAGTGGTATAGCATTGGGGCAAAAGTCAAGTCTTCTGGGCTGCCAGCTCCTAAAGCTCACATATTTTGAATTAGGCAAATTGGAGAATGCAGCACAAAAATATTAAATTCTTGCTTAGTGCCAAGATAAAGTATACAAATCTCATATTTTTAAAAAATGCTAAGAATTGCAAAATATTAAGCCCAACTGGCACACTCAGTGTTAAGATTTTTATGGTATTGCCATAACACAGTGTAACTTCAGTAATAACATCCAATGGAACCACAACAGGCACACGCACAGATACACTAAGAGACAAACACAGGAACACACACAATACACACATATACACACATACACACACATA
>JADRCH010000257.1:1858466-1940775 GCA_019843965.1 Rhynchomys soricoides
TGTCCAGGAAATAATGCATCACTTAAGGGAGATATGACAGTGTCCAGTAAATAATGCATGAGTCCGTAGTCATCCGTGGGCACGCATAGGAGACTGGCTGCAGGCTCTTCCATGGGTACCCAGAGCAGAGCTATTGTGATTCCTGATGCTAATTCACATGGTGTCTGCATAGATCCTACACACATCCTTTTTTATTTGTTAAATTGAACCTTCCCACATCCTGTTCTATTCACTAAATCATCTCTACATTTCTTGCAATATCTAATATATCATAAATTTTGAGTGAATCTTATAACCATTTGTTCAGTAACGACAAGAGATACAACCGTATGAGTGCAGTAAGGCATGGGTGTTTTCAGTGCACGCTTGGCTGACACTGACCACCCACAGAAACTACTGTGAATATGGAAGGCTGACTGGATACTAAACCAGATCACGTGGCACTGTCGTCCCTAAAATGTCACTCTTGAACACTTCCTTCCAGATCATTCAAAACAGTCTCTTCTCAATAGAACCCTAGTATGATAGCAATGTGTCTTCGTTTAAGGAGCTGACAGCTTACCCCTAATCACCACTGAATTAAGCCGTTTTATGAATAGCCTTTCGATATTCAAACAGATAAGAGAATATCTGTGGCATAAAATTATTTCAAAGGTGTCAAAGTTTGCCCCTGTGAGACTGCCCATCTAGTTCTTTCTTGAAATACTCTCTGTATTTCTTGGGATTAAATGTGAAAAAGAACCTCCCTGCATCCTTATGATAACATGCTGTAATTGCTCAATTGCATCATGTAGTCCTGTGCATAAGAACTGTCAGAATATTGAAAAGCTTCTGCAAGGCAAAGAAAACCATCAATAGAACAAAACGGCAGCCCACAGATTGGAAAAGAATCGTCACCAACCCTATATCTGACAGAGGGCTAATATCCAAATATACAAAGAACTCAAAAAATTAGACAGCAACAATCCAAATAACCCAATTAAAAACTGGGGTCCAGTGCTAAACAGAATTCTCAACACAGGAATCTCAAACGGCTGAGAAGCACTTAAAGATATGTTCAACATCCTTAGTTATCAGGGAAATGAAAATCTCGAGATTCCATCTTACACCCATAGAATTACTAAGATCAAAAAGACAAGTGACAGCATATTCTGGGGAGGATGTGGAGCAAGGAAGGGGAACACACTCCTCCATTGCTAGTAGGGGTGCAAACTTGTACAACAACTATAGAAATCAACTTGGCAGTTTCTCAGAAAACGGAGAATAGTTCTGCCTCAAGTCCCAGCTATACCACTCCTGGGCATATACTCAAAAGATGCCCCACTATACCGCAGGGACATTTGTTCAGCTATGTTCATAGCAGTTTTATTCATAATAATCAGAAACTGAGAACAACCTAGATATCCCTCAACTGAAGAATGGATAAAGAAAATGAGGTATAGCTACACCATGGAATACTATTAAAGTATTAAGCTATTAAAGACAAAAAACATCATGAAAATTGCAGGGCAAATGGATGGATCTTGAGACTATCATCTGAGTGAAGGAACCCAGATCCACAAAGACATGTATGGTATGTACTCACTTATAAGCAGACATCAGCCATAAAGTGCAGGACAACCATGCTACAATCTACAGACCCAAAGTAACTGGGTAATAAGAAGGTGCAGAGGAGATGCACAAATCTCACTCAGAAGGGAAAACTTGTCATCGGAGGTGGATGGAGAGAGGGACCTGGTTAGAAGAGGAGGAGAGGAGGAGGGGAATGGGGGTGGAGATCACATGTGAGGGGGCTCAGAGGGCTCAGAGTGAGAGTGGAAACTGGCAGAAGTGGCAAGGAGGATTTCTGGTGAATAGCTGAAGGCCTTGGTGTGGAGAGGTTACGGGGAGTCTGAGGGGGTGACCTTAGCTGAGATTCCTACCAGAAGGGGATATAGAGACTGAAATGAGCACCTCCTGTAACCAGGCTGAGCTCTCAGAGGAGGGAAGGGGCATCAATCTACCCACAAAACCTTCAATCCAAAATTTGTCTTGCTGAGAATATGTGCAGATACTGAGGGAACAGCCAACCAATGACTGCCCCAACTTGAAACCCATCCCATATGAGAGGCACTATTAATGATACTCTGCTATGCCTCCAGACATGAACCTAGCATAATTGTCCCCTGAGAGGCATCATCCAACAGCAGATGGAGGAAGATGCAGAGACCCACAGCAGAACATCAGGAGGAGCCGAGGGAGTCTTGTGTAAGAGTGTGTTTAGAAGTGAGCAAGTCAGAGGGGTCAAGGACACCACCAGAAGACCCATAGTCAACTAACCGAAGACCATGGGGGCTTAGAGAGCCTGGGCCAGCAGCCAGGGAGCACACAGGAACTGGACCTAGACCCCCTACACATCTGTAGCAAATGTGCAGCTCGGTCATCACGTGAAGCAGGGGCTATCTTGGTCTTTGGTCCCTGCCATTGAATCTCTTTTTCCTACCTGGACTGTCTGCTTGGGCCTTGGTGGGAGATGTACCTAGATCTACTGGGACCAGATGTCCCAGGTAGGGTGGTACCCAAGGAGGGCTCTCCTTCTCTTAGGATAAGGGGAGGAGGCAACTGGGAGAGGAATTTGTAAGGGTGGGACTGGGAAGAGAGGAGGGAGGGGACTGTGAACAAAAAATTTAAAAATAGAACCGCAGTATAAACTGAGACAGTTCATGCCTCTGTGCTTGTCTCTAATGTTCCCTTCCTTTTCTTGCTTTTTATTTTGATTTACCATGCTAGTTCTTTAAGCTTCTTTTGGAATAAAAAAGGGTCTCAAATAACGTCAAAGCCATTGGTTTTCTTTGGCCCTTTGAAGGGCTGAGTTAAAGCATGAACCTTGTTAGAGTAGGTAAGACAGATGTGCATTAGTTGTTTATTCATTGTACAGCCTTTCCAGCCTGTGTGATATCTATAAATATAGCCGTAGTTAACCTTGGCTACAGGTGGCACCAACTTACCTGGTATGAAGTCAAGACTCAATGTGCTGAGATTCCATCTGGGCTTATTTTGGGACGAGGGCCAGGGCCAAATGAGGGTTAGGTCACAATGCTCATCTCTTCAGCTCAGAGGCCATGTGTCAGTTTTCAAGGAGCCCTCATGCACGTGCTCTATGCTTGCCTGGACAGCGTCATTAATTAGTTCAGTAATCCTGACCAGTCTGGTGGTTTGCTGGCTAGGACAGTGTAGGTAGAGTGGATGTCGGATTTGTGTTTATGTTTGAAACCTGTTGCTGAGCAGCTATGGGACCCTGTCCTCTAATCTTTCTGTGCCTCAGTTTCCTTATCAGTAAAAGAAGATTCATAACAAGAAGCTGTGAGGATCTGATGGAGCAAAACAGGTAAAATGTGAACTCCATGTTGGCAAATAGCCAATAGTCACCAAAAGTATTCTGTTGAGACTTTGGTGTCCTTCATAGCTTATCAGAGTCTTGATTGTGTGGCATCTGTTGAACCAGCTCCTGAGTCTCTGGCTGACCTTGCACTTTCCATGGGATAAAGAGACTATTATTTTTAGGCTTGCAATCCCTCAGCAATACTCCCTTAAATTCTTTTTTTTTTTTTTAAGGCATGTCTAATTTCCAGTGTATGCCTTCCTGTTTTCTTCCCTTGGCCCGTCTTTCCATTTTTGAAAAATGGCAGGAGAAAAACCTATTTTATTTTGCCAGTTGACCATGAAGAGTTGTGTGTGTGCTTTTGTTGTTTGCTTTAAAGTGCTAGGTCTTTTAGCTCCTTGGCATGCATTTATCCTGGACTTTTAGCAAGCTATTCTAAAATAGTCACCAAGCTGTCTTAGCTTTTAAACTCTTCCTTTCAATCCCCTCCCTAACAAATGTTCCTGCTTGGCCATTAGGCTCCGTGCATGAATGGGAACATGAGGGATTTCTTTTGGTTTTCCTTCTCCCTTTGGAGAGTAAAAATTTCCCTGACAACTGCTCATGGGGGCTTCTCTCCCCCAACCCCGATTCCTTCCTGCAAGGATGCCAGTCCGGATTCAGGCCAAACTGCACACATTTCCTTCCTTCTGGACAAGTCTACAAAGCTGCCTTTTCAAAACCTTGACCTCAACCTATCTTGTAAGCTTCGTACTAGCCTAGTTGGACCCTCTACTACTTCTCCTGATAAGCATTTGATGGGCCTCAATGGGTGTCAGGTTCTCTAAGTTAAAGGATCTATTTGGCACATAAAACAGTGTTTAATGAGAGAAGTTTGCATACTGGTGAAGATCAACACTGCTTTGGAGCTGAGTGATCATAGGTCATGTGAGTGCATTAAGCATGGCATGCCCCCCATGATGTTATTGGTATAGGCAGGGCTTCCCTCAGAGGACGATATGTTAGCTAAATGGGAGGGGTAGAAAATATTATAATTATTATCCTACCCAGTGGCTACTGGGGGAAGTTTCTCTAACTTGTTCAATAATAACATAGAGAAGGTATGATAGCCAACTCTTTTAAGAAAGGCCACCATTTGAACGTGGAAGAAAATAGGGCTGAGGAGGGAAGGAGGGCAAGCACGAGACGGAAACATGGGACGGACTTATCGCAGCGCTTAAGGACTTAGAGGTCTGGGCAAGATCCGAGCGACTGTGTCAGTGACTGAAGGAGAGGGTTGAGGGAAGAGGAGAGGTGATGGCTATGGCATAAGAGGCAAGCAGAGATGCTGGTCCTGCTCACCAGAACTGAGATCACAAGACCACATGTGAATGACATAAACTATCCTGTGAATGTCTGTGGCTCTTACACTAAGGACAAGGATGTCACCACTGGAGGAATACATGAGCAAGAGCATATCCTAGAAGCAAGAAGGGCTGGCATTGTAATGGCTGCAACTACAGAGAGGAGAATGGCTAACAGTCCAGCTCCGGCCTGTCCTGGACACTGTGGACAGTTCCCAGTACAGCACTCCAGCCTGTTTCTTCCTCTTCTTTGGAAGAGAATAATCACAATCCAGCTGTCTCCTAGAATAATGGGCTAATGATATAGGAATAAGTACATGGGCCTGTAACTGTTCAGACAGGACACTACATCCTTCATACAAGAGACATCAGACTCCAAAGGGAAGCATAGTAACATAGAAAGTGTCTACAATAAAACAAAAGGTAAAACTCCGAGACTTGATCCATGGCTACTGTTTCCCTGGTCTCCATGGGAAGAATAAGAGAATAAAATGAAAGATCAGCTACAAAGATTAAAGGATTAAAGGTTACAGGCTATCAGGATAAATATCCATTAAAGGCCTTTGCCCTCTGAAAACAACCACAATTGACCCTTAAGCCCTATTTGTAAAAGTGGGGTGACATCTACTGAATCCCCAGGGAGTTGCCTGTGGCTGAGTGGGGACTATGCGTACAAAGCCCTCATATTTTCCAGAGAAGCCTACGGGCTAGCTGAAGATGCATGTGCTGACGGAGGGGGTTATTTCTGCACAATATCAGGCTCGGCATGCACCCCTGAAGAAAGGCAGGGCAAACCTGGCTTGGTTCCTCCCACAGGCCACATAAAGCCAAAGCCAAGAGCACAGAACTAAGTTTTGTCCAAGTTAACTGAGCAGATAGGGCATGGCACCTTGGAGGTGCCGGGTTAGAGGATGGATGTGGGACCTCCAGTGTGGGCAGAAGAGCAGATCAGAGTCCATCAGGAACACACAGAAGAGCACCCCACTGTGACTTTGAACAGAGTTGGAAGCTCTGTGCATGGTGTCAGAGGAGATCATCCACTAAATCCAGGCAGTGCCTAGTGGTTACAGCTGCTAAAGACTTAATTGCTGCAGAGAGCAGAAAATGCGTATGACCTGGATAAGGCAGGCTTACTTTAGAGAATGGGAAGGAACCTCCGACATAAACTACTCGAGGGAGTGAGATAAAATGAAGGACTTCTAAAAACTGACCATGAACTATCTGTTTAACACCACATTGCTACTTTAGCTGCTGCTGCTGGCGGTGGCAGCGGCGGCGGCGGCAGCAGTGGTGGTGATGGTGATAAAAACAGAGGTGCATAGTAGATGTGGTTGGTATGAATTTGAAAGAGCTTCATTTGATGTTTGAGGATTTATGAAGCTCTAGAAATAGTTCTGCAAAGTGGGATAGGCCAATAGCTCTTGAGCCCCAAAACCTCCAGGATGGGAGTGAGTTCTTCTCCCCTCACACAAGAGCCATTCAGGCTTATGTGATATTGTTGAGAAGAGGCACATCTATCTACGGGTAACAGAAGAGTCCCTGAGCACATGGGCTGGAGAAATAACCTGAACAGAGAAAACAGGGCACCCTGGGAGTGGTCAAAAGAAAGAACAGATCACAGTTCCACAGATGACTAAGCATCTTAACAGACAGGGCGTATGTTCTGTTGAACGGGGAAAAGGAACCCAGGATTCTCTCAGAAATCTCTGTACTGCACCTGCTTGAACATGTAGATTTCTGCAGCTGCCTGATCCATTTCCAGCCTCAACTGAAACATGTGACTATTGGCTGCCTTCTGTAAGGCTGCACAAGAAAGTACATAACTATTCACGTGCAATGTATTAACATCCAAGTCAGTGATGGGCTTTGCGTATTCACATATATGTTCACGTAACAGCAATGTCTAGTAGTGCATTTCTCAAAATGTGTCCGTCCTTCAGTGATGCACAGTTGTGCTTGTGTCTATGTAAAACATTAGGCATTATGCTATGTTACGTATGGTTACATCATGTTTTCTACTGGTATTGTACAGCATGTTTCATTGTCAGCTATTTGTCATTCATAGGTGATGCAAAGACCATTCACATGTAATAATGCCTAGTGGAAACAGAGACAGTAACTGAATAATACATCTGGCACTGACTAACCTCAACTCCAGTGCACATGGCACAGGTTTGAATCTGCTGGGCTAGAAGGCTAAAAGCATATATACCAGCTCCTCCCCCTTCATCTCCTTCTACCTCATCAGTACATGGAGGAATAGGGGTGGCTCAGGACATGTGGTTGAACTTTTCTTTCTCCTCACCAAGCTCCCTGCTTCTCCAGCCCTGTGAACCCCAGTGTACTGTTCTCACCCTTCTTTTTTTCCATCTATAGTTCTGCCCTTCACTTTGACTGTGTGTTGCATCCCACACTACAGTTCTGAATGGCAGAAAGCTAACCCCACCCCGCCTGCATCTCCGTCCAATACAAAGATTTGCCTATTGGCTTCCTGCCAGGAGGCCAGGGATAGTTGGAGGGAAATCAGTATCTCTGAGACTTCCAGGATAAGCTACTGCCCAGACCGCACACTTGCCTCAGCACTTCCTAGGGTTGCAGCCAGACTGGTGACGTAAAAATGAGTGCCTGGATTTAGCAGTCTCTGGAACTAAGCCAAGCCACAGGCAAGATGCGTTTATTGGTTGATTATGAATTTCATTTGATACATTTATACATTTTGTATTGTGTGCCTTTCAGTAGTGAATACGTGCTATTTCACTTGGCAGTTCCCCAGTTTCCTGCCCAGTGTCTGGGACACAGTGCGAAATAAAGATGGCTGCCGTGGTGGAGCTAGAGCTGAGTTCAGACACAGCCGAAAGTGAGGCACAGGAACACTGAGAAAAAAGTCTCTCTGCCTCATTGTCGTGTCTGCGAAGGATGTTAGTAAAGTAATCCCCCCCACAGGATTGTCTCAGTGATAAAACCTGATGTTTCATATAAAAACTATTAAACCGATAGCATGATCGTTGTGCTGCTCTTCCTAACTCTTCAAGGATGCGTCATTTTTCGTGTGACGGATGAGGAAGCACTTACTCGAGAAACGAAGGAATCTGTTCTGGGCAGTGCAGTGACGACTTGATTACCAGAGGCCAAACTCCTTTCTTTTTTCTTTCCATGTTGGATTGAGTTTGCATTTCGATAATCAATACCAATTAAGGATAGTCATTCTCTCTCTCTCTCTCTCTCTCTCTCTCTCTCTCTCTCTCTCTCTCTCCTTCCCTCCTACTCTCCATCCACCATACGTCCATCTACCCTTTCAGATGTCTGCCTGTGTGTGTGTGTGTCTCCACCATTACCTATATATTATGCATCTATCATCTTTCATTCACCTCTCTACCCACCTATTTCCCTCCATCTGTATATCTATCTAAATGCAATTCTGTCTTAATTTGTCAATGACTTTATGATCATTCATAATATGAAGTGTTTACGAGATGACCCAGTTCTACATGGTTTTTTAACTATGTTTCACTAAAACAAAAAAATCGTGTCTTTCTTTGAATCATATTTTCAAATTTATCAGTGAAGCCTATTGTCCATCAGAAATTAGCTTAGAAGAAACAATGATTCAGTTTGCTATATAAATCTCCATTAGAAGATGGTGTCGCATCAACTAGCTGAGAAGGGGCTTCTCATACTTGGAAAGAGACACAGTGGCAAGTCCCATGTACAACCCAAACATGATGTCAGCCACAGCTTTGATTTCTGAGTTCTTTGAGTGTGAGCTGAGTGGCCGAAGCTGGACTGCCACCCACGAGTTTGGCAGGCAGGCAGGCAGTCTCATACCCAACGACTCCTGTCGGCTCCTGTGTAGGAACATTTTGGAGGACTTTGGCAAGGAGCCAGAAATGACTTCATTGCTGCTGCTATCAGATGGAGTGAGATGGGGTGAGAGCCCAGGGCTGGGGTTGCTTGGGCTGCAATGAAGCAGGTGCAGGAATCTGATCAAGACTTTTCCATTGACAACTGAATTCACTTCATCCCAAGTAGATACTGAGCAAGCATGCATGGATGTGACCACTGGCCTTGGAAATCAGCTCAATTTCAGCTGTGCCAGCCCCTTGGTGACTAATACCCCCCCCCACTATTGAAGGGTCCCTTATTTCATGAAGAACCAAGGTGTTCTGACACCAGGCACACTTCCTTTGTCAAAGCTTCAGTTATGAGCTCATAATGTCAGTAGAAGCTATGCATTTGTGTGCAATGTTGTTTGCCCAGGATCCATCTATGCTGAGGACACTCCATCCTCTTGGGATAAATCTCAATGCACACAACACACCACTTTTGTTTTGAGGATTCCTACTATCAGGCTGCGTTGTAGATCGTCCCATCCTCTGCATGTGAACATCATCTCTCTATTCCTTCCTCTCACCTCCATGATGAGGCCTCTAGAATGTTCGTCTCTGGATTAAAAGGCTTCTGTTCTTTATCACTTATAGAAGGAACATCTTCACAAAAGTTACCGTAGCCACATACTGCAGGTATTGCAGCTCACTTGATATTTTCTTTAATTCTCTATTCTCTATCTCGGATGTTTTATGACTCTATCACAAATGGAAAACCCAGAAATGCCGTTATCTGTGGTGACCTGACTGTCCAAGACACCTAGTGTACTAGCCAGTTTTACATCAACTTGTCACAAGCTAGAGTTATCAGAGAGAAGGGAGCCTCAACTGAAAAAATTCCTTTATAAGATCTGGATGTAGACAAGCCTGTGGTGTATTTTCTTAATTAATGAGTGATATGGAACTGCTCAGCCCATTTTGGGTGGGACCATGTCTGGACTGGTGGTTCTGAATTCTAAAAGAAAGTAGGCTGAGAGTGCCATAGGGAACAAGTCAGTAAGCAGCACTCCTTCATGGCCTCTGCATCAGCTCCTGCCTCTGGGTTCCTGCCCTGTTTAAGTTCCTGTCCTGACTTCCTAAGGTGCTGAACAGTGATATGGAAGGGTAAGCCAAATAAACTCTTCTACAATTTTCTTTGGTCATACTTGTTTCATCACAGCAATAGTTACCCCAACAAGAACGCCAGGTGTTCTCAACTTATGTTTATTTGAGCTGAGAAAACAATTTAAATTTCTTATTTCTGCTCACTCATTGTCTGAGGGCTGGAGAGTCTGGCTTCCTCATGCTGCCATATCTTTTTCTTTAAACATTCATTCTCACTCAACTATTCATGACATAGTGTCCCTCCTCTTGATTTACATTCTTTTTTACTGTGGCATCTCTGAGGTTATAATGAGTATTTCAGCTGAACCTTGGGGTCATCTGCCAGCCTCTTATCTTCTTGTGGTACATATGGAGACGGAGGGCTGGCAAAATGATGGCATCTTTTTTTTTTTTTTTTAAAGAATTATTTATTTTATGTATATGAGTACACTATAGTTATCTTCAGACACACCAGAAGAGGGCATCAGAGCCCATTACAGATGGTTGTGAGCCACCATGTGGTTGCTGGGAATTGAACTCAGGACCTCTGGAAGAGCAGACAGTGCTCTTAACCACTGACCCATCTAAAGAGCTAGAGGAGAGAAGTTTAGAGTTTCCCAATATCGACCCAATAAACTTTTAAGTAGATGGTAATAATAATAATAATAATAATAATAATAATAATAATCCTGATTTGTTTGTTATACATGGTGTCCATACATCAAATGGTTACACTCTCCCATACATACCTTAAGCCCATAACTATCATGGGCTTAATAATATGTACATCGATTGATGTACAGTTGTGTGACAATTACAAAGAAAGATTTTAAACTAGTAAATGAAAAATATAATGACAGTACATGAAACCTGGTGAAACAAGGTGGTCCCTGTGTGCTGCTGAGGTGAGACCTTCCTGTTTGCCTCCTGTGGCCTCTCTGCAGAGCCTCCTCCCACCTATGCAGTCTATGACTTTGCAACCAGCAAAGCTCATTCAGCCTTGTAGAAATTTCTCCAGGACAGTTTCTTTGCTTGCCATGTCTCCCATATGTCTCAGGAATGTACTTGGTTTCATAGCTCTATCATGGTAGTTATGGGCTTAATGCTAAATGTTTGGGTGAGAGTTGGCCTTACTCAGCAGTGTTCCTTCTTCTCAGATCATGCCCCAGTCTTCAAAAGGCACTGGGTCTAAGTTTGTGCAGATACTGAAATCCACAGTGCTCTAGTACCTTTTATAAAACATGCATTTGCTTAGGACCAAATGCCCCTGAATATTTTAAACTACCTGATACTGCATAATACAATGGGGAAACACAGCAAGTAATTGCCACACTGTGCTGTTCAGAGACTAATAACAAGAATGAATATATATATATATATATATATATATATATATATATATATCCAACATGAACACTTGAAAATATTGTCAATCCTTGATGAGGGACAAGTGTATGTAGCAAGGTAAGCTACACAGTCCCAGCAGTCCACCACCTAGTTGTGATGACTTCTTGGTACCCTTGCGCCCTCAGTTGAGATGGTCCTCTTACGTGAGCATTTCACAGGATTGATGGAGTTGTATTAATCTCTATCCAGACCATGTAACAGTGCCTGGTACACAAATAACCAGCAGCAAAGAAACATCAGATGCATTAATTCTTTAAAATGCTATCTTACTGTCCATAATTCTGCCATAAAAGCTATTCCAGAGAAAAGAATTACAACCATTTATCTATGAAAAACAGACTTCTCAGTTTCTGGTTAAAATGTTAGTCTGTCCTTGTAGCTGGTGTCATTTTCAGTGATGGGAATGGAAGGGGTCTTTTGTAAATACAGCAGGGTCCAGTTCTAACATGTGTGTCATAACCAGAATCATGCCAGGTGCTGTGAAACAGTGACTTTAATGTCATAGTGTTGCCATGGAATGTAGCGTGACAGGGAAATAATTGCCTAGTCTTCCCAAATCCTGAAGTTTGACCTGAACTCAATACACACACACACACACACACACACACACACACACACACACACAACCCACACACATACCACAATATTTCCATAATACAAATAAAACTGCTTTTATCTAAGTCTTAGATAAATGACAATAATATCACAGTAAATAAAGGAAAGTCAATTTGTCTATAGCCGATGTCACCGAAACTCTATCTTTACCCTGTATGTTTTCAAAAAAGTCTCTATAAGACTAATGAGAAAAGCAAAAATAAAGCAGGCATTCTGTATTGTTTTTCTGTAAAGACTGAGCCATGAGGTGAAACTTTTTTCCCCATAAATTAGAAGTCATAGCAACATACATATTATCGAAAAAAATCAGAAACTCTTAGTGGTCATTTAAGTTGAAGGCCACCATTTCATCAAACTTTAAAAGAGGGCCATGAAATCCTGTTTCAGGTGACGAGGTTTCTGTTAAATACATATGTAATGGAGGCTCTATGCAATTTTAATGGAACCAAACCTCTCTGTTTTCTAACATCAGAATATCACAGAACTGCATATGCTTATGTGCATAGTGAAGCTGATGTAATCAAAATAACCACACTGTCATGTCAAAGTATAACCCTGATACTTATGCATAGTGAATTAGACTAATCCTGATTAATGGTTCTCACTATGATATGATATTGTTTAGAATGCTGTGTTTCCTATCACTTTGAAATATATTCATCTTACTCATAGGGAAAAATACCTACTGTAGAGCAGCATGTGATGCTAACAGCAGCCTCAGATAATCCTATCTTTATGGGATCCTAATTTCTTCTGAGCATGGGTTAATCTTCTGCTGTTCTGTTTATTGTGGCCTTAAGAGCAATAGACTACAATAGGCTGGTAATATACAAGTCTACACTCTTCCTACACGTGTGTCATATAGCCTGGTATGTAATTGGCCATGCTGTCTAGGTGTGTATAATTACATCCTGTGGTGCTCACATAGCAACATCACCTAAGGGTATATTTTGCAGAACATAGCTGTCATTGATCAGTGCGAAGTAGTGATCCCAGTCACCAGGCACATTTGGCCTGTACTCATTGACAGTAGATTAGAAAATAAGAAGGAGGGAACAAAAAGAAAGAAGACAGTTTCCACAACAAATGTTTCTCTCTCATGACGTCCTCGAGTGTAGCTAATTCCTCACTCCAGCACAGCATAGTCATTTTTTTTTCTTTAGATTTCTGGCTTGCTGCATTTCTTTAAGCATGCATCCCTTACCATGAGGACAGACAAATTCAAGCAGAGAGTCAGGTGCAGGTTCGAACTAGACTTTTCCTAGCTTATTTGCAGAACTAATTTTAGTAGTTAAAGCTCACTTACATAGCTCTTCTGTTGCATCTTTCAATGTCTTTAACTCTGAGGACACTTAGCCTCCCAGTTATTAATAGGAAAGTGGAAGAGTGTCAACACAGTTCAGGCACTCAACAGTCTTTGCTGTTGATTTGAGTCTGTCTGTGTCACTCTTTGCAAACGCAGACTGTAGATGCTGTATTCAAGAGCATTCTAGATGCACCCTAGACCTGCTGGCAGTCAGACAATTGAAGAGCAGATTGAAGCAATAAGATGGTCTTCTACTTAGAATTCAGTACATTGGTCCCAGAAGTAAAATATTAACCAGGCAAATATCAGAGCGTTCACAGATTTTCCAACTCATTATTTCATTGTGGGAATAAAGGATGTGATTTGAAGAATCTCAACAGAAAATATCCCTCTAAGAATAAAGATTATGTGCAGGTATATAACAATATTGCCTAGGTCTATTTTTAGTTACTATAACTCAGTGCCATAGACTAGAAAATTTATAGAGAATGAATAATATTGTCCTACCCACAGTTCTACAGGCTAAGTCTGAGATCAAGGACTGTATCTACTGGAGACTTCTCTGGTAGAATCTTTAAAGAGGCCCAACCAAGCTCTAACCATCACATGATTAAAGGGGCTTGCATGAAATAGTCAACTTCATAACAGACTGAACTGCATGATAACCAACGATTCTCATAAAAACTCATCAATCCATCAATTCAGTAGATTGACCAAGTCATAAGAGCAGAGTCCCCATAACTCAGGACAATTGCTTCTCATAGGTTCTCCCTCTCAGTGCTTTGAACTTATGAATGTAGGGATTATGTTTCCAACAACTGAATTACAGATGGCAAACATTAAACCATAATAATGTAATTTTGCTAATGTGTACAACAACTTCAGTTTTAGTGTTGTAGATACTTTTCTTTTCTTTGACTGTCATCCTGGATACTGGACATCCAGTTCTGTGTCAGTCCTCATTACGACATCATCTGAGGTCATCTTGAACCTAGTTCAAAGTTTGTTCTCAGGCATTTTCAGCCCCTACTGTCTTCCTCCACCCACTCAGTCCTGCTTTATTCTCAGAACTTGAAATTCCATTTTATTTGTCATGGACACTGGGGAGCCATGAGGAAGCCACCCTTCACGTTCTGTGCTGGCTTACACCATGCCCAACCTCCAGCACCTGGGTCACTGCAGTCTGGCTGACAAAATACCCCATCTGGCTCAGTTCCATCCTGCCTTCTCAGTTTCTTTTATGGCTAATATTTTATTTCTCAGTTCCCACATGCTTGATGCTTTTATTCCTTTGCTTTCTAAGCATTCCACTCTATCTCTCTTGCTGAGCATCTCCTGTCCCATTGCTGCAGATAGCAGGAGGGAGGAGCAGAGGGAGGGAAAGAGAAAAAAGAGGAGGGAAGGAAAGAGGGGGGAAAGGAAGAGAGAAAAGGAGAGGGAGAGGGAGAGAAAGAAACTGAGGAAGAGTCACTAAGGAAGAAACTGAGGAAGCAAGGGAATGCTGTGTCTGGTCACAGGTACCCATCACAGCTTAGCTCCTACCCTCCTACAGAAAAAGAACCTGTCTTGGCAACTGCATTTTTAAAGGAATGGCTCCTAGATCTTTGGTTTATCATTCTCAGGTGTGGGAAGATGAGGACGCTCCAAGTGAATGAGTAAGGAGTGGATGAAGTCTGAGCCAATGTATATTGTTGATATTGGGGCAGCCTTGTCATGAACGTCAATATCTAAGACCCACGGGAATCAGCAAAGCCTTCTTCCAGGTGAGGCTCAGAGGCAAGAGATATGCCTTCCTCTGGTCCAAGCCCCATTGTTTATGAACTATTGACCGATGTGTGCCAAACCTGGCAAGAGCAGCTTCCTCCTCCTGGATGATTGAAATCAGAGACTGTTCCTCTACAGAGACCTGCTACTGAGACTTAGCTAACCTTCCTTGTCCTGTATATAAGACACATGCTGAGGTTCTAGGTTGTTGTGTAGCCGGTACTGCTTCATCAAAGGGAGCATAGTCTACCTGATCTCAGCTTTTCTACACATGTGTTCATGTGTCTGTCCTCTCTCCATTCCCTCATCATCCAATGAGGACCAAGCTATGCAGGTTATATTGATAAGATGTTTTGCTGCTGTTTTTGTTTGTTTGTTTTTAATATAAATGTTCTAAGAAAAGTTACAATTCTATTTTAGCTGAAACAAACAGCAAATTCTTCAGTCAATGGTGACCTTTCCTAGCATTTAAGAGGGTTGGGACATCCTCATGAGCACAATGTTGAGCTCGTGTATATTGAAATTCCTTACAGGGGCACAGTAACCAGAATTGTTTGTGCTGATAGGCATAGTTCTTACCAGCTCAGGTAGAGCCTAGTGGAGAAATGATATCAGAGAAGATGGACCAGAGTCTGGTTAAGGAGAGTCTTCGTCCGTAACCTTAACACAAGAACATCTGAGGTAGACAGCCTCAAATATGGCTACCAAAAGCTTGTCTTATATTCATAGCCATATGTTACCACTCCAGACAAGAGCCAGATTTAACTGTGATTTCCTTAAACCCCACCCTGCACCTTGCTTCGATCCATAGAATAGGACAGAATTCTCTGCTGCTTAAAACCATTTTGATTCTCTGGAGCCATGCACAATTTAAGTAGTTTGGTTGTCCTATTCTAATTCCATTGGAGAGAAACAGGATATTCCCCACCACCCAAGGTGAGTACTAGGTATGGGGGTAGACAAGTCTTTCACAAGTTAACTTCACCCAGGCTCTCAACTCAGTGGACTCTTGTTAACCTTCTCTGTTAACATCTTGTCATAAGAGATAGGACACTGTTCAAATAGTAGACCACAGATCAATAAATGGCCCTTGTTTTCAACTTTGTACCTGGCACTATCTATGCTTAGACAGATCGTAGACCTTAGGAGAGAAGCTACTGTTAGTATTCCACCAAATGGACATAGTATTAAACCAACTTCTGATGGCTTATCATATGATCATAGACCAATGCATCTCTCATCCCATATCTTAGAAGCTTCTATTTGCAGCAAACAGTGCTTAAGACAGAGACCTCCAACTGGCTAAGGTGCAGAGAGTAAGGAATCGCAGAATGCTCACCACCAATGGGAATATCACTTCCTCCTCCAAGGCTCAGGAGTGAGGTAGTAGAAAAAGATTAAGTCAGAGCCAGTGGCAGTGGATGATTACAAGGAAACAGTATCTTTGGGACCCAGACAGGAAGCTGCACATATAAATTCATAGTAGTTGCAACAGCATGCATAAGACTTGTACAAATCCAACCCAGACAAAATTCCAGCACAGAGAAAGGAGTTTGGCACAAAACTCTACCCCTAACCATGGAGCTATCGTCAATTGTTAGCTGCTCTAAATAGGAAGGACAGTTTTCTCTAAGAGTGTAGTATCCAATAAGCTCACCACACTCCAGTGGAACATTACACATCCAAGAATATTTGGGCAATACACATTGGTCTTGATGTTTTTTTAAAAAAGAAGAACACAAAGTTGGGCAGGGAGGAAGTAGGGATGGATCTGAGAGAAGAAGCTGGGGGGAGGGGTGAATGTGATCAAAACAAACTATAGTATTCTGAACATTATACATATACATGCACATATACATAATATACATCGATATCATATATATCACATGCATATACATATACATATGTATATGCATCTGTAAATCTGGGAGAGGTTCACACTACACTCCTACCATGTTGTTTTCCCCTTCAGAACTTTCTCACTTGTAAGGTCCAGGGCAATCACTAGACCACATTGCATTTTGCATTAAAATGTTTAGTAACTCAAAGTTTTCAAGAAAAAAAAAAGAACTTTAACTGATTATTCCCCATTATAGGTAATTTGAACTTCTGGTGGCTTTTCTTAATCTAAAGTGTAGATCACTTTTCTTACACTTTCTTTTTCAGATTTGTAGACAGCATATCCATCTCCATGTCAGTGGCTTCCTTCATGCCCAAGATATTAGAACAGATGAGACATTTGAGGCCTTTGCTACTGTTCATCTCCCAGACAGCAGCTGTCACACTACACAACTATGGTTAAACCTGAAAAAAATAAGGATAGTCTTTCCAGTGAACCATGAGATACTTACAGGTCTGAATTATATATGAAGACACCAAAGGAAAGGTTTGGAAGTAGCATGCTAGTGTGGGCACCCAAGGAAGGGGAAAGCACTGATAATATCTTAGAAAAGTACATTAGATATACACATGAGAAACCTTGGGAAGGGATATGGTACCTGAGCTTGCATTTCTTCCATCTTGCCCTTGTTGAGCGGTGAAGAATGATGCAAACAGACACCCCAGTTAACATGCAAGGAGAGGAAATTCCTCCAAGGGGGTCACCATAATGACTGGCACAGGACAAGTCCTGCTTGTAGGAGTTTCCCAGAGGAAGCTGTGGCTCAGCTTCTGCTGCTCCAGGCCACAAAGGAGCAGCAGGCCATGCCACTAGGTCAGGTGTGTCAGGATTCCAGAGGTTCTACAAAGCACAGCCTCATACAGCTAGACTTAGTGGCACTGAACTCCAGCTAAGACACAACCACTAGGAGAACAGCACAAGAAGCTGGGCACCTGTACCAGCACTGCCCCTGTTCTTCTTGGAGCTAAGACACAGCTAGAGTATTCCTCATCTGAAATCTGGACACCCTGAAGGTTCTAACATCTAACACCTTTTGAGTGCTGACATCATACATAACCAAGTAGAATACTATACACCTGCCCTTGTGTGGCAGATTCCAGCCCAAACACAGAGATACTCAAGATCTTCTATGAAATTGCCTTCAGGAAGTGTGTATACATAAGCATAACATAAGTGAATGGGTATTTAGAGCCATCCTGTGGCCTGATTTAAAGGAAACGACTCCTTAGTTCAAAACAAAACAGTGTCAAACCCTTGAAATCTGAAACACTTCTGGTCCCAAGCTCCAGGGAGGTGACCCAGTGAGCACAGAACAATTTGCACCCTGCTGGTGACAGCTTTTCTGGCACTGCAGGGCAGCCAAGGCAAGGGCGTGGTCTAGACCTCTTCATCATTACCACAACGTTCAGACCACATTCCTCCCTCGCTTTCCAGGGAACAAAAACAACTGTTTGCATTGTGGTCCAGCCCTACTTTCCAAAGCCCTATCATTTGGTTTGTAGGGACACCAACCTCTCCTTTTTCTGTCTGAATCCACCAGGGAAGTGAGGGTAGGATGGGCTCTGTGCGCAGGAAGTCTGGGTTATTTCCCAAGGGCTGCACTTCGGACGCTTGAGTACTGGCACACACTCCTTGATCAACAATTCGAATACTCCCTCCTTTTCTAGAGATAATAATTTTTTGAGGTTTTCCTGGTTTCTTTGTAGAAATTTATATAACCTGAAGTTTAATGTCTGGACACCCTCACTCTCTGGAGCCACGTCTAGACTAGCAACGTAGCTGTGGAAGAGCCCCTTAGAAGCTGCCATTGCTGAAGAGCACCGAGATCCTCACGTGGGCCCACAACCAAAGGATGGATGAAAGCATGGCTTCCCTGCCTTCATTTGTGTTTGCACTGTGGCTAAAGACACAGACATAAACTATTGGCCTTCGCCTTTCCAGCTACCTTGAACTTGGGGAAGAACAGAACCTCATGGGATTGAAGCCCGGCCCCACCCAGTGAGAACAATTATTTTCAAGGTTGACGGTGTACTCTCAGTGATTGACAGATTAACAAGTCTATCAATTTATCAGACCACTTTAGCACACAGTGGATAGAAGGACGGACACTGGTGAGTTGATGATGGGCAGAACCACACCTTGGCCAGGAATGCTTAGTGGTGCATACCGTCTGCCTTCAAGTAAAATCTAAACCTATATCAACACTCTGACGATGGACTGGATTGGGGGGGGGGGCTGTCACAGCACCCCTTTCTTTCTTCCTTTTCCCAATGTGGCCACACTGGATTTATCTGATTTTCACTATCATTGGCTCCTTTATCTTTACTTGGTGGGTTGAGGATGACAGCTGTTGTGACTGTTTAACCAACGGCAGCCTTAGAATCTATGTCGTAAGAAGTAAGGATCTCCCCTGGGCTAGGGGTGCAGCTGTGAGGAGCCCCTACCTAGCACATACAAGACTCCAGGTTCCTGAGATGGAGCAGAGGAATAGCCTTTCTCCAGGACTATATTGATTATGAGGAATTAACAATCAAATCCAAGAGTTTTCATTTCTTACTCCCTAGGAACTTGGTACATGTGATTTTAAGATTGAAGTCTAAACAGTTTCCTCCTTTCGATTTTCACACCTTTTTCTGACCATAGAGTCAGTCTCTGGTGTGATTGTAGTCTGACTCTCCCTCTGTGCTAGCCTCTGCTTCTGTACACCCAGGAGAATCTTTAATGCAAAGCAGAACATGTTTACTTTCTGCTCAGTGGTTTTGGTCACCCACAGGATAGAATTTAATAAACTCCAAACCCAGGACAGACTCCTCACCAGGACTTGACAAGCCTTTCCTGGAGAGGGCCAGCCAGTAAATACTTCAGACTTTATGAACCAAATAGCAAAGTGGAGTGGCTGCTCTTTCAGCAAGGCTCAAGGTCATTTTCACATTTAAAGATGCATTCTTTGTTTTATAGAGGTCAGGACAAAGCAGGCAGTAGTATTAGCTCAGTCCTGGGGGCCATCCTGTGCTGGAATCGGCCCTTATTTGCATTGGACTCTGCATCCCTGTGCCTCTCTGCTTTCTGCTGTTCTTAGCCCCATCCTTTAAGATCTCAGCTAGTGGGTCCAGGATGTGGCTTATTTGGTAGAGTGTCTGTCCAGCATGCAATGCTAAATTCAATCTGCAGCCCTGCCAAAGATCTGTGCTAGCCAGCTACCTACAGACTGATCCATACCCTTCCTTCCAACAGTAGCTCAGTCAATTGCACTCACTTTAAAACACAGAGAGCTGGTAGCTTGCTCTCTGCTGGTCAAGCCCTATTTTCACAGTTGCTTGAGCCCACCTTGTGTGACTCTTTTGTGCCCTGTGCAATTATCCAACTTCACCAGATTCAACCATTTTGTTACATTATGATCACTTTGTTACATTGTTTTACTAACCCAAGATACCTTGAAACCCTTCAGCTTACAGATCTTTTAAATCAAATTTAATTACATTTGTTTATTTATCTGTGTGTTTGTGTGCATGCACATGTTATGTACTAATTTGTATATATGTATGTATATGCAGGTGACACATGTAGATGTCAAAGAGTCATCTGCCAAGCCCCCAGAAATCTTTCTAAATCCCTCTGAACTCCTTGGGCACAGCAACAGGTCTGGAATATCATAGGCACTCTTCAAATAATGGATAAGCTTGGTTTTCTCTTCAAGGAAACAGAAACTGTACTAAAGATTTATTATAACATGTAAAATATAGAAAACTGGTGTGTGTGTGTGTGTGTGTGTCTGTCTGTCTGTCTGTCTGTCTTGTTTCTGGCCTTACCCCCCTACCATCCCAGTTTCCCCTAAATTTCAACATTCCATTTGGAAGCCCCACAGCAGAAGCAGCTCTTTTATACAGAATAAATCCATGGTGGCATCCCCTTAATAGATGGATCAATCAATAAGTCAAATAAACAAATAATTTAAGAGGAGGCATGGTGGTGCGCACTTGCAATCCCACCTCTTGGGAGGCAGAGGCAGAGGCAGAGGCAGAGGCAGAGGCAGAGGCAGAGGCAGAGGCAGAGGCAGAAGGATGGGGTGTCTTACTTAAGTCAGCTAGGACTACATAATGAGAACAGTCTTTAAAAGTCAACAAAACCCAGGGTGGATCCAGAAGTGTGATTGTTCTTTTGCTCAAGCATAGCCAGAGGATCTTTCTCATCGAGTCATCCTGTTTGGTTCCTCCGTGTGATCCCTGTGTCTGAGCCTGTTTGATAATAGCCAGAAAGATTCATCTACAAATGGAAATCGGAGCCTGTTACTATCCATCTTCCCACTGGAATAGAAAACAAACTTCTTTATGAGATCTAAAGCATTCTCCTAGTCTAGTTCCTATGTACCACATTCTGCCTGCTCAGTGGCTTCCAAATGCACCAGCTTTTACAATACTCCTGCCATATGCCTGTAGTTGCTGAGGCCTAACAGTCTGGCCTTCCTTCTGTTGGGAATACATTCTGTTTCCCCAACTTGCTGCTCTTGATCACTTAGTTCTACCAAACATCAGCTTCTGAGAGAGGCCTTCCCACCTCCTGCCCTCTGCTTACCTCATCCTTTACCTGTTACTCCTTTCAAGGTGACTGGTTATCTTACCGAGTCACTGCTTACTGTCTGTCTCTCTAGAGTTTTCACAGGGTAAGAATCCTGACTACCGTGCTCTCTAATTCTATGTAAAGCACAAACTGTCAACTCAATATTTATTGACACCAGGGTAAGTCCTGTGTTGTGCTCTTTTGGACATGGGAAAAGTAACTCTTGAGCTACATGCAGCCTCCTCTGCTTGTCCCCTGACAGACTCAGTGGCTCTCTCTGTTTCTCCTATCTGAATTCTGCCTGGCTGAAAAGACATGACCATTGTTCTACCATGTACTGCTATGAACACAGAAGATGTATTTTCTTTCATTGGCTTGCCCTTTATGCTATATCACTGTAGATTTAAAAAATAAAGTCTGAAAAGCATTTGGTCTTAGGGAAAGAGCTTGGCTTTGAGCCATATGACCTTACCAGTTTCTTAGGAAACCATTTAATTTCTCTGGGCTTGTTCAGGAGAACACTGATCCTTGTGAGACTTAAAAGAAATGGCAGATAAAAGTGTCTTCATGACATGCCAGACACACCACAGGGGAAGACTGTCAGGCTGGGGATATGGCATGGTAGTAGAGTACTTGACTAGTGTGTTCAAGGCCCTGGCCAAATCCCTAGCATGACAAAACAGAATCAAACAAAGGAAAAAGGAGAACTGTGTGTTCACTCATCCTGGTTTCTTCTCACCAAAGGAGAAGCCACAGGCCAATGCAGAAATCTGCCAATTCCAGGGCCACAAAGTCTACAAAGATGCTCCTTTGAGTGTCTGAGCAGGACTTACTCTAACTAAAAGGGAAAGTACTCGGCACTGAAGACTCTCAGTGTCTGCAGGGCAGATTTTACTTCAGAATCAAGGATTCTTCAAGATAAAGCAGCATTTAAGTTCCAGCTCTCTGAGGTAAGAGGATGGCAAAGGATGTAACTTGTCTCCTGCATCAGGTACTTTCTGGTTGCTGCCATAGTGTGGACAAAAGCAGATTAAGAAAGAAGGGGTTAACACGTCCTTACAACTGCAGAAGGATACAGTCCACCATGGCAGAGAAGATGCGACATGCTGGTAAGAGTAGATGACCATCCACACATAGGAAACACACACACATGCACGCACACAAGCACACACACGCATGTGCGTGAGCACACACACACACACACACACACACACAGAGGGGGTAAGGGGGAGGGGGCTATAGAGCCCCACAGCCGCCCCTGATGACGTACTTCCTTCATCATGGCTCCATCTCCTAAAGGTCCCTTCACCCCTCACCACAAACAGCACTACCAGACCAACTGGGGACCAAGCGTTCAAAGTCATGGACCTCTGGGGGATAGTTCTCATTCAAACTACAATATACAAGATTTTTATAAACTGCACGATAACTCATGCTCACAGCTTGGCTTGGTCTTTATTATATTCTGGAGGGATGTAAGAAGAATTCTGGGAAAAGAGTCTATTTCGGATTCATTTATGAGGCGATCCATTTTTTCCTTGAAAACCATTTTTTTTTTTTTTTGCTTAGAAATATGGAAACACGCTGAATGATCAGAAAATTAAGAATTTTGAAATTTCAGGAATGGCTATACAAATCCTCTGGAAGCCAGGGACAAGTATGTTTATTGGTGTGTCTCCTATACGTCAGCCATCCCTATGTTCATATTTGTTTCATGGAGAGGTGGAGTTTCTGTACTTGAAAACCATGGCTGCCTAACTGGGACGTTTAAATGATTCTTAAGGACCAGGGAAAATGGCTAGAATTTAATAGCAAGATGTGTGGTGGAGCTAGTGGCTCCCATGAACCATCTGCACAACAAGCTGAGAGTGTGAGTCTTACCAGATACCCAGGATTTCAGTACTATACAGAGCCAGGGAGTGAACAGCATGCAGGCATCCATGCTGTGGCTGGAGTTCCTGTTGCCATTCTTGGGGTTCGTTACTTCTATTGCGTTTATTGGGGTGACAGGTGTCCTAGCTTGCTATGATAAGCCTCATGACAAAACTTGGGGAGGAAACGGTTCCAGGATACAGTTGCTGTTCTTCATGGAGGGAAGTCAGAGCCAGAACCAGGATGCAGGATGCAGGAATTGAAGCAGAGATTACGGAGGAGTGCCACTTGCTTGCTCCTCATGGCTTGCTCAGCTCAGTTTACTGCCCACACTAAGCTTTCCATCCCACAATGATCATTAATCAAGAAAATAACCCCAGACTTGCCTGTGGGACAATGATTTTTTTCTTATAAGTAAATTGCCTAATGAGATATTTTTTTCCTGAAAATCTTCCCTCTTCCCAGATGACCTTAGCTCGTGTCAAAATGACAAAAACAAAAACAAAACAAACAAACAAATAAAACCCCTGATACAGCGACCTATATAACAAACTTTATTTGTAAAGTAAGAAGGATTCAAGAAAATCCAGCAGGGAAGCTTCTATAGTCTTTGCAGACATCTCTGTCCTACACACTGTCTTGTTTACATCCTCTCATTTTTTATTACTCCATGTGAGAAGGGTTAGAGGAGGCAGCCTCTGACCCAGGCTGTGAATCACAGTTGGTCTCATTACTGTGGGAATTGAAGCTCCTTTACCAGTGATTAGTTTAGGTACAGACATGATCCTAAAGCCTAAGCAGAGGCCTTCAAAGAAGTTTTGATCAAAATTTCCCTCTCAAACAAATATGTCTGGAAAAATACTTCATTTCTTTCCTGGGCATCTTTAGTCTGTTTGATGCCTGGAGATGCTGTAGTCATCTTGTGGTCATGAGTTGTGACAGCCCTGATAACCTGAGATGGCAGGGTGAAGAGATAGGGTGATGGTCAATTTTGGTTTGTCAGCTTGACTGGATTGAGGAATTCCTAGGAAAACAGTTGAGTAGACTGACTTCTGGTCTGTATGCTTCCTGAGAAATTTGGCATCTGAGTCAATGAATTGGACAGACTCACCCTAACACAGGCAGTACCAACCACAAGGTTGGAGTTTGGAAGGAATCAGAATAAGGGACAGCCTGCCCAACAACAATTGAGCTTTCTTGAATGGATGCAGTTTGTGAAGGTTAGTCTCCTAACAGGGCCACTTCCCATGGGCCAAGCTTATTCAAACCGCCACACTGGGCTAAAATGTTCCCAGGTTTTCTTGTTTCCAGAGTTCTTCATATTCAAAGAAAAAAAAAGCACTGTTGCTTAAGCAATCTTTCTGTGGGTGTGGTCTATTCAGAATCTCAATCATCAGGAAACTTCTGACCTTTCTCCCTAGGGGATTGTTTTGAAGATGAAGCCGGTGAAAGTGAGGAGTGTAGACTTGCAACTTGGACAGGGCAGGTGCTCCACTCTGTTCCTTCCTGCTGGCCACTTCCAGCTCTGCCCACACTTTCTGGTTTCATCTGCAAGGAGACAACAGGAATGGTGCTGTGAGGTCTACAGTCTGGCATCTGAGTTTGAATGTGACTTTCTGTTATTCCACTTACTAGCAATGTGTCTGTGGTCAGGGTTTCCCTGTCTCTTAATTAGGCATAAGAGCAGCCTTTGGAGTCTTTTTAAGGACCAAAATAGTCACGAGCAACACTTCTCACATTGCCTTGGACCTGGTAAAATGGCAGTGGATGCAGTGTCCTCTCTGGTGATTGGACTCATTTTCCATTCCATAGCTTCTCTTTTGTTCTTGCCCCCAGCTATCTGGTAGTAAACCTTTCCTGCTCTTTCTTCAGGTCTGGTCTACTTGGGTTTTGGCAAAGTTTATCTCTCAGACTAGGCTCTAGACATGGAAGTCTTTCCCTGAGAAGTCAGCACCTTGCAGACTTCCATGATCTCTATGTGAGTTTGAGCTCTAAGGGATGTGTAAGGAAGGCACTACAGATTGATTGCAGGGCTTCTCAGACATTTCCTAAGACAGTGCTCCTGATTATGATCCGGGCAGCAGGAAAACAAAGAGGCTGATAATAGGGAGTCATCCATGTAGCCACCCACGCACTAATCTGCACCAGAGAAGAACTTGAACACTTTTATAGCAATGAGAATGTGTCAGTAGGCCAGAGAGACAGAACTGACTAAGTCATAAAGAATATTCAGATGACAGAGTTCTCAATTTCCGGAACCTTCTCCCGTGAAGGGGGAAGAATGGATCAATAAATGCATAGTGGATCTTCCATTTTATAGATAAGAAAACAGGCCATGCAGTCAGTGCTCACTGGCAATGGCTATTTTCTCACTTCTGCAAATTTTGTACTCATTTTCTTGATGTTCTCCTGTTCTTTTAGAAGATCCATGTCTTGAAAAAAATGAGTGGTCTTCATTGTTAGCTAGTTGCATGTATTTAAATTCAGAGGCGGTAACTTATGTCTGCCACAAACTGGACACTTGCTGACTGTTTCTAATCATAGCTCATCCTGGTGCTGCTATGTGTCCTGACAAGGAAGCATTTCACCCATAAGCCACTGCGCAACTATTTGTGTAAAACAGGAAGGCTTGACAGAGTTGCATGATGTGTTGATAAACTTATCAGTAGAGTCAGAGTGATTCCTGACCTATGGAGCTGCCTGTGTTTACTAATATGACTGTCACTTGGGGCAAGGGCCAACTGACATCTCTTGACACTTCATATGAGCAGTCCTGCAGGAGAGGGTCATATGAAGTCCATTTAACCACTGAGAAAAGCACAATATAGACTCATGCTTGACTCTATGTTACACATTTTCTTAATCCCCACCTACCATCAAGCTAAAATCCCATCTTCACTCACCATATACAAGGATAATCATGAAGAGGAAATATGTTCCACAATGTTTTTGCATCAAATAATTTCAAGCAGGTAGAGCTTCAAATGAAATGTTTGGAATGAAGATGGTTCTGTTCACTACATCTTCAGATAGCACTCATCATTTAGAAGTGTATTCATATACTAGACTTAATAAACCATAACTTAATAATTAGTTGGCATGAACAAAAAGAAAAATTCTTAACTTATGCTACTATTATATTCATTTCTTGTTTTCCTGGAAGAATTTGTCACCATCCAACCCACAGGGAGGTGAGTAGATCCAATTGTGGGACAGATAGCATCCTCTTCTTGGGAACTGAGGCACAGCAATTAAAGTGTCCCAAATTCACACCTGCTGAAGAGCAAAGATGGGATGGTCGCCTTGGCAATCATGCTCTGTTGCTACAACTGAATGCCACAGTCTGGGAAATGTATAAAGCACAAAAAGTTATTTAGTACATGGTTCTGGAGGCTGAGAAATGCTCTCCTCACATTGGCATCTGGTGATGGCTTCCTGCATAGCAGAGGATATGATGTAGACAGGCAAAGTGTCCTAGTTCAGTTCATTTTCTTATTCTCGTGACGCTGCTGTGCTATGGTGGAATGCTAACCTTAAAGTCTTGTCCAATGCTACACATTTACCAAAGGCTTAATTACCAAATACCCAAATACCATTAGCATATGATTCTGCAGATGAAATTTCCAACCCAAAGACTTTCTTTTCCAGAGATGCATTCAAAGAGAAACATAGCTGTTAAAGCCAGGTAGTCCTCCACAGTCTTTAGGACCTCTGCCAGATCATTGCTCTCCAAGCTCAGACTCCTCTTTCTGACTTCCTGGGTTCAGGGAATTGTTCTGAAGCACTCTTGGAAAACAGGCACTCAGGGTTGGCAGTGCCCCCAGTATCTGTGTACAAGTTCCAGCTTACACACAGGGCCAACATTGGCTAGTACCAGATTCTCCTTGTCGCCACAGTGTCTGGCTGTGAGTGGAAGTTACATACCTTCCCACCCATTTCTAACAGAGGTTGTATTAATGTTGAATCAGCTGTTGTAATGAAACCAAAATGCCAGTCAGCTTTCCACAATGTCTTCAGCTCAAGAACCACTTAATTGACTTTGTCTGACATAAGTGACATCTCATTCACCAACACCCTAATTTTAGCCATGTCTATCAGTTTCAGTTTGTGGAGTTTCAGTGCTGTTGATGTCAGCAGTGGCTTTCTGGCCTTTTTGGATTTTTAGAAGGAACTGGAACAATAGTGGGACCCCTGGAAAGTCTGCTAGGATTAAAGATTAAATACACTTCTTTCCCAGGCTTTGTCCCGATCTCACTGCTGGTCAGAGTCATGGAGATTTTGGTCTTTACAAAGATAAAAAAGGTTATTTTGCTCATAATTTTGAAGATCCATGTCCATGGTTGATTGGCCCTGTTACCTTCAGGCTGTGTAGTAATCAGGGCATCAGAATGTGGCAGACAGAAGCCACTCACTTCTCAAGTTACAAGGGGTAGTGGTCAAAGACATGACCCAGTGGCCCAAAGAACTACAGGGACAGCCTGAGGGTGTTGATCGCCTTTTAACAGGGCCTCTTGGGAGACCAAGAGACCAAAGACCTACAGGGACAGCCTGAGGGTGTTTATCGCCTTTTAACAGGGCCTCTTGGGAGACCGAGAGCCATAAACACATGGGTTATGATGGTTCTCATCTGAACTAAACTTTCTCCACGTACACACATAAAAACACCTTCTCCCTGGGATCTACTCTGACACGTATGCATTTTATAATTCTTCTCTGCTTCTGAAACTCCTGAAAAGACCACATTCTACAATCTGAACAGTGTTCTGCAGGAGTATCGGTCAACATGGGGAAGGAGGTAAGATGAGACACAGACGATTAAGAAACTATAACAGCTTGATGGAGCCCAAGGAGACAGGACAAGCAGCAAAATGTCCTGACGTGATCTGGACCCAGAAGCAGTAGCGTGAAATGGGAAGGGACAACAGTCAGATAGTGTATCAACCATGCTCATGTAATCCTAAGGGAAGTTTGGTGCAGACTGCTGTCTGTTTGAGATCTCCTCCTAATCTAAAACTCACTCAAAACATTTTAAAAATAACACACATCATAAATTAAGAATTTCAGCTTTTGACAATTAATGTAAGAAAAATACCACAACATTGTGCCACACAGCAGTATATGTGTATATGTGTATACATAGACATATCCATATTTATCTAGTATATATGTAACTCAAAAAGTGCAAAGTGATACTCTACATATATGGACACTAGGTATGTATGTTATATGTATGGTCCTGGTTTGTATTACACTTCTTTATACCTACGACCTACATATATACTAGGTTAATGTGAGTGAGTACCAATGAGACCATAATGACAACATTGAATCAGACAGTATTAAATATGTAGTCCTGGGGGAGATACATCAAAGGGGAAATAAATCATTTCAGTTCAATAATATTTATCAACCGCAAACAGATATGTCTAGCATGAAACACTATCCCTCCAATGAAATGTCTTCATGAAGTGTAAGTCTGAGCTGGAGAATATGTAGACAGCATTAGCAAAACATGAGACCTGATGGTTTCAACATACCACATTCAGTCAAGCAGACATAACACATATAATTGGGTAATAAGAGAAATAAGGTTGATTAACTAGATATGGCAAAGTTTTTAGCCAACAGGGGATGCATATTCTTTACAAAGCCTAAGGGGGATTTTTCAGAATTGATCATAATCTCCACCTCCATTGGTTTCTGCAAGGGAAGGAATGTACAGACTCTCTTATGTGGTTGCAGTGTGAAACAAAACTACAAATTAACAACTGGAAGCAGCACAAAGTCTGAACACTTAGAAATGAGGGAAAGAACATGGCCCCATAAATATTATGAAAGAGAACTTTAAAATCTCAATTACATTTAAATGAAAATCAAACCAATATTAGATCCAAAACAAGAGTTTAGTAAAAATTATTTTTGAGGCAGATCAAAAAATCTTTCATTTCATAAAATGAATAAGAAAGCCAAATTAAATATCCACATTAGTAAGACAGAGTAAAAGCAACAGAACTGTCAAATGCAGGAGGGTGAGGTGAAATGCTTGGAATTGCAGAGGAAGAAAGTAGAGTACAAAAAGCCTCCTTCAGAAGCAAGACATACATATGCTCATTCTAACAAACAAACAAACCACACAAAAAAGGACAGAAGGAAGGAAGAAAGAATGGAAGGAAGGAAGGAAGAATGGAAGGAAGGAAGGAAGAAATGCCAGCGTTTGAGAAGGAGAACATGCTTTGGTCAAGATACATTATACATGCATGAAATTCTAAAAATGAATAAAAAATATGCTTAACAAAGAAATGGGAAGCCATGAAGGTAAAGAGATGTTTTAAACATTGTCTAACAAAAGTGGGAAATATTTGGGGAAAAACAAAACTGCTAAGATGAAGAAATGATCCAGCTCAGGAAGCATGACCTCTACTAAATAAGTAGGAAGAAGAAGGAAGGGTGGGAGGAAGAGAAGGAGGGAAAGAGGGAGGGAGGGAGGGAGGAAAGGAGGGAGGGAGAGAGGGAGGAAGGAAAGGAGGGAGAAGGAAGGGAAGGAGGAAGGGAGGAAGGGAAGGGAGGAAGGGAAGGAGGAAGGGAGGAAGGGAAGGAGGAAGGGAGGGAGGAAGGAAGGGAGGGAGGAAAGAAAGAACGAAGGGAGGGAGGAAGGGAGGGAGGGAAGGAGGGAGGGAGGAAGGAAAGGAGGGAGGGAAGGAGGAAGGAAAGGAGGGAGGAAGGGAGGGAGGGAAGGAGGGAGGGAGAGAGGGAGGAAGGAAAGGAGGGGGAAGGAAGGGAAGGAGGAAGGGAGGAAGGGAGGAAGGGAAGGAGGGAGGAAGGGAGAGAGGGAAGGAGGAAGGGAGGAAGGAAGGGAGGCAGGCAGGCTCAATAAAATGAATTTGAGAAATGAAGTTTATGAAAACTCACTCAGGAAAAGCTGACAATTCAGCCACACCGAGTAAGGACAACATTCTTCTAAGTCTCTACCAAAGACTTGACAGTTTTAAGTTCCACTGTTTAGGCATGTACATCATTTTTAATTGTGTGCATGCCAGAAGGGAGATGTGCACATCTATTCTTTCCCCATAGGCATAAAGGGACTTTCTCCCTTATCATAACCAGTTGCTCTGTTTCTGGTTTCTAGCCCACTGCATGGATATGGTGAGCTCTCTTTACAACCAGTCCCTCTTTGCCTCTTAGAGGTCTTTTGAATATACATTAAATTTTTGAGTTACCTGTCAGGACTATACAAATAAATCTTTTCACAATATGATTGTGATCATAATATAAGGAAATAAACATTTAAATAATATTAATCTTTCAAAATCATGACTATGAATATTTATCCATTTATTTGTATATTTGAGTTCTCTTGATTATTTTAAATTTTTTTTTCTCATTTTAAGTATATTCAAGTCATATATTTTGGTTTATTTTTTCTTAAATATCTTATTTTTGGAACAATAATACGTGATACTGATTAGTTTTACAAATTATTCATTCTAGGAAATAAGAAAAGTAAGTAATTCTGTATATTTGCTTTATCCCCCTGCCCACATTGCTCATTGTTCTTTGCATGTCTGAATTTTCATGGAATTACCAACACAGGCAGTGATTTTGAGTATAGACATCATTATATTTATTTGTATCCAGTTTATTTGTCATTAGTGTACTTTGTGCTTAATTTCATTGGCTGAAATCTCCAGGGTGTTGTAGAAGTGATTGTGTGTGGAGACCTTTGTCTTGCTTCTGACCTTGGATGCTAAGCATTGTGATGACACTGAATATGATATGGTACTCATTGGTGATTTTCTTTTCCTATAATATCTGTCTAGTTTTATTTGCCTGCCTTACACTGAACTCAACATTTCTTCAGTCTGTAGTTTTAAAGAACTTCTCTAAGATCAGCATGAGCTTTCCCTTAACTGTTTGATACAGCTAGAATTTCCTTTGGGAGAGGAAATATTTCATTATGAATTAAGTGGTGTCTATAGAATTGTACTTATTTTTATTTTATATAAATTAATCTTTGACAGAGTCAGTTTTGGATGTATTTCTGTATTTGGTACTCTATTTCTAAAGGGGCTTTTCTATTTTATGTCATCATACTTATTAGTGTAAGTTGTTCAAAATCCTCTTCCATGTCAATGCCATCTGAACTGTCATCCCTGAGTTCTGTGGGCTGCATTGGGTATTTCTGGTCTATAATGTCTGGCAACAGGAGGCATAAGGACTTGACATCTTGAATATGAAGAATTTTCAGCATTTGTCCACATGCATCTGTGCACATCCATAATAAAGTATCTTGGTGAGTGATCTGAATGAAGACATGAAGTCATACGCTGCACAGAGAGCCTAAAGACAGGTGCAAACAAATTATAAACTAACTTTGTATGTGAAGATGTTTCTCGGTTCTACATCATCTCAAAATGTTTTTATTTGAGGAACATTTTGGAATTTGGACTTATGGATACAAGATGCACAATCTGTACTTGTGTCTTGCCCTCTTTGTTGGATTTGTCTTCTTAGGAGTGGTATCAATTCTATTTAATTTCTTCAAAGTGCCAAACATCTCCTTTGCTGATTTTCTTTTCATTTTGTTGGTTTCTGTCACGTATCCTTACTGGAATTTGCTGAGAATAACAATACCTACTGTATAAATTTTAATTTTAAATGCTTTCAAATTGTAACTAGCATTTACACCTCTCTATCTCTCCCTTAAGCTCCTCCCATACCCCATTTTTTTCTCTCTCAAATGTGCAATCTCTTCTTTAGTTATTATTTGCGCGCGCACACACACACACACACACACACACACACACACACACCCTACGGAGTCCATTTAGTGTTACTTGTATGTACATGTGTTTAGGGATGAACCTTGGGTTTAGATAACCTACCTGGAAGCTTGTCCTCGAGAAAACTGATCCTCCAACTCTCAGCAGCCACTGCTTACCAAAGCTCTTCATTGAAGGGTGAGACTTCATTGCAGAACCTTGCTATGAAGTCCCCCCATGACTGGATGGCTTTCTGAACTTGGTGCAAAATGGAGGACTCTCTCAGTGGGACTTCCTTGTCTCTGTCTATCTTTGTCTGGAGAGTTGTCCCTGAACACAGCTGGCTGGCCTTGTCTGAAAAGTGACCCTGTACAGAGCTCTCTGCAAGACTGCATAACTCAGCAGACACATCCCACTCTGGCTTTCTACTCACATGATAATTAGGTGCTGTACTATAACCAGTCAGCCCCTCCTGCTTGCTTGATCCCATGACTAATTAACCTTTCCACCGATATCCCTAAAAAACCCTTATATACCCCATCTCTGAAACAATAAAGCAGATTCATCTTGCTACAGCCATCTCCAGAGGTCATTCCATTCATACTCCAAACTCTGCTCTCTGCCTTTGCTCTTTTGCCTTCTTTCTCCCCTCAGGCTGGTGGACAACAGCCTCTGGAGCAAAAATGAGGGCTACAGGACCTTAGGAGATTTTCTTCATCCACATGGCAATGTCAACTGGTGCTGTCATTATGCCAGACTTGTTGAAACAGACATGTTTTTGAGGTTTTGAGGGGATAACTTCCCTGTCATGTCTGGAAGAAACCATCTCCTAACAGGTACCATGATTCTCTGGTTCTCACAATCTTTCTAGCCTCTTGAGACTTTCTTGGAGTTTTAGAGGTTTCATTGCAGACATATCAGTTGGGGTTTGACATCACCCAGTCACTTAAGCTCCGCATAGTAACCAATTGTGGATCTCTGTCACAATGATCATTGGATACTTAAAAGGAGCTTCTTTGATGAGGAGTGAAAGTCACACTTACCAGTGAATAATGGGGTGAGTATTTAGAACACAACTAGAAATCACATCGCTTATAAAAATGGCAGTAGCACATTCTTTTCTAGGACCTCTCTGGCTATGAATAGTTGGTTAAGTTTGCAATATCAGGTACGAATTCTCTTCTATTGAGTTGGCTTCCAGTTCAATATCACAACTGTTGGGTAACCTCAAGATGAAAGTGCCATTGTTATACTATCAGTGCTGTCTTGCTTTGCTGGACATTGCTGTGGTTCATAGCAGTCACAGCTGGGCAGGACGATTGACTGCTTGCCTCTCTTGGCAGCTTGCATTGCACCTTTAGAGACTTTGAGAGCTAATCCTCAGGGAGGCGTCTTTCAGGTCAGATCCATCTCATTGCATCAAGTCGTATGTCCAAACTGTGGTCTCTTCAGCAATATGGTCTTACCTGCCCTTTCTCAGAGACAACTAAAGGCAATGGTAATAGCTTATATTGTCTGAGGAGTTTCTTGAATCCCTCTGATCTATGAATCAAATGAAAGTTTGCCATGCCTGTCCCTGGGGGAGTTTGCAAGATGTCTATCGCTCTCAGGGGGAGAATTATCACTCCAAGTGGCATAACTTCATTTAAATTATTTATATGTAGATACACATACTCTTACATATATTTCAATTAAACATAAATATGTTTCCCTTGTGGTTTTTTGAATCTCTCTCTCTCTCTCTCTCTCTCTCTCTCTCTCTCTCTCTGTATGTGTGTCTTTTTCTGTCTCTGTATTATCCTAGGACCATGGGTTCACTCTGCAGTGTAGCTGGTAACTTTTTATCAAAATGCCTTGTACTGTAGCTACTTGAAACATCTACATTTCACCCTCAGTTTTGAAAGATAGTTTAAACATACACAATTACTTTTTCTGTAGTTAAGGGTGGAGTTAAGCTTCTCAATACAGAACCCAGGTGTTCTGGAAGAGCCTCAAGTGGTCATAATGACTGAGTATCTCTCCATCCCCTTTGTTTTACTAAAATGTGTCTCACTGTTGCCTTCTGACTTTAGCAAAGCAATCCTTTCTGATTGACATCATGAACAGCACTGCCCAGCACTCAGTGCTATCCTGAACTGAGATCACCCGATCCCCTTGCAGCAGGGTGTTGTTCTCATCCATCCCTGAACCTGTTGCCAAGTTGCTCACTACACCCCGGGACTTTGCCATTCTTCTACTGTTTGATATGTTCCCAGGGTTGGGCAAGAGGTATCCTTCGGTAAGTTCTGAAGGTGATAAAGAATTGTCTCAAAAACGCTGGGTTTGTCATTTTCATTAATGATTGAATTCAGTGGAGAATCCAACCTGCAAAAGTATGTGTATGTTTGAGTGAATGTCTCTCTCTCTCTCTCTCTCTCTCTCTCTCTCTCTCTCTCTGTGTGTGTGTGTGTGTGTGTGTGTTAGATGTCTTAATTAGAATTTCTATTACTGTGATAAACACCACAACCGAAAGCAGCTTCGGGAGGGAAAGGTTCATTTTTACCTCATAGCTTATATTGCATCATCTAGGAAGGGCAGGGCAGTAACATAGAGGCAGGATCTGAAGTAGAAGCCATGGAGAAAGACTGGTGAACAGCTTGCTCTCCACAGTTGTTTCAGCCGTCACCAAAGAGATGGCACTGTGCATAGGGAATCAGGTCTTCCTATAGAAATCATTAAGCAAGAAAATGGCCTGAGAGACTTGCTGGCAGACAAATCTGATGGAGGCATTTTCTCCACTGAGGTTCCTCCTTCCTAGATGGTCCCAGTCATGTCAAACTGACAATAAAACCAACTAGGACATTTAGGATACTTTCCATGTGTTTTGACAATGAATACGCCCTGGATTCTGTTTTCTGATACTAAGAACATGAATCTGAGCTGAGGGTAGGTCAGTGGTAAAGCATTTATGTAGCATACATAAAGCCTTGGTTCCATCCCCAACACCAAATAATGGTGTTGTTGTAATTGTTGCTGCTGCTGCTGCTGCTGGTGGTGGTGGTGGTGGTGGTGGTGGTGGTGGTGGTGGTGGTGGTGGCGATGATGATGATGATGATGATAAATGAAGGGCATTTTTTAGCATGGATTTATTTGTATATCCTTTGACATGCCTCTGTTTCCACTGTGTCCTTGAATGTAGAATATGCCCAACCTGTTTTGAGATACAAACTGTTGACTTCTGTCTTCTTGTTTAAACAACTACCAATTTACTTTTCTGGCCCATGTACCTCTTCCTCTACTCTTTATTTTATAGAAGTAAGTATTTTTTTTTTTGGCTCTGTTTTGCTATATGGACAGTGCATATTTATTTTCTCTGTGAACTAGCAAGTTTCAAATCTTCTTTTAATTCAATTACAGTTTAATTTCAGCCCTTTGCCTGTTTAATTATCAATCTCTAGCATAAAGTAGTCTCCACTGACTCTCTTCCTTTCAAGGAAGAAATGAGAGCAATCTCTCCCCTTTTCACCTCCTTCAGTATCAAGCATGTGCATTTGGAAGGCGTCTTTTCATATTTTTACTCATGTTAAGCCCTAATCTTTCCTTTCAGAATGAATTATGGCATTTTCCATGTTCTGTAATTGTCTTTCCGGTCTGTTTAGGCTTAGATGGATATTTAAACAATTTTAGATTTCCTTCCAAAACTTTGTTCTTAACGCCGCATGTCAGAGCCACTTGCAAACTCAGTTACGGTTTCTTCTGAAATCTGAGTTCATCAGTAGGTGACATTTTGGGTGTATAGGTTTGTGGCTTGTATACTTACTGGATACCAGTGTATCTGCACATTCTTTTATTATCTTCACACATGAATAATGTTCCATTCAGGAATGTGTGGCATTAACATTCCTCAAGTCTTGTGGAGCTCCCATGTCCCTAAGCATTTCAGGTTGAGGAACAGAAGTCCTTTCCTTGTTTGTGCTTCAGTTTCTTTGCAAGAGAGCTCCCTATTCAGCTTCCTTTACCACACTGAGCTTCCTACCTTCCTCATGAACTTCACAAAGTGATTTTAGTTGTGATAGCTTGATTTAGACAATGATGGGTCCCTGATAATGAACCACAGAATCATGGGAAACCTATTAAATGAGCAATATTACAAAACTTGGAGAATCACAATGATGACAGCGGTGGGCGCTTCATGGAAACAAACTTGACTTGTGATGAGTGAGAAATACATGGCTCACAGTCTGCACAGAGCTTCATGTCTGAGTTCTGTATCTGCAGAGTCAACCAACTACATTGAAAATGCAAAACGCTGCATGTGTTCTGAGCATGCACAGTCACTGCTGTGATGCAGTGTTTAGTGGTGTTTCCATGCTTTCAGGCATGATAGCTCATCCATAGATGACTGGAGTATGCAGGAGCCCATGTAGGGATTCTGTAAAAGTTTTGCCTCAGAGGCTGGGTTGTTTGTGGGTTTGGGTATCTATAGATGACTCAGAACCAAATCTCCATGAATACAGAGGTATGACAATATTTGAGCCTTGTCCTCAATTCTTGGCACCTCCCATCTTCTGGGGAAGAATGAGAGGTTGGACACGGAGTCAAGGGATCATGGCCATGTAATCAAATGTCTACCAACAGCAACAAACTCCATGTGAAGTGTTCTAAGAGCTTCTGACCTGGTAAAGAAGAAGACTCAGCCAGTAGGTGCTCTATACCCTTCCCTATGTCTGGCCTCTGGGCACTTCTCCACCCAGAGGCTCTTGAATCAGATTCTGTATGATGGTTGTGTGATGTAGTAAACAGATGGTTTGGGGGTTCTGAGGAAGGAGTCGTGGTAACATCTGATGTAAGTCTAGACTGTCATAACCATAGGCAGGTTGCAACATGCATTTGTGACTGTCATATGCACAGCAGGGAGTCTTGTGGGAGAGTGAGCCTCTAGCCTGTAGGAGCTAATGCTGCCTCAGGTAGTACCAAAAATTATATTGAATTTTAGGAGTCACAGATGAGGTTCACTGGGAATTGAGGAACCTGTAACTGTCTGGATTTAAAGCATACCACACATCAGGAGTGCCTTGAAGGTTGTAAGGGGGGGAAACATGTTTCATGTGTTTTAGGAAAGTTAGAAAAGGGAGGGATGCAGTAGAGATACCTGCCTACCATCAGCTGACCCACATCACCATCAGCTGACCCACATCCCCATCAGCTGACCCACATTCCCATCAGCTGACCCACATCCCCATCAGCTGACCCACATTCCCATCAGCTGACCCACATTCCCATCAGCTGACCCACATTCCCATCAGCTGACCCACATCCCCATCAGCTGACCCACATTCCCATCAGCTGACCCACATTCCCATCAGCTGACCCACATCCCCATCAGCTGACCCACATTCCCATCAGCTGACCCACATTCCCTCAGGTTTATAGGTCAACTGCTGTTAAAGTAAAAAAGATAAAATCACAATAGAATTTCAGGATGTTTTTCCTATGGAAAAAGGATTGTTTCTGAATATAATATTTGCGTGCTTTATTATTTTTGAAGGTTGTCCTTTATATTATGTTCTTACACACTTCGTATCTTCAGAAAACATTAGCATATTGCTTTAGAATGTTTGTTGCAGTAAAATATTGCTATCCCAACAAAAACACTCTAAATATCATGTAATTAAATCCGATCTTTTATGTACTCAACTGTACCCTCTATTTTTATTTTAATCAGAAAGAGACAGTATTTCTATCTGTTGTGATATTGTTTTCGGAATCACATAAATTCCATTGACCATAATTTCTGTTGTGATACTTCTCTTGGGCCGACAACAGTATCATAAAGACATGGAGTAAGACCAGTTCTTTTCTCAGTCAGCCTAAATCTCTGTGTGCTGTGTGTCTTCAAGCTGCCCTCTCTAAGACCTTTGAGAAAAAAAATGACAAGAAATGGGAAAGAAGTGTCCCAATTTATGCCCAGCTGGTCTGGATTATCTACCCTCTGAGGTGTATCCGCAGGCTGCTCCTGTACACCATTATAAATCATCTCTCTGCTGAAGGTCAGCCCAGACTGAGGGCCGATTCATTGACTGAGTGTCGTTACCTGGCTGCAGGAGAAGTCTATATCTCAGTCCTGCAATACTTGTCATATTCAAAGAAGTCTTACATTTTTGAATAGTTACATAGTGTCCTCCACGGAAGAAAGAGGAAGTCTGGAGTTGGTTTCCGGTGGCAGGCAGGGAGCTGTTCCCTCTCTTTGACATTAGCAAGGTTTGTCAGCTTGTTAATCTTTAAGGGGATTTGGGGTTGAAATTTTCAGAGGGTGGAGTTTGAGGTGAACAGGGTAGTTAAAACTCTTCAGTATGGTTCAAGAGAATAAAATCGATGCCCATGTTTTTTATGGCCATGATTCCTGCTTGGCCTTGGATTTCAACTCCTAAGTTTATGGGAAAGGAAAACCACAAGTTATTGGCTAGTGTTCACACTATAATAATGGCCTCTACCATTTCCTTGATGACATTCAAATCTGTTTCCATAGTTCTGAAGTAGCAGAAGCAATCAATAACTGTAATATAAATCACACGTGGATGAACATTCAGAAGTTACAGTTGCAGCCTCCATGAGGCCAGGGTTAATCGACAAGCTTGCCCAGGACACATTTCTCCTTTATTGTTTCTCTGCCAGCTCCTCCTTAAGAGACAAGTACTTGAAAAGCATTCTTCTGATAAATTTGTTTAGCTTACAAAACTCATATTTGGGATGAGAAGCTAAACGGGAGAGAGGGACAAGCTCTGCTGCAGAGACCTGGCTTTCCTCGAAGTCTTAGCAATTAGTCTCTGACAAACACAGATCTGCCTGAAACAAACATGACTGGGAAGTGCGGCATCTGGTGACCATACATAGCTTCCCCAGCAATGGGACAATGACCCTGCTATGTCTGATACTAGGAGGCAGAGATAAAAAAGACTGACAACAGCCTCCACAGAGGCCGGGCTCCCTGTCATGAGCACAATCTGCTTAGAAATGATCCTTAGATCTTTTTCTTTTATTTCTTTTTAATTGAAAAAAAGTTTTTCATAGAATATATTTGATTATGTTTTCTCCCTGCCCCAATTCCCTCCAGGATCCCCTTCTCCCTACTCACCCAACTTTCTGTCCTGTCCCCTCTCTTGCAGGAAACAAAACAACAATAACCAACCAAACAACAAGAAATACACCAAACACCACAAAATCAAAACTCAAATCAAGTAAAAGAACAATAAGAAAGAAAAAAAAATCCCAAACAAAGCAAAATGAAACAGAAAGTTCACAAAAATATTATTGAGCTCGTTTGTATCGGTCAGCTATAACTACCTTTTAGCATGGTATATGCCCTGAAGTGTCCTTAATAAACCCAGTGAGGTGCCATTGTCACTTTCCTTTTGCCAGCAGGTATCAGTTATAAATAGTTTCTTGATTAGAGGTAGAATTCCATAGCCATGTGCCCTTCTCGGTACTGTGATCCCATCTGGCTTGAATCTGTGTAGGCCTGTATATGCTGTCACAGTCTCTGTGAGTTCATATCCTGTGTGTCTGGAAGATACTGTTTCCCTGAGGTCATCCATCACCTCTGACTCTTACAATTTTTCTGTCTCCTCTTCCACATGAGTGGAGGAATTTGGTGACAATGTCTTATTGAGGACTGAGTGTTCTAAAGTCTCTCTCTCTCTTTCTCTCTCTCTCTCTTTCTCTCCATATTATCCAATTGTGAGTCAGCATGTTAGTTCCCATTTACTTCAAGAAGAAATATCTCTGATGTGAGTTGAGCAAAGTACTTTTCTATAGGTATAGTAGAATGTCACCAGGGGTCATTTAATTGCTATGGGGTTTTTTTTGTTTTGTTTTTTGTTTTTTAGCAGAATAGTAATTATAGGTTTGCCTCTAGTCCTGTCTCAGGTTCATGGCCATGTTAACAGTTTCAGGTATTCATCTCCTGATGTGGGCCTTAAGTCCAGTTAGAAAGTGGTTGGTTATTTTAACATTTGTGTCCCTAGTGCACCACAGTATCTTGTAAATAAGTTACTTCAAGATCACAGGTTTTGTAGGTGGAAAATATTGATTTCCTCTGTCCTCTGGTAGTATGCAGAATACTTTCCAGCACTGCACTGGCAGGTTTTATGTGTCAACTTGATGCAAGCTGGAGTTATCACAGAGAAAGAAGCCTCCCTTGAGAAAATGCCTCCATGAGATCCAGCTGTAAGTCATTTTCTCATTTAGTGATCAAGGGTGGGAGGGCCCAGCCCATTGTGGGTGGTGCCATCCCTGGGCTGATAGTCTTGGGTTATATAAGAAAGCAAGCTGAGCAAGCCAGGGGAAGCAAGCCAGTTAGCAGCACCCCTCCATGGCCTCTGCATCAGTTCCTGCCTTGTGTGAGTTCCTGTCATGACTTTCTTTGATAATGAATAACAATGTGGAAGTGTAAACTGAATAAACCCTTTCGTCTCCAACTTGCTTCTTGGTCATGATGTTTTGTGCAGGAATAGAGACCCTGACTAAGACAAGCATCATGAATGCTAAGTCCATAAGAGTGAAGCTGCCAGTTAGGTAACATCCTGACTTCTCTGTGTTCAATTACATGGGTAAGTGTCGACTTCAGCAATAGGGCCTTTCCTTCAAGTTGTAGACAGCAACTGGTAGCTTTGGCAATACACTGTAATGTTTGAGGGTTTCCTTGGGGGCTGCTTTGGCCAACAACTTATCAAGCTGTAACCCATTCTTGGCACTGGAGGTTTTATTTGGTGGCATAAAATGTCTAGTTGGGATATTGTCTCTTCTGCTATTTGATGATTCTATTTAGAATTCTTTTCTGCTTGTTTATATTTTTGGATGCTTCTACAGTAGTAGGCTTCCATGTGGTTTTACTAATGGCCTTTACTGCTAGCTGTTTCTCCCTATAGTCTCTGCTTTGCTTTCCACTCCCATCTCACTCTTTACTTAGTTCTCCTAGACTACTTTCACCATTGCCACATCACAGAAGCATATTCTATTTTCTCCTCTCTAGTACCTTATTAGGTACTTAACCCATGTGGTTGTTCGGATTGAGCAAACATATTGAAAGCTTAAAAGCTAACATCCACATAAAAGTATAAACAAAAAATATTTGTGGTTTACCTCACCAAGAATTTTTTTCCCTCAATACGTTCATTTAAATTTGAATTTCACGATTTCATTTCTTTTTAAAAAATATTTATTTATGTATATGTCATCAGAAACACCAGAAGAGGGCATTGGATCCCATTACAGATGGTTTTGAGCCATGATGTGCTTGCTGGAAATTGAACTCAGGACCTGCAGAAGAGCAGTCAGTGCTCTTAACCTCTGAGTCATCTCTCCAGCCCCACGATTTCATTTCTTAATAGCTGAATAATATTTTATTATTGTATCATTCTATACATGTACCATGTTTTCTTTATCCATTCTTCTATTGACAGACATCTAAGCAGTTTCTGCATTTGGGCTATTATGAACCAAACAACAATGGACATGTTTGAGCCAGTGTGCCTGGAGTAGGGTGAGAATCCTTAGGGTATATGCCTCAAAGTAGTTCAAGCTGGATCTTGAGGTAGATGGATACCCAGCTTCCTGAGGAATGGTCCCATTGATTTCCATAGTGGTGATGGACGTTTAAATAAGAATGATCCCCATAGGCTTATCATGTATTTGAATGTTTAGTCACCATGAAATGGCGATATTTGAAAAAGATTAGATGTGTTGGAGGAAGTGTCATTGGGGGTGGGCTTTGATATTTCAAAAGCCCATGCCAGGCTGATTTTCAGAGTCTCAAGAGTGTCAGAGTCTCTCCCTCTCCCCTCTCCTTTTGCCTATAGACCGTGATGTAGCTCTCAGCTACTGTTCTAACACCTGCCTGCATACCACCAAATTCCCTTCCATGATGATGATAAGCTAAATCTCTGAAACTGTAAGCCCTCAATGAAATGCTTTCTCTCACAATAGTTGCCTTGCTCATAATGTCTCTTCACATCAATAGAGCAATGACTAAGACAGTGCTCTACAAGTTTGCACCTCCATTAACAATGAACTAATGTTCGCCTTATCCCACATCCTTCACAGCATGAATTGTCATTTGTTTTATTGATCTTGATCATCAGGACTGGTACAAAAATGAAATCTCAAAGTAGTTTTGATTTGCATTTCCCTGAAGTTCAACTAAACATGTGAAACATTTCTTTAAGGTTATCTCAACCATTAATGTCTCATCTTTTGAGAACTCCCTGCTTAGTTTGTGCACCATTTTTAACTGGATTATTTGTTTTGTTGATGATTGTACTGGTTAGTTTTGTGTGTCAACTTGATACAAGCTGGAGTTATCACAGAGAAAGAAGCTTCAGTTGAGAAAAATGCCTCCATGAGATCCAGGTATAAGGCATTTTCTCAATTAGTGATTGAGGGGGAGGGCCCCTTGTGGGTGGGGTACCATCTGTGGGCTGGTAGTCTGGGTTCTATAAGAAAGCAGGCTGAGCAAGCAAGCAAACCAGTAAGCAGCATTCCTTCATGGCCTCTGCATCAGCTCCTGCTCCTTGACCTGCTTGAGTTCCAGTCCTGACTTCCTTTGGTGATGAACAGCAATTGGAAGTGTAAGTTCAATAAACCCTTTCCTCCCCAACTTACATCTTGGTCATGATGTTTGTGTAGGAATAGAAACACTAACTAAGACAATGATCATTTTTTAAAAGTTCTTTATATATTTTAGATACTGACCGTCTATCAGGTATTTTCCCACTCTGTAGCCTGCTGCTTTGCTGAATGATGGTGTCCTTTGCTGAAGAGAAGCTTTTCAGTTTCACAAGGTCCCATTTAATAATTGATGTTTTGAGTGTCTTTGCTATCAGTGTTGGTTCAGAAAGTCCTTTTCTGTGACAGTAAGGTTAAGCCTACTCCCCACTTTCTCTTCTATCAGATTCAGGGTATCTGGTCATATGTTGAGGTGTACTTCCTAAGGGAGTGCCATTTAAGTCCTACTTTATGATCATTTGGACAACCAGTGAGTGGACAAGGATCTCCCATGAAAGGCTGGAGGGGAAACTGAATTTTATTTGTAATTTACATTTAAGCTAGAGTCACTGTGTATAGAACTCTCTAGCCATTCACTTTCAATATAGGAGCTGTGAAGAAATGGATTCTGTGCTTTAAAGCCAAGAATTTGAGACTCAGCTATAAAATGACACTTTGCAGTGTTTTGCCCCATCCTGCCTAGAAGAACAGTGGCAGTCAGCTGTCACATGGGGTGGATTTCTAGCAGAAGCCTTTCTGCATCTGTTCACAGATGTTCCTATGAGCTAAGAAATGTATCAGTTTATTATTGTATAGAACATTAGAATGTATGAGCAGAAATTGGAATCTTGAGGAAGAACTGGCCTTTCGTTGTGTAGCTGTAACTAATATTAATTTTAGAAAACAGTCTTATGAATGCTAGCTTATACATACAAAACCTACCCACAAGTTAATTTTAAATTTTAACATTACAGACAAGCACCAGCATTTGTTGAAATGGCCAGCCTGTGCTAAAGGCCACTCTAGAAAAATGCTCAAGAGCACTGGTTATAGGCCCCTACTCCTTAATAATTCTGAGGAGTTAAGGTTTATCTAGCTTTTGTGAAAATGTCCCACAATTTTAATGATGTACAGCTGACTTAAAGCCATTGAGAATTTATTTTTTCAATCTCCTTCAAGTAACTCTAGCAGAGAGTCCGGGAGGGACAATAGAATATGTGGCATTTATTTTACCAGACCTATTTTGGTGTCTTTATTTGGTCACATATTTTGGAGAAAGATAACCTTACATCTTCACATACAGTATGTATTCACTTATAAAATGAAAAAATAATATATGTCCAACCTACTTTTTATTACTACTAAATGGAAAAAAAGCACAAAATGATTATACTGAGTTTCTCAAACTGAGTCTGTATTCATGCCTCTTTAGTTAACATTGCATAAATCATTATTAAAGTGGGAAAGTAACTTACAGTATTTTAAAGGGCAACTGGTTAACATTTTGATATCTTCAAGAGTTGGGTGGTCTGGGATAATAAAAGAATTCCAGCTTTCATCAAGTTCAAGGCATTTGGAAGTAGACAGAAAATCTACCTTTGTAACTTAAGACCCAAGGAGATGGAAAATATACCAACGCAATCGACCCAGGTTCAAGTTCCATGTGTTTCTGAATAGAAGAAAAAGATGTGGGAGACATGAATTGAACAGTCCTGGACCACATGAGCATCTCATTTGACTTATAGACTCTTTGGCATCACAATTACCAAGATGCTCGAATAAATCACATCTAAGTTGCTGACAAGAATCCCATCAAGATCCTAGCTGAAATGATTAGTATTATAACCCCAACCATGCTGAGAAAGCAACGTCATGTCACCGTATAGTATAATAAACAGCATCTTTAATTGGCAGAAAGAGTTGTCTAGACAATAATAGAATTCTGTATTTCTGACCATCAGCATGTCTTGCTGAAATTCATATGAGTTACTCAGCTTAGTGTCTTCCTTGGAGAGAAGGCCACATAAGCGTGAAAAGTCAGAATTTAACACTCAAATCTAGAAATAAGACATTCAGTACTTGATATTTATATACTTGCTATATTGAAGAAGATTGGCATTCTAGAGTGATCACAATTAATTTAAATTTAAATGTAATTAAATATTTAATTTAGATTTGCCTTTTTGACTATCTTGTGAACCATATTGTAACCTTTAAGAACACTTGAACAGCATTGTAGTCATAATTGTGTTTACTAGGTTTATAAAGATGGGTTTAAACAGAGATCAAATATACCTAATTTACTCAGTCAGAATTCATTAAGGAATTATGCTTTTTAAGTTTATAATTTGGGATCCCAAATCAAAAGATTCGTAAGAATGAATGAAGAGAGTTGCTGTGCATAAATAGAGTAATTAGCACATAAATAAAGTCTGGACATATAAGGAAGGCGGGGGTTCTGACTTAGCACAGGGATGTTACTGGAGAGATGTATCTATGCATGAAAAGATGCAGGCAGTTAACTTTGAAAAGCTTAGCAACTGTACTCAAGAAAATTATTCTGTCAACTTCACTGGACACATGTGATAGTGAAATCTACCTTCAAGCTTATTTTATCACCCTCCTATGGCACTTCTTCTGTGGATGAGTTTCTAATCCACTCATAGTTCTAATCATAAATGGTTCAATAACTTTACTCCCTCCAATAAAGAACTCAGCGCTGTCTTAAGCACTCCAGTCTTCAGTAATTTTATCACAATTCCATTGTGTTCAAACGCTTGTGCCAGGGCCTCCAAGTTGTATGTTGGAAACTTAATTATTTGTGTAACAGTATGAGTTTGACTATGAAACAACTATGCTGAGATGGCAGTTTTTTATATGCAGAGAGGAGGAAAAGGAGAAGCAGGATCAGTCACCACACCCCTTCCCACTCTTCTCCTAAGCAGTTTTTCCTGATGTTGTCTTTGATGACAGCCATCAAGGTAGGTAATAAACAAATGGTGTTTAAGCTCAGTTTTCAATCTGAGAGAGGAGAGGGAGAGTCTCTTGCCATGAAGCTCTGGCCAGTTTTGGACATACTATGTAGCCCCAGATGTTCTCAAACTCCTGTGATTGTCCTGCCTCAGCCTCCTAAGGGCCGTGCATGCAAGAGTGCACCCATAACACGTGACTCATTTGCAATCTTTTGGTTGTTTCTTCATCTTGATATTCTTCATGTCTGTGCTTTCCTTTGGGGAATCTAAGCTCAGGAGTCTCATTTAAATACTCTGTTATGCAATCATTATAGAATGTATTGCCCCAGTAATGCACCAGCAGATGATGTTTTCTGAATGACCTTAGTGTCCTTAGGAAGCATCTCCCAAGTGAAGAAGCTTGCATGCTTATGGATTGTCTCAGGTGCAGATTGTCTGAGATGGGAGCTGATACATTTTTCCTTTAAAGTACAAGTGAGTGATTTTGCCTCTGTCCATACACAGACACTCGGGAGAAATCCAGGACACAGAAAAAGATGAACAAATCATCGGCCCTGGGATGGCCCATGGGATGTTCCAATGTGTGGTGATGGAAAGTCTATTCCCCATAAAACATATATGCTGTCATTCGCTCTGCTTCACTTACAGTCTACAGTCTAATTTTCAAAGCTGTTTCATAAAAACAAAATGGTGCCCATGTCTTTCATAGTTGTAACTTTTATTCATGAATATAATAAATTATACACAGGGTGCATAGGGTTATTTGGTTGTTTACTGATAAAGCATGAAGACATCTGCTTCAGTCTTTTCAAGTCCGCATCCTGCTGTTGATATGTGACAATTACTTTGAACAGCTTTAGGCCATGCTTCTCTTTGGGATGTCTGGGATCTTAGCTCTATCACCTCTTCTTGCCTCAGTTTGTCTTCTTTAGGAAAATCTTTCTCGCTGGGGCTTGTGGGGCTTGCATAATTAACTGGCAGGAAGGAATGTGTGCACTGTGTGTGATTCTTCATTGCTCAGCCTTCATTTGTTCAAATGTCATTTTAAAATCCGTCTTATATTCCAACCACAAATTTTGTACCTAGCTTTCCAGCCCACTTGCAGGCATCTTTACGTGATTTCACTTTTCCCTTATTTTCAGGAGTAGCATGCTGCTACTGGATGCTGAAAGCCTTTTCATCTTCCCACTGGGCTGTGCGTTCTTTCGTGAAACACCCCCTTCCAGGGGTAGCCACTGGTTCTTCTGACCCCTTGCTACAATTCAGACCAGATGCTCTCCTGGCTCTGGAGTCTGTCACAGTTTCCTGCATTCCTCAGGCTTCTCTTTGATCTTTCTTTATTCTTGCTGGTGTAAATCCTCAAATAACTTCCTCTGAATGGTACGTGAAAGACCAATTTTCTTAATCTTTGAATGTCTTCGAAACCTTATTATTTGGCATCATGAAACAGTCATCAGATTCCTAGCAAGGTTGTTTAAATGAGCTAGCTCATTTCACAACCTGTAGGAAGCACAACGGCTGAGCAATAGTCAAGACAAGTTTGAGAAAGGAAAAGTCAAAGAGCTAACACTACCCAACTTCAAGCCTGGATTTAAAGCTAAATGGTATTCAGGAAAGAGGTATACTGCTGAAAAGATGTTTGGTTGCATATCTGTATCATTTCTTCTGTGTCTGTGGACCATCCCCAGACATGAGTTTCCAGTAATATAAATGTTCTGAGATTCACCTTGGGGCCTTGTCCCAGCCAGTCCATCTTAGCTGAAAATGTACTACACCTGACTTCCTGAGGACCACAACTTAGCAACGCAGTGAGCTGCAGGGTGTTAGCTAATCATTTCCAACTGCATAGTTACTGGGGGGAGATTCAGCTTTCCTCCATAGCCAAGCTTCAAGAGAGGGTGTTACTATTCCGTATATTCCTTGCCCATCAGATGATACAAATGCAAATTCTGAAGTTCTGTTTCTACTGAATGTGTGTTCCTTGGGGGGCATCATGGGTGGGGGAATACCCTCATAGAGGTAGGGGGAAGGGAGAAGGAATAGGGGGTTCCAAGGGGGAGATCTGGAAAGGGGGAACATTTGAAATGTAAATAAAGTATATAAAAAGACCCTAATCACCAAACCACTCTCCATCAGGACATTTGGACATGGGTCCTACATTCAGCAGCTCAATGACAGCATGTGGACCAATCACCAAGGAGTACTCTTCTTACAGTCAAGATGTCTGTAATACTCAGTAGTGTTATTGAGAGTCCCAGAACATGCCTCTGCCTGCTTATCATCACTGAAGCTACCTAGTCAACCCAGCATCTCCCTTATATGTCAGCACCTGCCTCCTATTTGCATGTCTCCTCAGGACTTTGAAAAATCTTCAGTGATTGTTGACCATGCACCAAACACCAGCCAGCTGGGTGACCGTAGCACCTCCATTGAGTGGGATATCTATAGCACCTAGCCTCAAGTAAGATGGCCAGAACTCCTACTCTCATGTTGTCTTAGTTAGGGTTTCTATTCCTGCACAAACATCATGACCAAGATGCAAGTTGGAGACGAAAGGGTTTATTCAGCTTACACACATTGCTGGTCATCACCAAAGGAAGTCAGGACTGGAACTCAAGCAGGTCAGGAAGCAGGTCAGGAAGCAGGAGCTGATGCAGAGGCCACAGAGGGATGTTACTTACTGGCTTGCTTCCCTTGGCTTGCTCAGCTTACTTTCTTATAGAACCCGGAATGACCAGCCCAGGGATGGACCCACCCACAATGGGCCCTTCCCCCTTGATCACTAATTGAGAAAATGCCTTACAGCTGGATCTCATGGAGGCATTTTCTCAACTGAAGCTCCTTTCTCTGTGATAACTCCAGCTTGTGTCAAGTTGACACACAAAACCAGCCAGTACACAAGTACTATGGCCACAGCACTATGCTCAACCAAGATATCCATAGCACCTACCTCAGAGTTTGCACCATAATGAGATGTAAGCTTTTGTTTGCCATAACGAGTACTTGAAATTGTTTACTTACAAAAAGGTAAGGTTTGTTTTGCCTTGTGATCCTGAACCTACCAATCTGTTCTGCTTGGTGCTTCCTCTGAGATGTGACTCCTTGTAGTATACTCTGCCTATTCCCTGCCCACAAAAACTGTTCCCTCCTTCTGTTTTCTATAACTCAGCATTTCCAATGGGTCTCTCTCACACTTTCAGGTGTTTTTAAACACTTTTTTGAAAGTCAAGCAGAGCCAGAGTTTATTCAATCAGGACAGCTTGCTTAAAAATTAAAAAAAAAAATCCCCCAGTAGTTTTACATTAAAGAAATCTTGTATACATGGTTATGTAGCATTCAGGGGGAACAGAGGGTGTCTGGGTATTCTCAAGTCTCTATGGAACCTATTTGGGCATTCTGATCTTTAATTTTAATCATTTTTGGAAAGAGGGCAAAATCTTTAACTTTTACCTCCTTTTCCTTTTCTTTTGCCTGCCCTTAGAAACATCTTTCTCCTCTGGTTTTGGTCACTTTTCCACTCAAACATGGCAGCTTGCTTGACTAAGGCTCACCAGGGAGAAGTAAGACTTGGTCGAGCAGAGTGGGCCCTGGAGAGAGCTTAGACCAGCAAGTTGCCATCAGGGACAACCCTTACTGTGGCCCTCTGGGAAACCCAATTTCCCCACTGCTGCTACTGCCTCTCAGCTGCCTGCTCTCTCCCACACCCATGTCCCCGTGGTGCTTGCCTGCTCCCTTACTCTTCCATGCTCTCCCTTGCTAGTGAGAATTCTTGGGTAGAAGCTGTGTCTACAGAAACTGATTGATTAAAGCTGCAGTGATATGGATCGGTCGGAGTATGGCAAGTCCAGAGGCTACATACCTTGTCTCAGGCTAGAGTTAGCCCCTGAACAGCCATTCCTTGGCCACCTCTGTGTCAGAACTAACTTTCTGTGACCAATAGTGAAGAAGAAAAAAAAAAAAACTTTCAGAATCTATTAACATAGCAGACAACTAGCTTCTACCAACCCCAAGGTTAAGAATAACTCAGATGGCATCTGAGACCTATAGGAAAGTTTCCCCAATTTTTCTGTAACTGCCTCTCTGGTATACTCATTGATGTGTTTTAAAGTTGCCTCAATTTATGTTTTTCTTTGTTCTGTAAAACTATAAAATTTCATGAAACTGCTTCCACATTGGAACATGGGATTTGGGGTAACCTAAATCTGTGTCCCTAGGCTATGGTGACTCAAAACGTTACCAGAATAAACTGAGTCACCCATATTCCCTTGAGAGTGAGAACTTCAGATAGATAGACAGATAGATATATAGACAGACAGACAGATGATAGGTAGATAGATAGATAGATAGATAGATAGAGATCAATGCCCGCCATATTCAACTTCCCCATAGGCCTAAGGCTATCGAAGCTTCCAAAACTATGACCCAAACTAAGACTTTCCTCTTGCTAAGTAAGCAACCTCAGCATTTGCTACAGTGATGGCAAGCTGACCAGCACACCTTACTAAGCTGTGAGATCCATGAAAGTCAGTGCTACGACCATCTTTGCTTCACCGTTCCTGATGCTTAAGCATTCACTGAAGACTCATCACATTGCTGAGAGGGAGAAACATGAATAGGAGGGCACATGCTCCATTATATCAGCACTTCTCCTTCCAGGGCTGTTATTGGGGAGAATATGGCATTGTTTTAAAGCAATTCCCTGGCTGAGTGACTGGTTTGCATTAGTCTTTCATGAGAGCTAAAAAAGGAAAGCAGGCTGTTGGCTGACTTTTCTAAATATGTCATTAGTAATGATCTCTCTTTAATGATTGCCGCCTCCTTGCCATTTGGAACTAAGAGTGGGCACATCTCATATCTACAGCCTCATAGTCTTAGCTCAAGCCAGTTGCTTCTAAACCTGGAGAAATAACAGGAAGCCAGCTCATGGAGTAGGGGCTGCACAAATCTTGTGATTATGTTGGGTGTCTGTGTGAGGAGAAGATCGTAAAAACAGGAAGCCCCTGGGTGCATTTGTAACTGATATTCACAGAGCAGACAGGATTTGAGAGTCCAATAATATGCTGGCCCATTACTTCGAAAATTCTAAGAGCCCCTTCCTTCCCAGGCACATTTGCATTCCAGCTGAATGGACTGTTCAGGGTTTCCTTGTGAGCAGGCTTAGACTCCTTAGCCAAAGAAAATGTGTTTTGGTAATGGCTATATACCAGGATAAATACAGGTTGATTTTTTTCAAAGATAATAAGGCTGCCTTGTGGATTTTTTTCTTCTTCCTAATTTATTTAAGTAAGACTGTGATTTCTTTTATCAGACAGAGCAGACATTACAACCATGATTGAGCTAAGGCCCAGAAGCCATGAATTCATGGAGGTCATGTTTCCCCCTCCCATGTCCTCTCATAGCCCTCTGTGGCAGAGCCCAAAGCCTAGAGAGGCTCAGAAAGCACTGGGCACTGCAACAGCGAGGAAGGCATGTAGCTGGCATGGGCCCTTCTTCCCAGGCCAAACACTGAACAGAAGAACAGAAATGGACTGAGAAAACTTACAGGAGTGGTCCCTCTAAGCCCAAGGGACAGTTTAGTGAATGAGAGATCTCCTATTAGAGTGGATTATTTTTAGTTTAATGTGAAGAGTAGAACAGCATTCAGCACCTGATTGAATCCCCTATGTCACAGCGAACTCCAAAGTCTTTCCTTCTGAAGACCTAATATAAACAATAGTACCGAATTCTTAATAGTCTTGCAATATTCTCCAATATTCTCTTGAACACCATGGGCACCTCCCTGCTCCCCTCTCTTTCTGGACAAAGCATGAAGGGAACTCCAGCATGTACATCTACACTTTTAAAGATGCAAGTGCAGGCAGAGGAGCCTCTACCTGTACATGAGACAGCCAATTGTAGAGATGGTACTTTGACCCACTCTACCTTAGACAAAGTGAGGCACATACTCCTTGTGTACAGGAGTCCCCTCTTAGTCATAGAGAATATGGCTCTGAGACCCTGAGAACACTTAAAGAACCACAGCCTGAAAAATACCATGTGCCCTATACATACATGCTCAACCAAATGCCTTCACCATCCCCACTGACACTTGCCCTGCATGTTTGGTGTACAACGGTGAGAGCACCACATACATATTCTCCTTCTTCATGAGTTCCTGGGTAGGTTTGTTTCTGCTATGAACCTCAGCAGCCTCAGCCTGCTGGGTTTTTTCCTCCCTTTCATCTAGAACATTCATTTTATTGTTTCTTTTTTGGCACTCCCCATTTGCATGCTGGGGTCATTATTAACTAAAAGAAGGACCACATAACACAAGCACCATAATACCAAGACAATACATCTGATTACAAAGATGGCTAGTAACTCAGGGGCAGCTTCCATATTGGATGGGCATCCAGTGTGCAAAGGAGCAGTACACATTCCAAGCAGGACAAAGGTGGTCTGTATACGATTTTATGCACAATTGAAAATGTAAGCTATTATTTCCATGATTTTACATTTAATATTTTTGATTGACTGCAGGTGACTGAACCACTGAAGACAAAATCACAGACAGCAGAGGCTACTGTGTGTCTACCAAGAGACAGTAGTGCTGGGCTGTCTTTTCACTCCGGGCATCCTTCCAAGCACTTTATACAGAGCATCTCATTTGCTCTAAAGCACAGCCCCATGCTTTAACTAAAATGAAGGTCTCCTGTTTTATTGCTGAAGCCCCCCACCCCTGGCCACAGGCCATGCTCAGGCGGATGACATAATTGGGAGTCTTGCTGAGGACTGGGTTCTTTCTACTCCAAATGCCATCTGAATGTTTGTGCCTTTTCCTCCCCACAGTTTCCTGTGTGGGATTGGCAATCACCGTCTACATTTTGTAACTAAGGAACCAGTTGTCAACAAAAGTAAATACATAGATAAATAAATTGCAGGTCAAAGCTTTTATAGACTGATGTCTAATCGGACATAGAATATGAAGAACTGGCAAAAGGGAAAGATGATCCTTGAGCTTTGATTAATCATGATTTCCTTGACATAGGCCAAAAAAGAGTTAAAAGGTATAGCCAGTTCTGTTTTAAATATATAGAGCTTGAAGACCCATAGAAGGTCTGTGTTGGAAAGGCCTACTGGCTTATACAAAGTTATATTTCCACACCATCTACAAGCAAATTGAAGACTGCATTTGAGCAATGCACAGATCCAATAGGAAGAAATAAAGTGCGAGGAGGAATTGAAGATGGGTCCATTTGGGGCTAACATTCACCAGTCTGATCATCACTATCCTTGCTCATGTTTTAGGAACAAAAACCACACAATAAAGTAGTTGTGACATTACTGAGATCTTGACAAATAGTTCCTACAAAGGTGAATTTAAAGGAATGAAAATAAAGGTAGAAATGGCTGAGGAAACATAGAAACATTCACAGAGCGGGTTAGAAGGAAAGACCAGAAGAAAGGTCTCCATGAGTGGATCCAGAAACCAGCAAGTACAGCCCTTCACACCGAGCCGCAAATCCATCTCCAAGAGCCGATGCTAACCCAGAACTCACTCTGAGAAAGAAGCACACAGCACATCACCATATGCTTCTGGTCTGTGTCCCACATATTTGAGTGTCTCAGGTCATAGGATTTGGATATATTTTTAGTGTTTTACAGCGAACTTCACTTATCATTTGGATTAAAAATAACTTGTGATCAAAATCTATGTCTTGCATTCTTCCATACAATTTCTGCAGTGGCAAAATGATCATAGAAATACAATTACTCCATGAGACGACTTTTTGATAGAACTTTAGCGCCCAAAAATGTAATGCATAAAATAATATTGTAGCTAGGCACAACAAACCACATATTACTTGGCTCTGTTTAGATGAAAACTTGAGACTTGGAAAATCTATTGAGGCAGAAAGTACACCAGTAAACTGCTTAGCAATTAAGGGGGAGGAATAATTTTGGTTTAAATAACATGGAAGTTAAAGGGTGTGGGGTTTCTTGGGTGGTAGAGGAAAATGTTCAAAAATTAACTGTGCTGTATGGGAAACTGAGGACACCTTCAATATATGTGTAAAGACCAACTGAAGTTGTGAAAGAGTGTATATTGTTGACATGAGTGTAGCCATGTCAAAGACCAATGTCTCAGACCCACGGGACAGTCCCAAATCCTTTCTGCATTCTAGTTATTAGTGTTGATAAATGACTGACTAGTGTGTGCAAACACTAGCAACTGCAGCTTCCTCCTCCTAGATCTTCACAGCCTAAGACTGTTCCTGCAGAGTCCTCCTACGGAGACTAGCTAACCCCACTCACTGTGCTGCACATAATAACTGTAGTGGTCTGGGGTTTTGCAGTAGGTGGTAGTTGGCACCACTCCACTAGAGTTCACACAGACCACCTGATCCCAGGCTTTTTAGGAGTTTCTGTGTATTTGTCCTTTCTTCGTTCCTTCACCACCACAGTCAGGTTTCCAGACCCTCACCTCATGGGAGGAGGTAGTATTAATAGTTACACCATTATAGCTCAACAAAGATGTCACAAAAAATGCAGTTACATGCTTTGTTCCTGTCATGGTTTGAATATGATTGGCCAAGGGAGTGGCACTATTAAAAGGTGTGGCCTTGTTGGAGTACTTGTGTCATTGTGGGTGTGGGCTTTTACACCTTAGTCCTAGCTGCCTGGAAGCCAGTATTCTGCTAGAAGCCTTCAGATGAAGATGTAGAACTCTCAGCTCCTCCGGCACCATGCCTGCCTGGATGCTGCCATGTTCCTGTCTTGATGATAATGGACTGAACCTCTGAACTTGTGATCCAGCCCCAATGAAATGTCCTTATAAGAGTTGCCTTGGTCATGGTGTCTTTTCACAGCAGTAAAACCCTAACTAAGATTGTTCCCTGGATAAAAAGATATTTAAAGGCAAAGTTTGAAAAGTCCTAAGTTATAAGGATACATGAAGAACTTTGTCTGCAAAGAGGTATTGTGCTTTGTGCAACAATATCAATCAGGCCCAATAGGCATTAAATTGCTTGAGTGAGGAGTAGCAGTATTTGTGGCTCTTGGTACCACATTGCCTGCAGCCCCAGTAGCATTTGGCTTCCTCTGTGCTGAATATTATTAGTTCTTGCATTCAAAACCAGTCACATGGGAGGAAAGCACATGCTGTGCTGTTCAGAGCTTCCTGAGACATTAGCTTTATATCTAGACAGAAGCCAAGAAGAGTAGACACTTGAGCTCTGGTAATATGGGTCTCCAGTCCAGTGGCCAGAGCTTTCTTTCTGACAAAGATTAATGAAGTGTGGAGATGCCAGCTCTGTCTGTTCAACTGGCCACAAAATCAGCTGGCAGAAGTGTGTCAATTTAATATCACTCCACTTCCACACTCAGGAATGATCCCAACTGGAAAGAGTCAGGAGAACCTTGTCCAAGACTTGTTTTTTTATTTATGAAGAACAGCTTAACAACCCATCTAGAACATTCCATAAGCAATATTACAAGCTTTCTTTTTATACTTTAGGCATGGTGAAGACAGGGCAGGGGGAGTGTGTTGTAATCACGAGTCAAATTTCAAAGTCAATAAATTGAATCTCTGCGAGGCCCTGGATATTTTCTAAATTAATTGACCATCAAATTCTTACCTTCTACATCTGTATTACATTAGAGATCATGAAACTATTTGGGGATTTTTTGCTACTTAGAGCTAAGATTGCATGGGCATAATTCTTTGAGAGGGCCTGTTCCTTCTCAAACATTATTTTGAATTCATGGAAAGAAACAGGATTATCTGTTGTGTTTATGCATGGCTGTTCCATTCGAAGGAGCTCAAAGGACTTTGTACCATCTTGTCTCTCTCCATAAGGGGAACAGGAGACCAACTGCTCAGCACCCAGTGCACATGAGGACTTGAATTTCATGGAAGACCATTGGGTGTGTGTTAGCAAGGTCATTTTCTCATTTCTATTATTATCATTATTATTATTAATTATATTCATTCATTCATTTATCTACCCATTCAAAAATAGACACTGAAGGTCTGAGAGGAAAGGAAAGCAAACATACTATGCTAGTAAAAGAGTCTGGCTATTAAAAGTAAATAAATCAAATAAATAGAGAAGAAATGACCCCTGTGCTGTGGCCACAGTGAATCAAGCATGTGCTTCACATAGGAGAGGCCAAACGCCCTGCTGGAGGAGTCGATAGCTGAACTAAAAGTGAAAGAAAGACAGAAGTAGCTATAGAGGGAAAGAGTTGGAGAAGTGCTCTTGGCACGGACAAGAGCAAGACAAAGGCCCTGGGTGAGAAAGAGTTCATTTTAGACAGAGGGCCAGCATGGTCAAAGTCAGTGCTTGGAAGACTGGTGACTCAGGAATGTGAACAGGGTCTTGTCTGTGGTGGGCACTGTGCTGTAAGCTAAACAGAAGCTCGTGCTCCCTGGCTATATTGGAACCCATACTCCAGGGGCTAAATTGACCACATGCTTTCCACCACTCTGGGATAATTATGAGTCACATAGCATTGTTATCACCTACTAGAAGTGACAGAAGAGATGGACACTGCTTATTGTACATAGCAACAATGTAATGAAGGCTAGGGGACTCTGCACGCATTTAGTAATCCTGACACTTGATCCATGACACCAAAGCAAGGGGACAAGAGGAGTCACTGCTGCTGCAGCAAACAGCATATATACTCTTGGTTCTAGAAAGTTCAGAGATCTGTACAGAGTCTCAGCGTAAGACTAAGGACTCAGGTATGGCTTGCTGGAGAGTGGATAGGTGGGAAGCGAGGAAGGAGAGGCAGCCAGTGTTCCTGGAGGATCAGCAGAAGTTTCCACACAGCAGCAATCCTGCAGAGGAGGCAAGCGATCAATTGAAATGACTAAAGTCAGGGTCAGGAAGTAACTGAAGCACTTTCAGAGCTGATGTTGAATCAGGAGAGTAAAGTTCAAAGCCATAAGATACAACCTCCCAGGCTGAATCTGAGCCCTGCCCCCATCATTGTAAGTGCCAAGATGGTTATCAACATTAAAGACAAAAATCAATGTCTTCGCTATGTTTAGAGTTTAGATGCAGGTCAGGGGAAAAATCAATGGCAGAAAACTGTGGACTGCTGTGATCATGGTTCTTATTGCTCCCACATATCACAGTTTTGAACATGCAGAAGACCCCCATTGCACTGAAGTTTCATTAAGCTGACTCTAGGAATGGCCTGCTGATTTGAGTGGGAACAGTTCTAAGGTATGAACTGTGTGTGGAGTGAGCCAGATGTCGCCTTACTTATAGTCTGTCTTCTTGAGGTCAGAGGTCTATGGTTTGAGTTCTTGGCTTTCTCCTCTTTCTAAAGATAATGCTCAATTTAACTCTGGGCCAGTGTGTGAAAGAAAGCACAAAGCAGAAATGTCAAGGAAGGAAATGCCAAGTGGGAAACACCCTGGAAAGTTCTTGGGTCGCTTTCTCTATGTTGGGATGTGAGCCTGTGGCTATTTTCCCTTCTTTCTTCATTATGCTCTGGTTTGGTCCCAAGACCATGCCTGTTGGAAGTAGACTAAGCCAGCAAGCCCAGTTCCCACAATGGCTTTGTCTGTGAGACCCACCCTAGCCTCATGGCCAAGGCTGAGGACACGCAGGGGCTCCAGGGAAACATGAAGAATCTAGCAAGCTACTACTGTCACCCAGAATCAAAGAGTCCTGAGAAAATTTGACAGAGCCAATAGAAACTCATCTCATTGTTCATATTTCTTCAAATTTTAAAGAAAGCCTATATTTGTTGTAATTCTAGAAGTAAAAATCTTTTTTATCACAACCCAGGGAAATACAGAAAGATTGAAGAAGATATGATTGAAAATCAGCCATTGTCATGATTGGAGTCTGTAATGTCCCCAGCAAGTTTGTGTTTTAAGAACCTGTTCTTCAGTTGGTCACACTCTTTGGAGGACTGTGGAAGCTTAGGGGTTTGGGGACACCCTGGGGCAAGCATGTCAGTATTGCTGAGCCTTTGAAAGTCACAGTGCAGCTCTTAGCTCTGGACGGTTCACTCTGCTTCTTGATCCACAGACATGTGAGTGAGCTTTTACCTCAGCCACACATCTCAAAAAACAGGGCTGACCTGGCCACAGCTTTCCTGCCAGAGAGGACTGAAATTTCCTTCAAATCATGAGTCGAGATTAACCCTTCCTCCCCTGTTTTGTTTCTGTTAGGTCTGTTGATCACAGTGACACAAAACCACCTGAGATACTCATGATCCTATTACCTCTCCCTCTCTCTCTCTCTCTCAAATGGGAGTAAATCTCGACAGATGTTTGTATTTAACTATACAACATTAATTTTCTTTTTAATAAAAATTTTATAAAAAAGCATATATGCATATAAGTATTGTTAAATTTGTCTTTACAAGGGAACAGAGAGATGGCTGATCAGTTAAAAGCACAAACTGCTTTTCTTGAGAACTAACTACGGACATTTATGATTAAAATGGCTTGCATAATCTTTGTATGGAAATTGAAATTCTAGGAATTGGAAAACAGATTTGTTTATGTTTGTTGAGAAACCCTAACAGGGTTTCCAGGAGGCTTTTCTGGAATGTTCTCACTGCTCTACCTATCCAGGTATGGCTTGGATGCTGATCACTATTCTGTACTCTGTGGGAGTTTCCAAGGACCAGCTTGGAAACCCTCTGTTCAAACTGTTCTGAGCCTCAGCTCTTCTCTATTAAGTCTGGATCTCAGGGGGTGGACTGCAAAGAGCAGTAATACAGAACTTATTCCATTGGTGAGTCATGTATGGACTGCCATTTAGGGGTTGCTACCGTGGTACATTCAAACTTAATGGAAAAAAAGGCACACACAGCTCCACACAACTCTGAATCCAATTAGCTATGCATCCTTGAGAAAATTCCTGGTCTCACTTTATCAGTTCAGGTGTGACTGAGTTAAAAGCGTCTAGGAGGTCTTTTGGAAAGATTACTTTTTCTACCCATGAACCATTGGGTGACTGCCTGGAGAAAATGGACATCAGACTGAACCTTAGAGAAAAGGCAGGGTTCATTTTACTAACGCAGCCAGCATGGGGTTACCTGGAGGGACATGAGACGCTATTCCCAATATGGATTGTGTGTTTCTTCTTAGAGGGCAGACAATGGCAAATTTGGAAGAAATCTACAAAGAGTCCGGGATATGAGGATAAAGGGTCAGAGCTTTCATCAGGGTGGATAGCCACAGGCCACGGACAGCTGAAATGTACAGTATGGGCTGATAGAAGTAGTTTATTCCTAGTGTAAAAGGCTTGGGGCACTAAGGGCAGTTCTGAGTCTGTATGGAAACTTTGAAAGAAAAGAGGTAAGCCACAAAGTAAGGTTGGAGTAGACTCCAAAAAGACTCAAAAGAAAAAAAATAAAAGAACAAAAACCTCAGTTTTTAACCCTGACAGGAAAGGAGCCTGAAGATGTCTATCTCATCTTTATAATAATAGAAAGCTGTAAACTGGAGACTTTCAACAACTTTCATGGGGTCTCCCAAGAGGTGAGGTCACAAATTCCTCAAATCTAGAGAGATGGGCACAATGCCAGGCATAGCAGATCTGCTCTCAGAAGCAGAAGATGCTGAGGTGCCAAGTATCAGAAGTGTTCCCATGTACGGTAAATCTGAGGAAGCACTAGAAGCCAAAGACGCAAGTCCCAGGAGCCATAGCTTATGGATGTAGGGATGCCACATACTTCCTGGAGCTGCACATACAGGAAACCCACCAGGTTCTCATGAGGAACTCAAGCAGAGATCATGGTGAAACAGGCTAGCATGTGCTCTCCTGCAAGAGCCCGCAATGTAGGGAAGGGCTTCACCAGAGCCTTGGGAAGCTCAGGGGACGGAGTCTTCACCACTATGGCAATTCCTTCTAGATTTCCTGTTATATCTAGGGAGTTGGAAGGGAAAGCGCTAAGTCAGGAGTGAAGCCACAGACCTACGAAATCCAGAGTAAGCTATAAGATTGCAACATCCTTCCCTTTCCCACACCGTGGGGATAGGGTGACGTCACCACTGTTTTATAGCTGAAAGAGAAGTGAGCCATAGGCTTAACCCACTTTCTACACAGATTAATTTAAAACTTAAAACTGAAACGAAGATCCCATTGCTTTGTGTATCCTGTCTTGCTTTCAAACACAAATCACAGTGAACTATAACATTAAAAAAGATATTACAAAATCCCAGATATTAGGATCGAACTGAGATCAAACTGGAGATTTAAAATAGCAATAATTAATGTGTAAAGAGTTCTGACTGGAGAAATCAGCCAATAGGAAAGAACACTAGGAGGAATCAAAACGGGAGGCTAGAAATAAAACATTGAAATTAAAATTATTTTTAAATCTTAGTCAGCACAATGTACCATTATTTAAAGCAGTAATTATGATGATGTTTTTGGAACTTTAACATATGAACCAATAAATGTAATGGCTAGACTGTCATGGGGACAGGAAAGAGGACTTGAGAACGCTCTATGGCAAGATGCCTATGCTAGGTGAAGTGCTGTAATTTTGTTATAGTTGGCTTAGGCTAATTCCAAGTATGTGCTGTAAACTCTAGGGAAGCCACTAAGTTTTTTGAAAGAAGTATGGCTTATTTGCTAAGGAAATAAACAAATGTTTAAATAAAACCAGAGAATGCAGAAGGGGAAGAAAAAAGAAACAAATATATCAAATGAGTTTTTTAAATGTGCTGGATACAGATTTGGTGTTAATCGTCACATTGAATGTGGATGTCTGACTATTTAGACGGTGGAGGCTGGTAAAGTTAAAAATGCGACTCAATTACATGCTGCTTACATGAAGCCCATTGTGTTAGTCAGAGTTCTTTAGAGTAGCAGCACTTACAGAATGAATCTCCTCTCTCTCTCTCTCCACATATATATATATATATATATATATATGTGTGTGTGTGTGTGTGTGTGTATGTATGTGTGAATGGAGAGAGACTTAATATAATAACATAATATATATGATTATATATACATAGCTAATATACATATGTGCATTTGACTCACTAGCAAGGTGAGAATAAGCAGGCAAAGAGCAAAGAGCAAAAGCTTCCTTCTTCCGTGTCTTTATATAGGCTCCAGCAGAAAGTCTAGCACCCAGATTAAAGGTATGTCTTCCCTCCTCAAGATCTAGATTAAAGTTGTGTGTCCTCCAACCTCAGGATCAGGATTCAAAGCAAGTGTCTTACCACCTTAAGATCCAGATTACAAGTGGCTCTTCTTCAACTTCAGCCTCACTAGTGTGCCATGAGTTCAGTTCAGTTAATTTCAGATGGAGTTAAGTTTACAACCAAGAATAGCCATCACATGCACTTTAAAAACAAAACAGGATGTAAAAGAAAAGAGATCATGGTTAGGGAATATGCTCCAGTGTTACAATGCTTACCTAGCCTGGGAAAGGCCCTGAGTCAGAGCCCAGCACCACAAAATGAATTAGCTTATTAGCCAGTTAACAAATTAATTCTTTGAAAAGATGGAAGCATAGGTGCTGTGAAAGGAAAGTCAAAGTATCTGTATTACCCTAAACCGTCTAGACTCCAGAGCAAGGAAAATGATGAGGAGAAGAAAGGGTTGCATTGCCTCGTGATACAGGAGTCAGTTCTCCAAGATCACAGGCAAACTCGAACAAGTCTGCGACTAACAACAGAGCCAAAACAGTTAGACGAGAGCTGCACTGCAAACCTGAAAGCTGCCATTGTGGTCAGAGACTTCAGCATTCGGCCAGGCAGAAAATTAGTGAGGAGAGACTTAAGGCAAAACCAGTATAAATAAGATGGTCGAAGCTGAAATTTATTGAGCATACTTTTCACAAAATCAGGAATGCACATTCCATTTCTAATTCACATGCAATGACCACTAAGATCGATCAAATTCCAGGCTCAAAATGTGCTTCAAAATACTTAAAAGAACAAAAATCTACCAGAACAAGTAATCCTCAGTGAAAACACAGGTACGCATGTACATTTACACACATGTACACCAACACACACACACACACACACACACACACACACACACACACATGAACAAAAGTAAGGAAAGGGAAGAGAATTACAAGAGATGATTCTACTGGATTTAAGGAATTGCCTGACCTATGGAGTAAAGGGGGAAGAAAGCGTTAACAGTGGTAACTCGCTTGATGGACGACTGAGTTTTGGTGATGAGAAGCTTTTAGAAGGACAGCAAGTGCTGTGGCACCAGCAGCCTATGAGTGCATGAGAAGAAGCTACTGAACCAACTAGGATCAAGATCCTAGAAATCCAATCACAAGGCTGTGCCACTTCCCCCAGAGCGAAATGCCCACTCTCAAAATGAAAATGGCTGCTGAGGCGCCATCACTCCTAAGAGGGTTTTCCTAGAGAATCACCACCCGGGGGTGATGAAGCATGGTTCTAGCAGAGCTGAGGGCCAACCACCTCTGAGTGTGCAGTCCAGGTCTCAGAACTTGTGTCAGAAAGCTGGCAGCCTTCCATCACACTTGGGACAAGCTGCACAGGGGAGCAGAGTATATGACACAGGAAGGAAGTGCTAGAGAAAGGGAAAACATTAGCATGAGGTAGAGAAAGACTTACAAGCCTCTTGATGTGGATACAAATGCATGTTCCCGGCCCTAGCTTTCAGTGAGCATTACATTGTTCATTTAAAAATTGAAGACAGTAGCTGGCCATGGTGATTTGAGCCTGTAACCCCAGAACTCATTAGTCAGCTTTACCTGAGGTAGCTAGCATATAAAGCAAAGAGGTTTGCTTCAGTTAGTTTTGGTGGTTCATAGTCCTAGATTAGGAAGGCATACTTGTTTAGCCTCTATTGGGGATAGCAGTCAGTAGCACATCATGGCAGGAACATCTGCAGGTGCAAAATGGCCACAGCTGTACCTAGAATAGAGAGGCAAAGAAGATGGGCTGGGTAGACTGTTTGTGCAGTGATGTTTATTGAGAGCTCGGGAGACTGCATGGGGACTACACTCCCGAAGACCCAGGGACCTCTCATTAGCCTCCAAGGTTCCACTGCCCTCCAGTAGCACCATCCTGAGATGAAGTCACTAATACACGAGCTGTTGGGGGGAAGGGAGGGCAGGGGTTATTAAAACCCAGACTATATTAACCATATGAACAATCTGCAGTATACTAATTGTTGGGTAAATTTTCAGTATGATGAACATTTATCTAAGGTAAAACATAAATTTGAGTAAACATGTGTGTGAGTATGTGTATGCATGTGTGTGTGTGTGTGTATCTTAGGGACATAGAGATGTAAGCAATAATAAGAATTATAAATAATAATAAACCTTATACAAGAGAGAATCTAGTGCTGATAGGGAGAAATCTAAAGAAGGAAGTCATTCAGCACCAGATGCTGGGAAATCAGGATGAATGTGTTTACAGGATGTGTTCAGACAACCAAGAGATCAAGAAAGCCTGAAAACTGGCTTTTGTAAAAGGCCAGGCACACCCACTGACCACAAAGGAACTAGAAGTGGCTAGAAAGACACCAACCATAGGCATTGCTGATGTGGGAATTATCAGAGCAATCATTGGCTTAGGTCCAAGACTCAGAGGATACAAGTTGGCCTGGGGTAAGTATAGAGATGGCAGGACACATACATCAGGAAGGAGGGACCGCATACAATGTGCCTGGGAATCTGGACACTGAGAGGAAGAAACTATGGGAGTCGAGTGAAGTCTTGGTCTTCTGTATAGCAGCTGAACTCTGTGCAGAGAGAATGGTTATAAAATCTTGTTGGATTTAGACTAGAAAGCAACGTCCCAGATGCTGAGGGTGAGTGTAGCTTACCACCAACTGAAGGTAAGAAGCTTACATAGGGATAGAGCAGTACTGTGCTGGAGAAGGAGCAGGAGGTCAGAGGTAGATGCTCTTAGCACATAAACCTCTGCCAGGTTTCTACTACGAGCCACAAGCAGGGGGTCTCAAATTCAGCTATCTTCCAGGGCCATGAAGATCGCAGCATGTGTGAGCCAGTGTAATAAGCAATTGCCCAGGAATCCAGAGTTCCACAGAGTTGTGTGCTCACCATTTTTTTGTTGTTGTTGAAACACGTGTTGCTCTGTTTATCCTTCACATTTCCAGCTTTGATAGAGATGTGACCAGAGATAAGGTTTTGTGTGCTTGCAAATGCTGACAGGCCAGTTCAGAGTCAAGGTTGTACCTCTGAATCTGGTTAGAGCCAGTGTCTGCCCTGAAGATGGTGGCCCATACTCAGTTCATTTCTTGCTATCATGCAAGTACATGGGTCAAGGACTGTCAGAATTATCAGAAAATCCAGGACCCCTGTGTGTATGTGAAAATCCAGACTGTTGTATGTTGGCTCAATTGAAAAACAAGCCTGGGGAAGCCATCTGGGTACCAGACCTTCCCCTGCATCAGCCTTCATCCTCTGTTGAACACAGTCAATTCAACCTGTCATGGACCTGGAAGACGGCTTTTGATACCTGAGAGTCAACATTTCTTGTGGTTTCCTTTGGTTGCACTGATTAAAGAGGAAGAGGGAAAGAAATTCTTTAAAGCCAAGTGAGCAATTTGGGATTAACTGTTTATGGAGACAATTGCTGTTGGGAAAACAACGCAGGAGGCTTAGGCTAAACAGACCCAGCAAAACTGAGCAGTTGTTTGTTGGGTTTTGATAGCAAGAATCCTTCTTACACTGGGGTCAGCATTTGCTTGGTATGCAAAAGTACATGTATGTAGACCCCCAGCAATGAGAGTCATAGTAACATGAATTAGGATGAAATAATATGGAAGCTTTATACTATAGTGTTGAAGAAGAGAATTAGGGGAAATTCCTCACTCTCTATTGGTATTGTTCTGGACAGTATCATTTAAATTTAAATTTTGCAGCAGATTAAACTATCACCTATAGCTGGATCCCATGGCTTCACAGAGTATTTCTGTCTTTTATTTTCTAGGAAAAGAGACTTACTTCTTAACAGTGTGTTGTTCAGCAGACTCTGGGGATACTGGAAGTAAGGCTGCAGGAAACAGTGCCACTGGGTGGAAGTATTAGAGGGAATTGGTCACCGCAAATTCCATATCTCACCCATGACAAGGGAGCTGGGGATGCCTTTGTCTGTGCCTTCACGTCTCCCTCCTGTCCTACGTTTCTTTGGTGGCTAAGCCTGTTTGTTGGGTTCTAAGACCCTCATTGTCTTATGTGACAGAAGAATATTGATTGTGTTTCTTTTTGACTGTCTTGGTTCTGGGGATTGAAGATGGGATCTTGTATGTGTTAGGAAAATGCTATACCATTGAGTAATAGCCTAGCCTAGAATATTAGCTGTATACTAGGATGCTTAATAAAAGATAAGATTTCCAGTCCTGGAATCTGCATGTGCCTTTACTCAGTTTTGACCAATAAGATACATGATGAAGGTGCTTTTCTGAAACTTACTGTAGGGATATTGGCTCATGAGATATACCTACTTCTCTCCTGAGTCTCTGCTTGACCCAGATTCCTGATTCTCATTCCCTTTAAGAATGAGAAATATGTGATCTAATCTGGGAATGGTCTGGACCAGCGATAGCTTCCTCTTGGAGCTAATGTTCAGAGCTGAAATCTTTTTGAATCCACATACATCCCTGTATGGCCAGACACAGCGAATGTGTGTCCTGGGGCCAGGCAGCTAAGAAATCACAGTCTTCACCCTTTTCTCACTTTACCATTTCTAACAACCTAGGCCAGATTCCTTGGTGTGTCTGCTTAACTCTCTAAAAAGGCTGATCCGAGATTTTAAATAAGTTTGCTTTCTATTGCTATGATACACAGAGAAAGAGGTCAAGGCAGGAGACAGAACAGAGGCTTTGGAGGAACATTGCTTACTGGCTTGCTCCCCGTGGCTCACTCAGTCTGTTTTCTTGTACACCCAGGACCACCTGCCCAGAGGTGACACTGCTGTCAGTGGACTGGGACTTCAAACATCAATCATTAATCAGGAAAAAAAATTAAAAGGCCTCACAGTCTTCTCGATGGGCGAGTGTGATGAGGTCTTTTTTTACCTCTTCCTCTAGTTTGTTTCAGATGAATTAAAAACTAACCCAGGCAGTAAGTGAGAACATCCACTTTATTTTTCCCAGCTTTTGTTCATAGATTTCAGAACCAGAATGAAGGATACCATATCAAAAAAAAATAAAAACACAAAAAGCCTCTTTCATGGTACTACTTACTTCCATTCAAGCAAACTATGGGAAGGGCTTCTCTCCTTAATACCTAGTCCATTAATAAATATTAAGATAATTATATAAAGTTTCCCCAAATCAGGTGGGACTTTTTAGGCATTTTGTTTCATTTATGTTCATTTAGACAGAATCTATTACTTTTTTTCCAGTGTAAACTGTTTCTTCCAAGAAAATATTTCCATGTAACTTACCAACATGTTCTTTTCTGTCCGCAGTTATAAAACCCACTCTTTTCATTAGTTCCTGGATATTTCCAGTAATTACATTGCTGCTAAGATGCCAATTTACTGTTCTTAAATTTTAAATATAGTGAGAAAGAAAGGCATTTTAAAGAAAAGCGGAATTGATTGGACTATGAGCTTAAGGATTTTTTTTTAAAGATGTATTTATTTTTATTTTATATGTATGGCTATTTTGCCCACATCTCTGACCTCCACACACATGCAGGGCCCATGAAGCCTGTAAGAGGGCATTAGATCCCACGAATTGGAGTTACAGACAGTTGTGAGCTACCACGTGAGTAACAAACCTGAGTCCTCTGCAAGAGTAGGCAGTGCTCTTAACAGCAGCTCTCCAGCTACTTGGAAAGCTTTAAAAATCGTTCTATTGCTAGAAGTGAAAAGAGCACTGCAAATGCCCTGGAAATGTTTATGACAAAAATCTGCTTACAAGAAAGTTTTATTTAATATGACATCTAATCCATCCCTGCAAATGGTTCTGAAAGGCTTTCTTTCCTTGTGATAGCAGTTTACCTGATTACATCCAGTTCTCAATGTGCAGAAGCTTTGCTATTTTCATTCCTCATTTAAACAATTGGAGGATCAATGAAACAAAACATAAGAATACGTATGGCTATCTAATGTACTCCTTTTGATTTCTGTGCCTTGAAGTACACTACGGAAGATACCAGAGTTTGGTCAGAGTTGCTCAACTGTTCTCACTTTTCAGCAGGGGCCTCAAGCAGGTAGAAATCAGCATGGAACAATAGAAACAGAAGGGATTAATGGTCCATCAAACATCGATACAAACCTTCCACTGCCCACCTGCAAACTGCAAACTGAGTGAATGAGTCTTCTTTGCATCCTGTTGACAGATCGGTACAAATTGTGGGTCCGAACACCAAACTCACAGAGCCATGTGAGAGGCTAAATGAAGACTTACACTAAAAATCCCAGTCTCTTGCTGAGCACAAGGTATCCCGAGACTTTAAAGCACCTTATTCTCTCTCCATTGCAGAACTCATGGACTTTTCAAACCAGACACAAAAAGAAATTCATTCTGCACAAAGCAAAAATAATTACGGTATTCCAACAGCTTTTGGGAAAATTGAGAAAATAATCTCCATTTCATGAAGCAGCCAAAATAAGATCTGGAGATGGCCTAACACAGAGCAGAAAGCTCGTAGCAGATGGCTATCAGGTCCTCTGGGAAAACTGTAAAGAACCCTATCTCACTGAGAGCTTGTTTTCAATGGGGGGAAATCACAGAGAACTTTTAATTCTGTGTCTTTTTCTGCCTGGGTTTGGAGACATCTTAACAAGCAGTAATTGTGGAATAAAATCTTTGTTTCCTGCTGTCTTCAGGCTGGTCACTGGGGAGTGATCATTTATACGGAGCTTTTATCTCTTGGGGCCCAGTGGCAAAGCGTGATTTTCTCCATAGCAGGTAAGTGCCCCTCAACACTCTTCCATGAATCTTGGGTTTCTTTCCTGGTGTCCTGCCCTAAAACAGTGCAGAACACTAGAACTTGGTCACTAAAGATAGTATCCAGGAAGCTAGAGTCTTAGACAGGCCCTGAAAGTAGAGCATCCAGCTGACTCTTAAATAATCTATTCTGACACTAAAAGATGGGGTGGAATTTACACACAGAAAATGTCAGTCAGAGGGTGTCTGTGTGTAATACCAAGAAGACTCCCTGTGTTAACCCAGGAACTGTATATGCTGCTGATTGGAAGAGTCTGATCACATCTTTTTATGTTTATGTTTATGTTATGTTAATTGTACTTCCCTGGGGTCAGGCTATTCTGGGAATGACCTTAGTTTGTTGGTCATCAATACGCTAGATGGAATATGCTTCCTAAATCCACAGTATCACAAAACAGTCCCTAAGGGAATATTTTCTTGTTTTAATGTGACATATAGAAACTATCATTGCAATAAACATTGTTTTGAGGTCCATTGAACTGGTAATATTCTAAGCAAAACGCTCCAACTAGGCAAGTACCCCAGCAAGAAAAATCACCCATGCTTTTAGAGCCCTGGCAGTTCTTTATTTCCCCCTACTTTTAAAAACATTATTGTAAAATTTTGTCTTTTATTCTATTTAGGAATTTTAAAGTCATAAAGGATGGAATTTTTTCATAACAGTCTCTCTCTTCACCTAAAAGAAGCTCTGTGTTCACATCTGCCTCCATCCCTGACTTTTAAGGATAAACACAGGAATACTAGATGCATCACAAAGAAGGCTGATGTCTAATGGTCCTACAAATTAACATTACTAAGTGTCCAAAACCCTGAAGAAGACCTAAAGTCTGAGGTGGGACACGATCAAGGTAACTCTTTGCTTGATGAAGATGGATCAATTACAAGTCACAGCTAGCACCCTTAACCACAAGTGAGGGAAGATCATGCAGGAATGGAAACGTATCATCAGCTACTGTGTATCACAAGCAATAGTAACCTAACAGCAAATAGTGAGGCAGAAAGTACATTAAAATACAGTTTTATATCTTGTGAGGAAAGAACCTGCAGGTAGACACTTAACAGATCCAAAGAGCAAAGAGCGCTTGTGAATCACATGGCAGGAGGAAGCAGAAGAGGTTGAACATTGTCCCTCCTCTATCCCAGGGTAGGCATTTCAAAAGTTAACTCCTCTTTTCTAGCGTTCTATAGGCTGACTAGGTGAGAGGATATGATTGGCTGAAGCTCCTCTGCTGTGATTGGCTGAAGCTACTGATGAGTTAACCTTCCTTTCCTTAAGTTGCATTGATTGGCTGAAGCTCCTCTGATGTGATTGGCTGAAGCTCCTCTGCTGTGATTGGCTGAAGCTCCTCTGCTGTGATTGGCTGAAGCTACTGATGAGTTAACCTTCCTTTCCTTAAGTTGCATTGATTGGCTGAAGCTCCTCTGCTGTGATTGGCTGAAGCTACTGATGAGTTAACTTTCCTTTCCTTAAGTTGCATTGATTGGCTGAAGCTCCTCTGCTGTGATTGGCTGAAGCTACTGATGAGGTTAACCTTCCTTTCCTTAAGTTGCATTTCTGTGAGTTTGCAGGTAAGGAGACAGCTTCTGACCAAAGTTAGTCGAACTGAAACATCTCCGCTGTCAAATTAACCAAAGTAAGGCCATACCACCAGTGGGGAATGTAGAGAAATCAAAAGGCTCATGCCTGGCAGGTGAGACTGAGGAAACACCCTACAGAGCATCTTGTCAATAACTCATATAGTGAAAATGCTCATGGTGCATGGCCCAGAAATTCTGCTTTAAATAAATATCCTCAAAAAATATTCACCTAAAATTTAGACATGACACGACTGTGGCAGTTTTTGACAGGCAAACCTCAGAAGCATGGTAGCAGTTCACAGCAGTTTATAGGGTTTCTAAGAACCATATATAAAATATGGTTTATTGTATACCAATGAAATAAATAGAAAAATGTATAAGACACAATAATGGAAGTACAATGAAAGTATATGGTATGCATATTAAAACCACAATAAAACCCACTGCTTTATACAATTATATAGACTGTAGAAAGAGTTTTGAAAATGTAGTAATTGCTATAGGTAGACTAGAAAGCTCCCAAGAGCATGCTGCTGATTAAAGGTGTATATTAAACTGTATTTTACCACTTATATAAATTTAAAATGTGTATTAAAAACCTAGAGTGTATAGGTACTACAGCTTGAAACTCAACCAAATTTTATCTGCTGTATTTTTTTTTCAATTGAAACTGGAGGGAATGGTAAAAGTTTAGAGGTAGTAGAGAGATAAGCAGTACCCAGGGGCAAGGGTAGGGCTGGCCTCGCAGAGCTCGTAGGTTGCTTAGCAAAGTTTATTTTACATGATGTAATAATGGCAGCTGTTAGTTCAGTCTCACAGCAGTCATACCCCAGCAGTGTTATAAACTACAATTTTGGGTGGTTATGAGGTGTCAATGTAGGATCAGTGACATAGGGTTAGTGACAGTAGATGGTCATGGGAAGGCCATGCATAGGCAGGGCAGGTGGCATATGAGAAATCTCTAACCTTTCTGCTTCATTAATAATAATTTAAAAAGTGGTATTGGTAAACAGCAGAGTCATGGGTTGAAAATGTGCATGCTGGGTAAAGGTCTTGCCATGCAGGCATGAGGACTGGAGTTTGGATCCCCAGCACCCAAGCCAAAGGCATGTTGATGTGGTAGTCTGCCTGGAATCCTAGCTCAGGCAGGAGAGACAAGGAATCCTTTGGTGAGCTGGCTGTTGCAGGAGCTCAGCCACCTCTAGGTTAAAAACAGATGCTACCCATAGATAAGGTGGTGAGCAACAAGAAAGACACGTGACATCAACTTGAAGCCTTTACACGAACATGTGTGCATCCACACATAGTATGTGCACACACACATGGAAACACATATCTATGCATGAAGACATGTCACACACATGAAAAAACTGGAAAGAATGTTTTATTAAAGGTTTAACATATACTTTGATTTCTTTACAGATCTTATAAATCTTGAACATTTTTTAAGTTAAACATTATTTCTAGGTATGGTAATTTTTTATCATTTTAAAAAGTATTAAGTGAAAATTGTAGAAATTTTTTCCTCAATCAATCAAGAATACTTCAGTGGCTATGCCCAGTGAAAAACTCTTCTGTGTTACTGTCAGCCAAAGGTTGTAAACTGAAGCTAGCACTGATACAGATTGTGCATCATGTGTATTTGTGGTGTGTGTGGATGCATTTGTGGTGTGTGTGTATGCACATGCATGTGCATTTGTGATGTGTGTATGTGGGGTTGTTTGTGTGTGTGTGTGTGTGTGTTTGGATGTTTATTTGTGTCACGTGCATCTGTGTGTCTGTGTCTGTGTTCGTGATATGTATTTGTGGTATGCGTAGGAGCTGTGTATGTGTGTGTGTGTTTGTGTGTATCTGTGTGTGTTTGTATGTATGTGTGTGGTGCTTGTGTGTGTGTTCATGAGTGTGCTCCTGTGTGTACAGTCTTTTCTGTGTGTGGAGGTGTTTATGAACATATGTGTACATATGTCAAGCTTGTGTGTTGTTCTTCAGGATCCACCAAACAGAGTCTCTCAGTGACTGACTAGGCTTCCCAGTAATGCCCAGTGATTCTCATGCCTCTGCCTTCCCAGCAGTGGGTTGACAGGTCTATGCTGTGCTTGGCTTTATTATGGTTTATGGAACATGAGCTTAGATCCTCATGATTGTAAGAAGACCCTGGAACCAGCTGAGTTATCACTCCAGTCTTGACAAGGATATTTGGCAGTATAGGATGATAGGATGTGTGTACTGGAGGGATCGTGGAAGAGATGGGACAGGCCTTTCCTCATAGTTCTCATCTCTCCTGCAGGATGAAGGAGAAGCTACAACCTTAGAAGAGAACGGAGAATAGATGACAAGCTAAGGGGAAGGTGACAACACACCTTTGTCCTCCCCTAGGGCCAGGTGAGCTATGAGATTGGGGACCAGAAGGGTTTGAATTGCGTATAAAGCTTCCAACTTGACTCTAAGACTTTTCTAGCCCTGAAAGTATGACTTATAATCTTAATAAGTATAGCTTTGTGACTGATTGTGACAGATTCAGGATGATGTCATGGGGCTAGGATAAGGATTTGATGATTTTGAACTGAAGGGAACACTAGAAAAATGAAACAAAACACCCTTTACTGACAGCCAAGATAAAGCCAAAGATTAGAAATTTAAGAAATAAATGACATTCTGACAGAGCAGCTTTCTGACTGGCTTGCCCAGCCAGTCTTTGACTACGTTTATTGCTCCTAAGTAATGAACAACGCCCTCTTTCATTCTCAGAAATGTCCCACTCTAAGGATGACGACACTCATGGGGATTAAGTCATTTGTTCAAGGGCAATCAGTTCAAAAGTGGTGCATGCTGGAATCAAACCTGCCCACTCTGGCTCCAACCGCTGAGATCCCCTGTACTGTTGAACAGTATGAGTTTCGATCATTGCCCTAAATCAGTTAAGTTTTGCAAATAATTTATCAATGACTTTCCACTATTACTCTTAAGACTATATTACACTTAAAGGCTAAGCTAATAATTGTTGGTTCATAGAAATCCTGAGGCATTTCTTAATTAAATAAATTCATGAAGGCACATCATATTAGGTTTATTGTAACATGATTGGAACACATATGCTCCTCAGTACATCTAGCAGTTTGTGCTTCCCAGTTACTTTCCGTATGAACCAAACGAGAGGAAAACATCTATGTTTGAATGGTCATGAATTTTAAGTGAGTTTGGTTAAGATTAAATTATTTTATGTGTATTTGTAAATCTGGTAGAATAGGAGTGCTAATCATAAAAGCTTAAAAAGCAACAATAAATTTTAGTATAAAACAGGAACTCTATAAAATAATATATTATATCAAATTACAAAAACATGGTCATTTTAAACCTGTGAGAAGCTTGAGTGTGTATTTGTAAAGAATCCATCCTTGGAGATATCTTTGAAGGGATGTCTATAGTCCATCATAGACGCCATGCTCAGCATGCTGTGAATGCTCGCTGGTATATCTATGTCTTTGTCTATGACTATGTTAAAATTTTAGATTTTAAAAGGAGTATTTGCCAAGTCATGGCATGACTCATATATTTTCTGTGTCTAGACCATTGCTCAGACATTACCAGGATCTCTACTGTGAGATGGAATGGTAGTGATGAGAAATCTATTGGGATCCCCCACTGAGTGACTCTGAGGAACATTTTGGTCTTACTGAATCTGTTTCTTTTAATATGAAAAGTGGCGTGATACTATCTAATTTCATGATTTTTAATGGGCCTGAAACTCAGTCCAAAACAAACAAATGAAAACAAAAACAAAAGAAAAAAGAAAAAAAAGAAAACAAAACAAAAAACAGAAATGTGAATGCTGTTTCTTTGAAGGTGTTCAGATGTTGAAAGGTCATCACCATCGTTGCTAACAGAAGAAACTGTTTCCAATGAAAAGAACTTTAAAGCAAGCAAGAACACTCTCATGAGGCCATGAGAATTCCACAGGAGAGGGAGGACACTACAGTAGACCAGTCAATCAGAAATTTCAATAAAGTACTGAAGCGCCTCTCAACACATTTCCATTTTTAATGTGCACGTGTTGCATGGATCAATTGGGCAAGAAGCTCATAGCCTGTCAAATTCAACTGCAGTTGAGGAATTGCTAACTGAGTGCTGGTGAGCCCAGGGAGGAAGCACCCCACACAAATATGCACGGGCTTGGCTCAGACTAGCCCTGCTCTGCAACTGATCTTCCTCCACCCCCTTAATGAAGTTTGACACTTGGCAAAGGCAGGGAGTTAGGAGCATGGTCATAATGAGCTCTCTTTCCTAAGAGGCTTTGAAGCAATAGCAACAGCAGTGCTCCTCCTGCCTCAGGCTTCTCCCCATTTTCTGCCCTGCTGCAGGGCTGGCAAGGCTGTGGCTAACTGCATGCCAAATACCACATTGGACCATATGGCTGATGGGGCTGAGTATCACTGCCAAGGTTCGATTTAAATTTAGGAGATCTTTTCTAAACTGAGCTCCAGAGGTGTTCTGGACACTCCTTCCTGCTCTTGTGAGATGCTGAGATGCCTGTGAGGACTCTGCTGTTATCTGCTGGAAGTTCTGCCAACCTTCATGGGGAGGCTCTCCACTTAGGGCAAGACAGACAGGAACCATTACATTCACCAGGGCATTCCAGAGTGCCCCTGGTGCTTAAGGAACACCAGAAACTATTCAAGAGAATCAGAGGGTCTGAGCGCTGTATGATTCTGGAAAGGCATAAGAATGAATGAGAAGATACTTCTGTGACTCCTTTTGATGGGAGCTGAGATACACCATACGAGCAGTACATAGTCATTGAAAAGGGAAAGAACATTCTAGGCAGATGGATAATGCATGTATGGTGAAAAGACTGGGAGGCTGGGAATGGTAAGGTCATGTGTCTTGTGAGCTAGGAGACACACAAGAGGAGACGTCAGCTCTGTTAACACAAGGGAACAGTGCTGACACAGCAGCCTCGTCAGGGCTTCCTGTAGACTCCACCAGCTGGCTCTGTGTTGGGCAACAGCTTCCTGCAGACTCCTGGGAATGGTGTTTTTCTATTGTCGTTATGATTTGACTGACCCTCCTTTCTTTCTGACCTGTAGTTCCTAGAAAGCATCCACACAAGGTTTGAGCTTTTTATTTTTGAGGCACAGGCACAGAGCGGGCGTTTTATAAAGACTAGGTAAAATGTGCGTAAGAGGCAGTAAAGTATGCTTGGGGCACCTTGGGAGAATGGCTGCTTTTCAGGTGGTTTAGGGAGTAAGTGGCTGAAATTATTCTTGCAAAGCAATGGAAAGCACTGGCTCTAAAGAAACCCCACCACTTCTCCCATGGACTTCTCTAGACAGGAGTTAAAAAGAGCTAATTCTAATTTTTTCATGTTGAAAGAAGAATTCAATCCAATGAGATATTACAAAAGGAGTAATCAAATAAGTACTAGGAAATAAAATGACTGCTACGAGGGAAAAGGGAGAAAGAAAAGAGAAAACTTAAGAATGTACACAAGAGAAGAGTCAAAACTCTAAGCCTTCTGATATCTTTTGCACAGTGTCCAATCACGGACAGCTCAGCCTCCTGAATGAAATCTCAAGTATGAGTTTGAAGTGAGGGTTGGATCCAGGCTCCGATTTCACATGGCAGTTATCTTCTGTATTTGAAATGCCAATTGGTTATTAAAAACACATTTCCTTAGCTTTGACTACCATCTAATAGACAGGTAACCATTACAACATTGTTAAACTCCAGTAAATACTGCTTATTGGAAACACATTTCTTTCAGCCCAACAATATGATTGTGTATGTATCTATCACAGGAATCTTGAAATTCTACCAATTTGTGCCAAAAATACAGCTCTTCCCTTTTGAATTCATAAGGCTGGAGCTACTGTCTCAAGTGGAGAATTATGGGATCTCCGGCGAGTGCCTCAGTAATGAATGCCGACTGCTCCCTTCAGAGTCTGGCAGTTTGTCTAATCACTCAGAATAACAACTGGAAACAAGAGTACTCTGCACATTTGCAGCAGGTCTGCTCAGAGTGTGCCGCCCACTTTGTGTCTAGACCCGACTGTTTCTGGTTTAGATGCTTGGACAGAGATTCCTAGCAGAAAAACTTTTGGAGGGGCAGATGAATCACTCTGTGGCTCGGGTGTATTTTTCTACCCAGTGGATTTCTAGTAGCATGCCTGTCTTCTTGGGCTTGGGCTGTGCCCTAGAGCCCTGGACCATAACTAGGGCTGGGGCAGTGTAACTGAGGAAGAAGGAAATTATTGAGATGTATAAAGATGAAGATATCTAAATTGTTTCTGTGTCCAGCGTTCTCCATTCTATTCAGATGACAATCATTCACAGCTATTTATCTAGGCTCTTTATGCTTTGGGGTAGCAGGGCACTATAGGAGATACACAAAATCAAAACAAAATACTGCATTCTCTATTTCTTTGTTTCCACTAATGTGCAAGTCTTTAGCTCTTCTGGACCTGGGTGGAGTTAAAAAGGTATTTGCTGTTTCATAATTATATTTATTTCCTGCTTCAATTTGGTTTACGATAGTAAGAACCTGATTCACATGAGAGCTCTAAAAGCCAAGCTAAATCCAGTTCACCATGGGGAAATATGCTGCAAGTTGATGAAAATGTTCTCAGGGGGACTGGGAACCCCTAACATCATCTTCCCCCTGAAGCAGAAACTTAAGGGTTCTTTGGAAAGCCAATTGTGTTGGAAGGTGTTTTGCTGGGGCAAACACGTGAAGGAGTGTTTTCCTGAAGTGGACACAGGTGAAAGGCTAGGGCAGACTCATGAAGGAATGTTTTCCTGAAGCAGACACAGGAGAGAGGATGTTCTGCTAAAGCAAGAATGTGGAAGGACACAAGATGAAGGATTCTTCACTAACAGCATGCTTGTATTGGTCCATCTTACATTGTGTCATCAGGATTTTATAAAGTTTCTTTCAGCTTCCACAGACTTGGGCTGACTGGCAGAGTGATGTCAACTGAGACAGACGCTTGTGCTGAGGCAAGAACTGTGGAGGACACGTGATGTTTGGAGGGGGTATAAATAGAACTCAATGGACAGTGATGGGGGCTGAGCTAGGCTTCCTTATGGAGCTAGCTGTGCAATGCCTGTTGGTCTCTTGTCTTCGCTGATCTTTGCTTCCCTGAGAGGGGCAGAGGGAGAACTTTTCCTGGTGCTCCTGCTGGTGCTGGTCACTCCTGACTTCTGCCAAGGCCTCTGCTAGATAGTGCCAGCACTGCTGATTTGTGTTTACTATCACGACTCTACTGAACTGGACCGCTGGTGTATCTGTGAAGTATTTGTGAATGGATCAAGCTGCCGCTGCTAACCTTCGAAGTGACCTGCTGATTTCCAGACAACACAGATAGGAATTGCTCCGAAGAACCTTTCTAAACAGATCCACTTCCCCCGTATCATTTCTTTCCCACTACTTCTGGTGGGTGGTGGGCTACAAGGGAGAATAAAGTATTTAAGAACCATCATTCAAAGTAGGGTTTGAAAAAGTTAATGCCACATCCTCCTCTTCCCTGCCCTTCCTCCAGTCCAATATCTAAGATGCTATACCAGGATGCATTTTACAAGAGTAGCTATGAGTTCTGCCCCAGGGGCCTGTGCTGTGATACATTTCATGTCTCCTCTGGACGTCACAACATATTTTGCTAAGGACGGACAGAATTCTGAAAATGTAAAGGATGGGTTCCAATGGAAGCTGCAGAATCACAAGAGACCAGACACAAAACACTAAACGCCATAAGCCTCAGGCCATCTTTTCTGTTACAAGAATGCCAGCATTGAGTGAGAACTCTAGGGTAAGCCTTCTTCAGCCTTCTCCAAATTCCCACAACTGTCCTGTGGAGTGGTGTGATGTTATGAAATAAGTATTTAGTGGATGATGAGTTCAAGGTTAGCATGGGCTATCTGGGTAGACTCTGTATCAAAACAGTAAAAATGTGCAGTTTGGTGAGACTTGGATTTCAACCTACGAGCACCAACATTACTACTGCAGAGAATAGCCAGGCTTCCCAGAGGAGGATCCCACTGCAGCCCTGGTGGTTTGCTGGATGCTCCCACACATCTGAAGTCAAATGTGTCATGAAAGAGATAGAAAAACAAAAAGAGACACACTAGGTGTGCTATTTTAAAATCTATATCTTGTCAAATAAATATTATTAATCTGCAGATGGAATAATGAAGGTGTAGTAATTGATCTCAAAATAAGCATCTTGGATACAGGGAAATGAGATTTTGAGCAGAGTTATCACTTTAGAGACTGGTCTCTTTATCCTCAAAGAGGAGCTAGCTATGGAAGAGTGTACAGGTTAAGATGTATACCTCTATGTGATCATTCATTTAATGTCAAAATATAGCAGCAGAGCTGGGGCTGGGGTTTAAGGAGTGGTAGACCATGTTTTTATTGTGACTTAGTTTCACACTGAAATATTGGAACGGGAGTCCCTGTGTAGGTGGTTTTAATCTTTTTTAAAGGAACTGGTTTTGCTGTTAGTGTTTCCCGATGGCAATTTTAAGATGAATTAGTCAATTATTTAGATCAATGAATACACTGATGAATTGAAATTACAAGTACTTCAAGATAAAAATGATCCCATTTACAAGACATGGGAGGGCTGATAGATTTGTAGAGTGGGAAGCAAACTGTAGTCCCTAAGGGTAGAAAAGGAGGGTACAGGGAGATGCCTGCTAAAATCTGTGAGATTTCTCCTTGGTGTTTGATAATGTTCTGGAATTAGAGCCATGGTATTTGCAAGCCTTTTGAACACACTAAAAATTACTACACTTTGTGCTGCACAAAAATGTGAATTTTATATTTTATACATTCCAGCCACAATTTTAAACATAATTATAAAAAGGGAAAGAAAGGATTGAGGGGCACCTCTTTCAAAGGCTGGTTCTAAATTTTATTCTGGAAGAAATAGGATTCATTCCGCAAGGACTTTAGTGGGTCACCTTGATGCACTGGAGTGAGAGATGCATCAAGGAACATTTAACTCTACGAACCACAGTAAGTGACTACTGAGCAGGTGTCATGTGGAGGGCAGAGTGCTGCCCGGTGAGGAAGGGTAAGTCTGATAGATGCTCTAGGGAGATGGAAGGCAAGAAAGAGCCAGCTTGTGATGAGGTGGGAGACTTGGTGTAATGGCTGTGCCTATAGTACCCTCTTGGTACTGAGTCAGTGCTCAGAGGTGTACCAGGGTCACTCCATCACTAGGTACAGACACAGATTTCTAAAAATGGTCTTTGTCCTGTTGCATAAGTGAGGATCTCTGAAATCACATGAAGCCATTCATAAATTCACAATATGAAGCAGCAGCCATCAAGTAGGAATGCTGGCCCAAGCTGTAGGACTCCCATCATGCATCAGGCATGACCTCTAATCAAAAAGGGCTTCTTCAAAGACTAGAAAGAAAGGGAGCAGTCAGTCTGGATAAAGAGATCATTAACATCAGCTATAGTGACTTCTGACTCACTACCCTTTGCCCACACCAGAGGAAGCCTCTCTGGTAGTAGAGAAACAGTCATGGGGACTGTTTGAACAGTCCAAAATTCCTGCTTACCTTCAGCCACAGAGAGTCAGGTAAGTGTAGAAAAAAATGTACTGACATGGGATCTTACAGGGCCGACCTACACATATACATTCCTTTCACAGCAAAACACTTAACCCAGGGCCCCTCTAAACAATGCAACTAGTAACTACAATGTGTATCTCCCTAGCAATGGTTACATCCTGGATCTAGATACAACAGACCAATTCATTAGAAACTGGATTTTGGTGCATGTACAATAAGGCAAACTGTCTTTAAGTAACTAGGGAAATTTCCCTATTTCTCATCTTATGCTGATGTAAGATTGGGCAAACATATGGTTAAAATCAGATGCATTGTGGGAAAAGAAATATGGATTGAATAAAGGCTTACACAAGGCAAGCCAGTCAATCAAAACAGAAAACCACCTGTACATGAGCCCTTGCAAACAACTCCTCTCAAAACTAAAGAAGGCAGCCTTGAGTGGTAGCCAGAGGTCCTCCAGCTGCATGTGTTCAGGGCCTCCTGCTCACCATAGTGTATCTACTCTGTATTCCCACGTTGCTGCTCAGTACAATCCTTTGTGACTTTGCCTTTTGTAAGCATGCCTTCAATTCTTTGAACATAATGTCAAGAGCCTGGAAAAAACAGATCCAGACAGAGAACGCCAGTAACAACGGGACCCTCTCATACCAACTATTGTAGACTCTCAGAGGAAAATGTTTGCTTCCATTTAGTCAATAAACTTGTGTCTGGTACCACCAAGTTGCATACTTGTGAACTGTTAAAACTCAAGATAGATATTTAGCACAATAAAAATATCAGCAAAAGGGAAAAGTAATGTGTTGAATCTTGTGTCTGATACAGTTCCTTCGTTTCTTTGAGGTCAGGCTGTGTCTTGTCCTAATTATTGGCACAAAGCAGTCTTCCATTTCCTCTTCCAAGGCTCAGTTCATCCTGCTCAGAATCACATGGCTGCTTGCTGTTTCTCTGTGATTGGAGCAGAAAAGCACCAGAGGGGGAGGGCAGGGACCTAAGTGGATAAATGCCCTGGACAGATGACTAAGCCGTGGTGTCCTCTGTGCATCTGTGCCTTCCTGTATGTTCTCCCCTCTGCCCCACTTCCTGATGAGACAGATGAAACAAGAAAACACAACCATCATTCAATAATAATCAAAGAAACTTCAAGTTATGAGAGTAAGACAATGCTATTTTCCTTTCTGTAGGACCAGGCTCTAGCCCAAAGACAAAAACAGTGACTGGGCCAGGGTGGCACAGAACAGTGCTCTTTATGGTCCCACTCTCTTTCGCATGGACTGAGTACCCAAGGCATTACAGTCTTCCTGATGTCTGGCATAGCTCCCATCCTAAACTCCCCATTTGTAGCAAAACTTGGAGCACAAAATAAAGAAAACGAAGATGGAGGTACCCCTGTCTAACTTCCTGAGGTTGAAAGGCACTAGCAGCAGAAGTGAGACCTGGATATAACCAGCAAAGCCCTGGGAGCACGCCACCCACACCAATGAGGAGCAGGGTCCAAAAAATCTGCAAGAACAAGAAAAACCACTGAAGCATCAGTTCTCACCTGCAAATGAGTCACAGGGGTGGCCTAAGACCATCAGAAACATCAGATATTTACATTACAATTCACAACAGTAGAAAAATTACAGTTATGAAGTAACAATGCTAATCCTTTTTGATTAGGGTGTCACCCCAATATGAGGAACTATATTAAGGGGTTGCAGCACTAGGAAGGTTGAGAATCACTGCTCTAAGTGAACATAAAATTCCAGGCTCCAGGCAGCTCAGCAGATACTGTTCTGAAATCTACCTCAACACACATGAGCCACATACAGTAGCAACAAGGGACCCTTCTAGTGACAATGTGTGTCACCAGGATATCCTGCCTCTGGTCTGGCTTTGACTTTGGCAAACACTGAGTGGCTTGTCAGCTTTGCTAAGCATCCCAGAAGCTACAGCCAGCTAGTCTCTTGTTTTCAAAGATCATCTGCTACAGAGCCAGCTCCCACTCACTCTTCCTTCTCCACCACTGGATGTGGACATGGCGGCTTGCTGTTCCTTGGCCAATAAGACTCGAGAGGGCTGCTGTCTGTGAGTGAACTCTGCCTCTGGATAGTGGAGGCATCACTTAGAGCTTCATTGCTAGGTTGTTTCATATGTTGGGAGTTCTTCCCCATTCCCTGAAGTATGAATAATGTGCCGTACTTCAAACGAAAGACCCATGACTTCTGCCTCTCTGTGATATGGAAGTCAAGTTCAAGACACCATCTTATTTGTCTGGTTTATGCATACCTTCAGTTACTTCTTCTGAAGCCTCAGAGGTTGATCTAATGTGTACCCTGGGACACAAGAGTTCCTACTGCCCCACAAATGTACCCAGTCATGTATAAGCAGACTAACGTTTCAACCCTAAATGAAACTAGAAGGATCCAGGCAGACAGCAGCTGCTGGAAAAGGCAGATGCCCAGTGCCTCCTTACCTGTGATCCGGTCTGTTTGTCTGTCTAAGGCGTCTCCTGTACTGCCAATAGGCCGTTTATATTTTATTTCTTACATTTGTTCTTTCTCTTTTCCTTTCTATATCTCTGATGCTTTGAGGTCTGATTTTTCTGTTCTTCTGGACTAGTCAATCCCACTGGAATTAAAAGACTTGAGAGTCAGAGTGGTGTTTTGAAAAACCAAAAACCAAAAACCAAACCACTCTTGCATCAAGTCTCAGACAAGTAAGGACATTGGGACTCAGAGACTTACAAGATTCCAATTAGCCACCCCCAAACCTGCTTGTCCTGAATTGTAATCCTCACTCACTAAATAAAGGCTCCTACATGCTGAGAGTTGCCCTGGTGTCTCACTAGGTGGCTTTCCAGGGCATCATTTCTCCTACTGGGAACAGTGAGATTCATTTCTTTTTCTTTCTTTCTTTTTTTTTTTTTTCTTTCTGTTTTTGTTGTTGTTGTTTGTTTGTTTTGTTTTTTGTTTTTGTTTTTGTTTTTTTCGAGACAGGGTTTCTCTCTGTAGCCCTGGTTGTCCTGGAACTCACCCTGTAGACCAGGCTGGCCTCGAACTCAGAAATCTGCCTGCCTCTGCCTCCGGAGTGCTGGGATTCAAGGCGTGCCTCACCACATCCAGCCCAAGATTCATTTCTTAGCCAAAGAAACAACTACATTTTATTACAAAAGCATCCTCATCAGTCTTGTCCCTAGTTGGAAAGACTCCTGGAGATGCATACATATCTATGATCTTCGCTGCTGGAAGGTTCACAGAGCCAGAAGGACAATGCCAGCCTGCCCTGCTCTCGTGCATCCCCTGGAATCCTGTATGAGAGGTGTGCTAAGGTCTAAGAGGACAAGAGGGCAGGTAGACAATTCAATCAAACAGACTGAGGCCATAACAATGGCCTGCAGAAATCCATTCTCCCTCATCCCTTATCCTAACATTTGAAGACGTTCTCTCTGTCAGGATGCAATGCGAAGACCTCCTCCTCAGAGTAGGATCCAGAAATTCTCCGAATAGTAGGAAATTAAATTTCTTTCTTTATGAGTTACCCAGATTGAGGAATTCCATTACAGCAACGCAAAGCAGATGAAGACAGGATGTCTGTCTTGAGGAGCCTTGAAGAGCTCCTCACTCCACTACATGTGCACTGGTGAGCTCCTGGCCTCAACAGCAGTGACTATTCTAATACAGTCTAACTTTCTAGTTTCCCTTCCTTAGGCAGGTTGAGTTGGGACAACTTGAAAAATGTGTCCACCTCTTGGTAAATGTTGCTACAATGAGCCAAAGAACAAACCCAGGAGAGGTGCCTCTCCACATTCAATTCTGAGGAAACAGTGTTTCCTTTCAGTAAAGTCAGTAAGGCTCAGTCAACTCAATTTGCCTGTAGCGCTTTCTCTCTCTCTCTCTCTCTCTCTCTCTCTCTCTCTCTCTCTCTCTCT
>JADRCH010000257.1:1940785-1954972 GCA_019843965.1 Rhynchomys soricoides
CTCTCTCTCTCTCTCTCTCTCTCTCTCTCTCTCTCTCTCTCTCTCTCACACACACACACACACACACACACACATCATTATCATCATCATCATCATCATCACCATCATCACATGGAATCATCCACATCATTCTTCAACAGGACTCTGCATTGCTTCAGCAGGACATTCATGCTGTGTCTAACTATAAACTACTATGAATAACATTCCCACAAATATTCTGAGCATAATTTTAGAAGCTTATTTTTTCCTCATTAGATATTTTTATAGCTGATTCAAAGGATGTGATTATACAGTTGACATATATTAAAAGTTTGTCTTCTGAAAAGATTTTACCAGCATAAACTGCCACAGAACATAAGGAATTTGTCATAACTTCATCAAAAGGAGCACTTCCTACTTTACTGGTAAAACTAGTGATAACCAACAATTACTCCTTATTGTCCTTTGTTAACTACCATCAATAGGTTCTTGTCATATGCATGACATTTGCATGAATTCTTTATGTCTTCTGAAACAGAGTTTTACTATATCACTCAAAGCTGGAACCTTGCAATCCCCCTGCCTCTACTCCCCAAGTATGTGCCACCACACCCAGCTGTACCATTTCTTCTGCAACTTACATTTGTTTTTTCAGTTTATTATTTCTACCTTAATTTATCATACTTTTTACTTGAAAAGGAATGTAACTCACTCATGACTACTATTGATGATTATAATTATCAATCCAAGTAGGGACAACCCAGTTATTGTATTCCTTTCATTATTCTGTACTCTGTTTGCATAGAGATAATTCCTACCATGGGTTTTATGAGCATACTTTCAATGCTTTCAATGCTTCCTATCACCCATTTAAAATATAGAATTCTGTATTGTCTACCACTACTGTTTTTTATTCATACCATGTACACATTTAGCTCTGTCCATCTTGATATAACTATACAACATATTAAATAAACTGTCATGCTAAATTCTACTGTACTTAAATATCAAAGCTCATATTTACCTTCAGCAACTGGATTCTCATTAGCATTAGCAACAGTTCTGTGATGAAGGCTTCTTCTTCACACAGGCAAACATTTCTCTGACTAAAGCCAGTCTTGCCAGGTGGAGATGTGAGCACTTCCAGCTTTGTCTGATGAGTAACTGCTCCCTGAGGGAGCCAAGGTAATTAACTCTCTCAGGTCCTCAGCCTTGTACCCCATTTTAACCCCATGAGTTGCTCTAATACTTCATTTCTTATTGAGGTAATCTTTTTGTACATTATGTGAAGGTTGTCTTTGTATTACTCAATTATTGATTGCTGTGACAGCAAAGAGCCGAATACTGGTCAGATTATTGTGATGGATCATCAACTGCCTCAGTATTTGGTAAACATACACCGTCTTGACTGGCTGATTGGCTTAATACAGAGCTGATAGCCGTTAGCTAGAAAAGAAAGGCAAGTTAGGACTTCCAGGCTAAGAGGGGCTCTGAGATAAAAAGCAAAGGCAAGCGAACTCTCCAGCTGTGCGACTGGCATGCTTTCTAATGCACATCCCATGTTCTGTATACGGTAATATTTGAGGATATAGATAATTTGATACTAGTTAACACTTACATTTTTTATACATATTTTCACAGCTAAATTAAATCATGAAGGTATTTTCTGTCAAATTTACACTGGAGTCTTTTGGTTTTCTTTTGTTTGGTTCATGTGCTTAAATTTTTTGTGTTTGGAATACAATATTTTAATACTTCTTACACAGCAAAATTCATCAATGTCTGTGTTGATTTTCCTTTGGAATTATGTATATAAATATTGATCAAAGCATAACATTGCATTTTACTAGACAAAGACACATGGTTCAGAATAAATACTTTGAATATTTGGTAACTAAACCATGACTGAGGTGGGCATCTTTGCAGACTAATCAGAAGGCACTAAGTCTCCCTCCCATTGTTCATAGTACAGAAGGCATTTTCTTGTGTATCTGACAGTACAAAGTACGGCGGCTTGCTTTCCTTAGTAAGGTGAAACTGTGTTTGATTTTTAATTATTTCCCATTACACAATTGATAACGCACGGGCACTCTTTCTGTCTCTTGTGATTTTTCTACTCATGTTTTTGCTCCCTTTTCTACCAAGAAGCTTATCGTTTCCTTATTTTATAAGAATGTAACCAATAGGTCGTGAGAATATGGCCCAACTTTTTGTTCCGGCCTTCGTTTTGTTTCATAATTTCTGGGGCATATTTTCAACAGATATTAAAATTTTATTTTTATGCAAATATACTAGTATTTTCTTCTGTTTTTTTAAGGCTTCCATGTCTATCATACATGTATGATACAAGAGTGGAGTTAATGATGCTGCAAAGATACTTTGGGGTAAAGAGAACTCATACTGTACAAGTTAGCTGTTGGCTGCATAGATAACAAAATTTCCATTTAAATTGAATCTTTTATTTAGGCTGAAACAATACCTGTAATTTAAAACTATGTTCTGAATACCTACATATGAAAAAGCTCAGATACATGAGCTTCAAACCATGGAACTACTTTACCAAGTCAGAATTCCAGGACGAGAACTACTTACCCATAATAGAATTAGAATGTTTGTTTAACTCAAGATTTTATGTCGAAGAAAGAATCAAAGGGCTGTTTTGAAATATTCCCGGTAAGCCTGGACTGGAGGAGTAGAGACTTTTCCATCTTCAAGTTACCATGTTGAAATTCTCATCTCTTGTGTGATGGTACTGAGGAGACCAGACCTTTGAGGGATGCCTGGGTCTCAATGAGGTCATGAAATTGAAGCTCTAGTGAAAACTTAATGAAGAGACACAAGGTTTCCCTCCTCATGCATGCAGCAATGAAAGGCCACACAGGCTAGGAAGAGACCCCCACCACAACCATGACACTGGCTGTACTGACTTCTGATCTTAGGTTTCCAGCCTTGAAGATAACATGTAAGCATCATTTTTTAATGCCCTGCCTCTGGTATTTGGTATAGCAGCTCAAACAGACCAAGGGACCATCTAAGTGGTGAAATAAGTTTTAGACATCGTGCAGTAGAGTTCTGGCATGGTTTCCAATTAGTGCCTACTGGAGATTTTTTTTGAAAATCTGTAAATAGGATGTAACTTCCTTCCATGTCCTGCATTTTCTGTGTTGTGTGTTTGATCCACTGTTCAAGCTGCAGAGTTGGGAGCAGTTGTGTTCTGATTTCTGCAACATTCAGAGTTACATGTGATCAAGCTCTGAGCTAAAGCAATGCCTCGCAGATGCCAATAGCAATTAACATATGAATTCTGGGAGCTAGGTGCTTTATAAGAGAAAGGATCTGGTTAGTAGGGCTGCAAGTCCCAATCAGGCAGTCCTGTTCACCCTGCTGACGGCCCTTGGCTGTGTCACATCATGGTGGGAGTGTGTGCAAGCAAAAGAGATTAAACAGCAGTATAGAATGCTAAAGGGCTGGGGAGGGGTGGGAGGAACTCAGGAATCAGCAGGACTCCCTTATAACAACTGGGCTCTTGTGAATAAAAAGAGTGATATAAGTTTCTAACTGGAGTATTTCAAACACTTTCTTCATTTCTTCCAAGAGCAGTCAATGTTCCTCAAGGAACTATGTCTCACTAGGCCCCAGTCCTTAAGGTTCCACTAACTCAAATATGCCACATAAAGAACAAACTTCCAAACATCAGCTCTTGGGGCAAATCATATTTAATTTATAGCAAGAAACCAAAACTGGCTAAAATATTTTTGTCATTTTACAGATTCAATTAGCACAAGCTTAAAATTTTAATTTAGCCTGATAATTAGTTTTCAATTGAAACATCTAGAATTGCTCTCTTCCACCGAAAATGAAGATACCATTTCTCATTGAGACCTACTGTTTAGCAGCACTCAGAAAAAAAAAAAAAAAAAGATTTCTCTGGCCCATTTCCTTAACGATTGATTATCTGATTCCAGGAAAGAGTCCAGTTTTATAATAGTCTATTTTGAAGGATCACTAATCTTCCCCAAGTTATAAGTCATCTAGGGCTTCCTGGCAGGTCTGAAGATGAGGAGCTAAGACCTAGAACTTAACCAGAGAGCCAGAGAAAAGCAAAAAGAAGGTCAAACCAACCAGTTCTGTCTTAAGTACACAGCAAAATCCTCAGAAAGTGCACACACAAAAATTATGAATGGGTCTGTAGCATAGGGTTATTAATAAAAACCTCTGCCTAAGTATCACTAGGGATAAAGTATAGATCTCTGTGGTTACCCCTCTGTATTAGTTTAGAAGACTATTGCTGTGATGAAACACCTTTACCAACGGCAAGTTGGGGAGGAAAGGATTTATTTGGCTTACACTTAAACCGCAATGCTCATCATGGAAGGAACTCAGGTCAGGAACCCAAGCAGGGCAGGAACCTGGAGGTAGGAGCAGATGCAGAAGCCATAGAGGGGTGCTGCTTACTGACTTGCTCTTCATGGCTTGCTCAGCCTGCTTTCTTATTGAACCTAAGACCACCTGTCCAGGGATGGCACCACCTACAATGGGTAGAGCCCTCCTCCATCAACCACTAATTAAGAAAATGCCCTATAGCCAGATTTTATGGATATATTTTCTCAAGTAAGGTTCCCTTCTTTCACACAACTCTAGCTTGAGTCAAGTTGAGATAAAACTGACCTGCAAACCCACCTCATTTGTGTAACAGAGTAATAGGTGCAATGTGTGTTGTCTACTGTGTATTGTCTTAGTGGTTAAAAGCGCTTTTACACAGCTACAAGACCCAAGCTGAGCTCTCAGTAGGCTGTAGGCATCCCTTGATGTCTCAGATTCACACATGTTTAATGACAGCTATAATAATTTTTGTGCCGACCCCATCAGGTTGTTGAAAATCAAATAATAGATGCAAAAGAGAGAAACTGATGTAGGAAGCAATTCATTATTTAAATGTAAATTACGCTAAGCCCCACTTAATTCCATTAGTAAATAAGCAATAAAGTGTACAGAGATTGATGCTGAGTGAATGACTCTCTGTAACATCTCCCATTATAAAAAGAATATTGCTGGAAATGTTGATAAGCCAAAACAAAACAAAAACCTACCCATTGGTCATTCTGTCACACAGAGTTGGTTTCTCTTTGGCAATTTAGTACAGAAACAGAAGGGTTTGTGACTTTGAAGACTCAGGAGAGTGTAAGTATTTCTCTGACCTAGAATCAAAAGTGTAGATTCTTATGTGGAGAAATTAAAGAGAATGGAGAATCCTGGATACAATGAAAAGAGAGTAAACCGATCTAAACAAAAAATTAATAGGACCTGGAGAAGAGAGTACAGAGGGCCAAAAGAGAAAGAACGGAATTTGAAGCAGAGGGGATGATTATGTCTCACCTTAGCTAGGCTACAGGATCTGGTTGTCGAGTCAAAGGTTAATAGAAATGATGATTTAAAGGCAGACACAGGGCGGCTGGAGAGATGGCTCAGAGGTTAAGAGCACTGACTGCTCTTCCAGAGGTTCTGAGTTCAATTCCCAACAACCACATGGTGGCTCACAACCACCTTCTGGTGTGTCTAAAGACAGCTACAGTGTACTCATATATATAAAATAAATAAATCTAAAAAAGGCAGACACAGATAGATACTCAATAAGTAGCTAGAAGATAATAAATGATAGGTGATCGATAGATAGACATCAAATAATAGATGACAGATAGGTAATTGATCATAGATGGATTAAGACCTGAGCAGAGCAGATGCCCTTTGTAATAAGAATAAGCCTCTCTAAGCACAGGAAGTCCTTAAAAGAAGGAAGGAGGGATGAGGAGAAGGCAATGACTAAATGTACATGCTTTCCTTCCACAGGACAAGCGTTCGGTTCCCAGAACCCATGTTGGATGAGGGCTCACAGCCACCTGTCACTCCAGCTCCAGATCTGAAGTCCTCTCCTGGCCTTCAAGGGCAGTGCACTCACATGAACATACCAATAGACACACACACACAGAGGGAGAGAGGGAGAGAGAGAGAGAGAGAGAGAGAGAGAGAGAGAGAGAGACTTTAAAAACCTTTCTAAATATAGACAATAACAAGCAGAGAGACTATTACCTAGTAACTCTACATCTCAGATGCTGTCCTGCCCTGCAGACTTCAGATCTCTCCCAGAGCCATCCTTTAAATCCCCCCCCCCGATAAATAGATCTCATCCTTCTTATTCTCTCTTGTCTACATATAGCTGGCAGGCTGCACACCAATGTGCATTGGTTGAGGGGTCAGCATGAACTAGGTTCTGTTTCAGTCCATTTGGGTTACTATGAAAACACCTCCAACCAATCAACTTACAGACAGTGAAACTGTTTCTCAGAGTTATGGAAACTGGGAAGTCTAAAACCAAAATGGTTTAATTTCTCTTATTTTCATAGAGTAGAATGTAGAAGGCAGCTGCCTGGGGTCTGTTTTTATAAAGGCACTAATTCTTTCTGGGAGCCTTTCCCCTTCATGACTCAATCACTCCCCAGTACCATTGGCTAGGGACTGGCTTTCAGCATATGAGTTTGGGAGAAAGTACAAAGGTTTCTATATCCACAGGGATCTTTGTTTATTGATTGATTGATTGATTGATTGATCTATTTATCTATTGTTATTGTTGTTTATTTGTTGTTTTTAACACAGGGTCCCCTATAACCTATGCTGGTCTTGAACTCACTATGTAGTTAAGGATAATCCCGAGCTCCTAATTCTTCTCTCCTTATTTCCAAAGTGCTGAATATAAGGAATGTACTGCTGGCCACTGACCTTGGTTAGGGGCACTGCTGATTCAAAAACTTGAGGGGATATGCTGTTCCATATCTAGCATGAGTGAAGACACTTGGAGAGTCTGTTTATTAGAGGAACACAGAGGATTCCCTGCAGAGCTGTAAAGTCTCATGGATGTTGGGAAGGATTTTTAACTTCCAGTCAGATAAAGTGGTGTGGGTGCTAGCCAATTTCAGGTCAATCTAAGAATCATAAGTGAATAATATTAAGAGAAGAGATTCAAGACCCTGGCCTTGGTTCTCAGACTTTATGGGCTGCAGGCTGCAGGGGTCACAGTTCTGGTTACTACTCTGCACCTTCTGTCCTGACACTGACCACAAGAGATTCATGGTTACCAGACTTCATTACTACTCATTTGACTTACTGAATATTTCCTTAGCTCTTAATCATTTAACTCTCTGATGAATCTTCATTATCTTTAACATAAGGAAATATTTGCACACTTGGAGGGGTGTGTACACACCATAGTCTGTCTGATCTTTCTTGTACTTCCAAAGGCTTCAGTTTGTCTCAGTTCTTAACCATGTTGAGAAAGGAGGTAGTGCCACCTCTGCACAGCCATTTTTGCAGACATCACATCAAACCCTAAATGTGACATTCCTTGATGAAGAGATCTGCTCATTCTAATGTGCTTGCTACACACTCCCAAATGTCTTCCAGAAATATACAGTTTATAGACGGCCACCAGTGACGTATAAGAAGGTCCATTTTTCTGTGCTTTGTTCAGCACTGCTATTCATTTTAGACTCTGCTTTCCTGAGACTAAAACAATGTAAATTGTTAAATTGTGACTTTTATTTCTTTGGCCACCAGCATGACTAAAAATATTGAAATGTGTTTGTGTGCATTCCTATGCCTTCATCAGTGATATGCTGCCATGATTTGTATCTGTGCACATAAGTTCCTCTATAACTGTGTATTTCTTATAAATTAATAAGCATCCAATTATTGAGTATAGCAACATATTATTCGTCCATTCTATGAGCCATTTAGATGTTATTTTCCACAGGAGTTATAGAAAAATTAATTATTTTCTCATGTTAAACAAATGTAATTCATTGAAAAATTCTTTTATTCAAATACTTTGAAGTATTTCCTCATTCACTACAATTTCATGGAGCTAGAGAGTTGGCTTAGCAGTTAAGAGCACTTGCTGCTCATGCAGAACCAGGCTGGGTTCCCAGCATCCAGAAGATTGCTCACAAATGCTTGTAACTCCAGTTCCAGGGGATCTGATGCCCCCTTCTGGCCTCAATGGGCACTGCATGCATACGGTGCACATACTTGTAGGCAAACACTCATATGCAAAAGACAAAAATAAGTAAAAATACTATTTTGTGCATGTAAAACCTATTTTCCTGGAATGGTTAATGTTCTGTTTCTATGAGTGTCATAGGCTTGTGGTAAATAACACACAGAGTGAACAGGTCTTCTCATTTTCTTTGTTTTATTTGTTTATTTATTTATTGTGAACTTCAACAGTACTGTGTGAAATTTTAAAAACTAATTCTGAAGAAATATTTCTTGAACTATTGTTAAACTTTTAGACTCATCAAGTGGGGAACCAAAATGTTTATATCATTTTTTTATTACCTAAGAGACAGGTGCCTTTTGAGTTAAAAGTATTTTTGTGGGTCACTGAGATGGTTCAGTGAGTAAAGACATTTCTGCCAAAGCCTAATAACCTGAGTTCCATCCCTAGAAACTAGAGGATGGAAGGCTAAAGCCAATTCACACAAATTTATCTCTGATCCACACACATGTACACATATGCATAAGCACACACACGCACGTACTTAGGCATTCATACATGCATGCACCATGACATTCACATGTCCACATACACAACAAATGCATGAATGAATGAATGAATGAATAAATAAATAAATAATTTTCCAAGTATTTTATGCTATTCAGCAGAATTGTGTAGCATTTGCCTTGTGGTAATGTGTGCTTCTTTTCAGCACACCTATATGTTATTTTTTTTTAAGAGTATATTTTGTTGTATCTTAGTTGATAATTGCTAATTAAATAAAAGTGACTTTTGCAGAATTTCATTTTAAATTTTATTTTGCATACTCTCTCGGTAATTGACTTATTTTCATTTTATAACATCTTCTTTCAGGAAGAAAACATTGTAGCACAACCTGAACTTACCGTCCTTTTCCGATAATGCCCACTTTCCTCTTCCTGACTTGCTAAATTATCTTATATGTCCAGAAGAAACTAGGTTATGACGTCAATACACGCTTGTTGTTCCTCATCTTAGTAAACAAACCCACACTGTCTCACCACTAAATAGATTTAGTTATGGATTTCTAAATTGTTTTGAGGTAGTATGCTATAGAAGTGTCTTCAAATTTTAGGCTAAGTATTCTCAGTTCTTAAACTTAATCCATGAGAAAGGAAGTGTTGTAAAGACAAAACCAAGTTCTATGCTCAGAGTCACTAAACTTGAGCTGTCAGATGTTTCTGTTCAGAAACAACCATGCCACGGGGGCAATCACTAAACCTTTGACCTAGATCTGACACGCCAATGACATCTGTTAGTCCCTAACCTCCTCCTTCCCAGTTAGACCATATACAATGTTTACTAAAAATAAAATATGGCAGGTTTAAGGAAAGTGAACATGTAGGCAATGCCCATCTACCGCCACTACCACCACATACACCCACTGCCTTCTGGGCTAGTTCCAATCAAATTCTAGATTTCTTGATTCTTGTTTTAAAAGGAATATGTAGGCAATGCCCGTCCATTACCATTACCACCACATAGCCATTGTCTTCTGAGCTTGTTCCAATCAAATTCCAGATTCTTGAGCTCTTGTTTTAAAATTCTATTGATGAGGAAATCTTGATGCAGGCCTCCACTTCAGTATGAGAAGTAAAGCACAGTTATAGAGTGAACTATGTAGTAACAGCTGGAGAGTTATCAGCACACATCCACTGAGCCATCTAGTGGCTGCAGAATACTCCCAATGAACAAGCAAGCAAACATCTCTGGGGTCTTCCATGTGAAAACCAAATGAAGACAACTTGAACCCCCATCCCAAACAGGCATGTGGAGGACTTACCTTCAATTGAGGAGGCAGTTGCTTTCTCTAAAGAATTTGACTGAAAAATGGAAGGGCACCCAAGTTCATCCTGAAGTCTACACAACTCAGTGCCTCTTAACCATACAAGACCAGGACAAAACAGAGCTGGCCCCAGAGTCAAGTAACCAACGGGGGGGGGGGGGGGGAACAAAAATACAAGATAGTAGTCACAACTGCAGACTGCAAAATGGAACGTATTTTAGTCGGAAAAAAATCATTCCTTATCAAGTATAATTCATAACCAACTAGATTCTAACTTGGACAAAATTCCTTTCTGTATACACAAAAAATAGAGAAGAGAGAGGGATAAGGAAGGAGGGAGGGAGAGACAGATAGACAGACAGAAACACATACAGACAGAGAGAGACAGAGAGACAGAGAGAGACAGAAAGAGAGAGAGACAGAGAGCAAACAGGCAACAAACAAAAGAAAGGGTCTCTTGGCTCATAACTTGGAGACTGGGAAGAAAGATAAACTAAATTGATAGCTTTCAAATGTTAATGGGGTTTGTCACCTCCTAGAGTGTGTAAATTGAAGACATCTGTTAGGTCTAAAATAAATTCCAAAAATCCCAAACTAATTGCCTCATATACACAATGCAAAACCTTGGAATTCCATGAAAAAACAAACCTTCATTGGGAAAATAACCTTCCTACAATTACGATAAAAGCAGACCTGTCAATGAGCCAGAGCTTAATACAGAAGGATTATTTTGAAATAAACTTTTTCAGAGCTCATTAGAATTGGAAAGAACTGTGGAAAGACATCCCTTTACCCATGTCCTGAGGTATGTGAAGGAGCTTAGCTGAAACAAATGCAGGTTTACAGCTCAAGTCTCTGTTGACTTTTCGAAAATTGCATTCATTTGTAACACAGAGAACATAATGTGGACCTGGGTGATTAAGCCTCTCGGGGGAACTAGGAAAATATTCCTGTAGGAAGTCCTGGTGAATCGTAGCATACATAACACCTTGTATCTACGAAGATGAATCCCTTTTCTTTGGATATCTTAAAAGGTAGTCTCAGGCCTCCAAAATGGCTCTGTGGGTAAAGGTGCTTGCATCCAAGCCTGACACCAGAACTCAGTTCCTGGTGGCACACACCGTGAAAGGAGAGAGCTGGCTCTGGTAACTTGTTCTCTGACTTCCATATGAGTGGTTGTGGTGCACACACACTCACATATATGCACACACAATTAAATGATTTTGTAACTTAAAATAACTTTAAAATAAAAAATAAAAAAAAAAAAACTAATTGCAGAAAAAGGGCTAGTTTAAGTTGTCTGTGAACAGGTGTCACTGAGAAACACAGCTCTCAATCTAAAGGAGAAAAGTGAGTTTATTATGAGCTGATTTTGAAAGCACATGGCCAGAAATGGAGACTCAGGTGGCCAGAGTGACCTGTTCCACACTGTGCACATGGTTACACACATTTTATAGTAGCAAACAGAAGACAGTTATAAAGCAATATCTTTACAGGTAATTGGGGCATTGGGTTTCAGCAAAGCAGGAGAGTCTCTGCTGTAGGCTCCAGATGTTTTATAACAACATCTGTACCTTTTGGGGTTGATGGCAGTTAGCAGATGGCTTTGCTTATAATGCACAGGAAGGTTTCACATGAAAGGGATGGGGACTTTAGGTTAGACACAGGTAAATGGCTTTCAAGTGAACTGAAGATAGCCCAAGGTAATGTTGGCTTTCAATCTGTGACATTTTAATGTTCCATAATCGCAGAAGTTCTCATCAGTCAATAACTATTCTGTAGACTCTCTTCAGCACGATTATGAAGTGTGTGTGTGTGTGTGTGCGTGTGTGCGTGCGTGCGTGTGTGTGTGCATGCGTATGTGTGTGTATGCATTTGTGAGTATAACTTCAGTTCACATGTACAAGCATTAACAAAATCGTTTTTTAGATTTTGTTAAATTTGTTGATTTATCAGAGCTATGTTACTGTGGCATTGCAGGAGAGATGGGGGGGGGGGGGGAGAAAGGCAGAGGCAGAGCAGAGGCAGAAGGGAAGAGGGAGACAGAGAGACAGAGAATCTGTAAGCCCTTTGCATGGTAACATTCTTCATTACCAGCAAATAAGACTGTACTTGAACAAGCTTAGGTGAACAAGAAAATAAATTGACTTATGTAACTAAGTTGGAGACTGGTGTCCTAGTTTGCTTTCTGTTGCTGATGAAACGGGAACTGAAAACCACCTCAGGGGAGGAAACTGTGTATTTGACTTACGGGTTGCAGTCCATCAACCAGGAATGCCAAGGCAGGAGCTGAAGGAGAAACCTTCCAGGAATGCTCCTTAGCTTGCTCCACCTAACAGCCCCAGCTTCCTTTCTTGTACAGCTCAGACTCCCCACCTAGAGATAGCATCACCCACAGTGGGCTGGACCCTCCCTCTCAGATATGGCTTCTGGCCAGTCTCAGCTGGCCAATTCTGCAGTTGAGGTTCCTTCTTCTCAAGTGACTCTAGCTTGTGTCAAGTTGACAAACACTAGCCAGCACAAGCGTGGGGTCCTGATGTCCTCACCAAAGGATGACTGAGTGGAGGGGATGGGATCCAGAGAACACTGAGCATCATCAGATTTTGCTTTGAGCTGACCTGTGGCTTTCTCTACTGCTGTCCTGTTAGGTGACTTCTTCTACAGCAGTAGAGCTAACTTTTCAACAACTGCTAGTCTCATGTCTTCTAAAAGGCTTTATCAGAGAAGAAGAGATTGTCCCTCTGGGTAGTTAAAAGGTCTCAGGAAATACTTTGGGTACCTTAACTGAATATTTTATTTAGTTCCCCCAAACCATCATGTTTGCTATTATCCACATAATTGGTCAGGTGTGTGTGGACATTGCAAAAATGTGTGGTGATTCTCAGGAGAAGGTAGGGCTGCTGGGCATTTGCTCTTGCAATTTTTATCCCATGCATGAAAAAGCAGAAGCAAAATGGTAGAATGAAAGATGGGAAACAAAATGTTGGGATCAGCTGCTTCTCTTCTCTTTCTTCATTGGGAGAGGTCTAGAGCAATAGGAGCAGTCATCTATACACCTGCAGAAGTGGGACCTACCTTCACTCAGCGGAAATGATCAGGTGTGGCTGCAAAACTTGCCAAGAAGGTCTGCATCTTTGGCTCATTGATTTAGTTCTAAACCTTGTTTTGTGGCTACTCAAAGATGAACTCCTTTAGCCTCTGTGTGTTCCTACAGAAATCATCAATGCACCTGCACCCAACCCCACCCCCAAGACAAATAAATGTCTATTTCACTTGTAGTCAAGGTGAAGAATTTGCACTCAGAAGTACAGAGTTTTACAAGGCTTTTAGGCGTAATTGAGTCTCTGAGTCTCCATCCTCTCCTCCGGGCTCATTTCAGTTGCAGCTCAAAGGCATATAATCTCTCTGAGAAAGCTCTCTCCCTTCCCTGATGGAACTTCATCTCCTCTCAGCTAGAATCTGTTTGTTGCCTTATCCTCCAGTCTCAGCATATTTGGGTTAAGTGGCTACTTCTGGGAGTTCTCATATACCTCCCATAACAAAAACTGTTTCTCATTGCCCCAACCTGTGGCTCCTACTTAGTACTGATCCTATGAGCTCACGGTGTAATCAGCTGCATGTGCAGACTAAACATCTCCTGTCCTAGATAATCCAGAGTAAGCACCTTCTCTACAATTGTCTGGACGACAATTGAAGGCTGCTTCCAAGGTGTACTTCATGACACACTGTCCCTGTTATCCCTGTCTGTCTACAATTTTTATGTCTATCAGATGCTGCCAAACTGTCTTGGGTTATCAACAAAGCCTCTTAGATTTTTATACCCTTTCAGTATGAACTTAGATACAATCATATTAGTAAGAATGCCCATTCTTGGCTGGTCACTAAATCTAATGTTTATGTATAGGGTAGATGTTTGAATGACAACTTTCCTGGTCATCTGGCTCCTTCTCTGATGTCTCTGATATCTTTCCCTCTACAGATCATTGTGTCCTGGATCTCACACTGGTCTCAGTCAAATTTGACTGTTTGATTTAGTATTTCGGTTTGTAATCAATTGGTGGTGCTACAGACATACATACAATCTTCCAATTCTGCTGCTTCAGACAGTGAGATCTCAGAATCACTCTTCATTCAGAAGGCAAAGAAAATGTAGTTATTTATCCTTTCAGACATATTCAGGCCTTCCTAACAATGCTCCAGCCTCTGGGTGGCAGAAGAATTTGATAGCTTTAAAATGTGAACTGCTGCTGCTGCTGCTGTGATGAAGAAGGAGAAGGAGGAGGAGGAGGAGGAGGAGGAGGAGGAGGAGGAGGAGGAGGAGGAGGAGGAGGAGGAG
>JADRCH010000257.1:1954982-1973739 GCA_019843965.1 Rhynchomys soricoides
GAAGAAGAAGAAGAAGAAGAAGAAGAAGAAGAAGAAGAAGAAGAAGATTATTACAATATAATGAGGTGGAAATGCTGGCGATGTTGAGGATGTTGGTGATGATGGTGGGAGCCATGGTGGTGGTGATGATATGTTGAACACGGTGATGACAATAATGATGCTGTTAGTGGTACACTGATAGTGGTAGTGATGCAGATAACGATGATGATGTTGGCAGTGGTGAAGATGGTGATGATGGTGGTAGTGATGATGATAGTGATGATGGTGTTTCTGGTGCTGTTGGTGATGATTGCAATTATAAAGATGACAGGTGGCCTCAAATCACCACTAAAAAGATACACCCTAAGACTAGTTTTTAAAACAATAACTAACTATATGTTGACTCTAAGAAACACATATCACCACTAAAGGTATCCAAAAACTTAATATCGAAGTATGGTATCTTAGTTATGGTTTCCATTGCTGTGAAGAGACACCATAACCAAGGCAACTCATATAAAGAACAACATTTCATTTGTGCTGGCTTATAGGTTTAGAAGTTCAGTCAATTATCATCAAGGCAGGAGCATGGCAGCTTCCAGTCAGGCATGGTGCAGGAGGAACTACATCTCCATCTAATTGTAGCCGGAAGGAAACTAATATTTCCACACTGGCAGAGCTTCAAAACCCACCCCCACAGTGAGGCACTTCCTCCAACAAGGCCACACCTCCTAACAGTACCATTCCCTATGGACCAAGTGTATTCAAAACACCACAGGTAGAAAACAAATTACCAAGCAAATGGGAAATGTAAGCAAGCTGATGTAGCTACCCTAAGACAAGGTAAACTCAGTGCAAAACTAACCAGAAGAAATAAAAGAGGACACTACATACTCATAAAAGAAACAACCCATCAAAAAGACATAACAATTATAGACTTGTGAACCAAATATTGTTATCTCCAATTTCATAAATTAAACAATAAAAGACATAAAAGGCCAAGTAGGTCCTGACACAATAATAGTCAATGAATTCAATAGCAAACTCTTAAATTTAGATAGGCCTTTCAAACTAAAGGCAAGTAAGGAAATTTTAGAGCTAAAATACACTATTGATTAACTGCCATCATATATATGTATATATATATTTCAACCAAACAGATAGGCAATGCTATACAGGCTTGCCTACAGCCCCATTGTATGCAGGCTTTTTTCTCAATCAAGGTTCCTTCCTCCATAGCTTGTGTCAAGTTGACATAAAACTAACCATCGCAATGCATAAAATGGAATATTGCACATCTCTAAAGAAAACTGAAGTTCAAAACTTGCAAGAAAATGGATATATTTAGAATGTCTAATATTAAGTAAGGGCACACCATCTCAGGAAGAAAGAAATGCATATGTTTCCTCTCACCTGCACAATCTATCCAATAATATATACTGATATTTATGTATACATTTATATGTATTTGTATAAATGCATGTGTGGATATAGTATAACATGCAAAAAAGACAACAAGAAAGGCTCAGTGTAAGAGCTGAGGAAGGACTGAATGGAGGAGTTAGACATGAGTTATGAAAGAGGATATAAAGCCAATTGTTTTTCTAGTTATAACTGTGTTGATGTTTTGGGGCTTGGTGGTGGTAAGCACATCCAATATACCTAAGGCTGGAAGGACAAGATATACTATGAAGCTCCATAGCTCCCATTTCAAATGCCCTCTCTATCAACAAAATAATTTGGGTGTGTGAATTATTAATTTAGAAGTTTTCTTCTAATAAAGTTTATAAAATTTAAAAGAAGATCAGGATTGTTCTCTCTGTTTTGTTTAAATTATGTTCAACAGCCTAAGATCTTATTTGCAGGACTGTTTAAGTGAGAAGCTCTGGAGCTGGAGAGTGGACAGTCATTGGCCACTGTTACGTGACAAGTGCTTTCCATACACCAGGTCAACATCCTAAGTATAATGGGTCTCTGTTTCTTGTACACATGATAAAATTACCTTAAGTTTAGATTATTGCAGACACTCGTGATAATGAATACCCTGGTCTAGGCTCCTGTCCAGGCTCCTGTCACCTTTCTGGCCACTGATCTCACCGGTCTGTCTGCTGTCTGCCCAGACTTTTGACCATCTGTTCCCCACACTAAACCCCTAGTCACATCTTGTCTCTTCTGTTTAGGGCCATCTACCAGATTGCCATCCTGCAATCCTAAGGAAGAGTCCCTAGAGTGTTGCAGGATTCTGCAACATTTGATCAGATTTGCCTCTTCCACTCATCCCTTGCTTCCTTTGCTTCATCTCAGACATGTAGACATGCTCCAGCACAGAACCTAGCAAAGATGCAGGCAGCATCCCTCAGTGCTGCCCTCAGGGATCTCAACACATGCTCTGCTTCATGGGCTTTTCTCAAATGCTGCCCTTCAGAGGAGGTCTAACATAGCAACCTTCTGGATCACCATGATAGTTCCCACCACTAATTGTCATTTATGGCATACTGTATTTTCTACTCGCTTGTCTGTCCTTCCCTAAGAAGACAGATATTCCATGGGGACCAGGACTCTTTTTCATCTTTTTAGAAATATAGTTTGCTTTTACCTATTATGGCTCCCCACAGGTGAGCTACAGGTGCAGGCTTGATGTTTAAAAATATTTATTGAGGTCCACTGAGATGGCTCAGTGGGTAAAGGCACTCACACCAAACCAGATGACCTGAGTTAAATTCTTAAAGATCACATAGGGGATGGAAAATACTAACTCCTGTCAAGTTGTCCTTTGACATGCACATGTGAACACACACACACACACACACACACACACACACACACACATACACAAATTAACTATAAAAGCACAAACTGAATTTTGGAATGAATGAATGGTTCTTCAAGTCCATTGAACCAGAAGAAGATCCCTAAACTAAGATCCAACACCAAATATTGGATGTTTTCCTCAGACAACAGTCTCCTCAGAGAAGATTCAAAAGATACAAGTCCCTCTATGGGCTTTAGTGCCTGCTAATACTACTGGCTAATACTGCCACTACTTAGCAACAGGAGGAAGAGGGGCATATATTCCATGAGACCCAATGGTGTCTTCCTGCTAGGGATAAGAATTTGGGGGGAGGATCATATTCTTTTCTTCTTATTTTTTTTTATGGTCAGTACTTGAAGTCAGGAGATAAAATCTCCAATCCCATAGGCAGACACCTGCCCTCCACACCGTGGGACAGAGAACCAGATGTGGTCTCTTTCCTGTCACCCTGAAAGTCCTTCTGTTTTTCTGTTATAATTCAAACCTTCTCTTGGCTGGCTGTAAACTTCAACAAGAGATCATTAGAAGATACCTCTACACCAGGAAAAGCTATCAAGCCATGAAAACAAATAGCCACATGTTTAGAAATACCTTTGATTCATATCAGGTCTAAATGACTTAAATGATTATTAGTCACAACACATGAAGCTTTGGGGGGAGAGTCTTGTTTTTGTCTGAAGTCTTCTGACCTGTAAATCATGTATGCCCTTCATTTCCAGGGTCGTCTTTCTTCCTCCTTGAGGGAAGTTTGATAGTACACAGTCTGTATGGACTCTGCAGATGCAGAGGGCATTTAGCATCCACCTGGTAGTGAGCTCCACCCTGCAGGAGGAAACCTGGGTGCTGGCCTTGCTGGAAGTCCTGAAAAGCAGCCTGTGAAAGATTCTCCAAGGCCATCCACCCTCATGCACGCCCTACCATCAACCAACATGTTCTACTTCTTTCATGGCTTGTATTCATCAACTTGTGACAAAGGCAAGTGGAGACTTTCCAGGAAAAATAAGTTTATCTGCAAAACACCCAATGGTCCCCGTGGCAATTCATTATTTTTCAATTAAATTTACTGCAGGCTGGCAGTTACCCTAGTTTAATTTTCTGCTGTTTGTTTACTGAACAGGGAAACACATAATACAAAGCATAATAAAAGTCAGATTGAGTTAATTAAATGTGGAACCAGGAAACTCTAACTCTGTCTTTCAAACAGTTTTCTCATTAGATCTCCCTGGCAAAATATCGTTTTAGCCAAAATACATTTTGACATTTGCAATGTTTTATTCATTTGAGACACTGGGAAAGGAGTAGAGACTAGTTCACACCAGTTTGTCAGGGGTGGAAGTGTCTGGTGAGGAGGGCAAATCGCATTTCAAGCTTTTAAATCGTTATGAACGCTGTGTCTTCCCTCAGGGTCCTCTGCAATCATAGTGGCCAGGGCCCGATGGGAAGGGTCCCAGCAGAGCCCTGGCAATTAGACAGTTCCATGACCATCATCTTGGAAAACTCTTTGATGACCAGCCTATGGTCACAGTGATTTTTACACAGAAAATGCCAGCTTCTCAAGAGAGAGAACAAAATACGAACCTATAGGCTGTTGCTAATGGAGGGAATCCAGCTTCGAACTAAGAAATATACAAAAATCCAATGGAGTGTCCTAGGTCACATCTGCTCAGTGTATACAAAATACACTTCAATCTATAACTTCAAAGGGCTGAGGAGCCTCTGATGAAAAAGCAAACTTCTGTCTCTCTTATGGGATTTAACCACATATATTCAATTAACAAATGCATTATGCTTCAGGTCCAAGGTTGGATTTTGATAGATGCTAGGGCTACTTGAAGGGATGGTGTTCAAAGAGAACTTTCTGAGGCTCTCAAGCAGTTCTCAGTTACAGGGTGTGGAAGTCTCTCCCCAAGACAAAAGGCAACTCCTCAACAAAATGGATGGCTGTTGATTTCTGTTTTAGTTTCCCTGAAAATGGCTTGTCTAATCATTGTAAGCTGTGAGTGAGAACTTCAGAAAAGAAGCTCCATCTGCACAGACTAACCAGAACTGCAACAAGAGTTTAGAATGTTGCAGGTCACTTGGCTAATTATCTGATCACAGGTTAGAGCAGTCATTCCTCACCCACCTCAGTGTTAGAGCTAACATCCTGTGACTAATAGACAAAAAATCTTTTGGAATATATTAAATTCACAGACCACTAGCTTCCACTAACCCGAAAGCATCTTGGGCCTATAGAAAAGCTTCATGTATCTTGCTATAACTTCCTTCTGATGAACCCAACAATGTATTTTGGACTGGCCTTGACTCAAGGCTTTCTTTGTTCTGTAAAAGCATAAAACTGTTTCCACATTGGAACATGAAATTTAGGGTAACTGAAATCTGTGTTCTGGGCCATGGCCACTCAAAATTGCTCCAGATAGGAGATCTGTGAGCTTTGTGCCTACAACATGTCTGCAAAATGTAGAGCATTCTGATTCAAAATCATAGTATGTGTAGCAACTTTTAAGTAATACTTTAAAATAACATATGGAAAGTTCTTTCTTTTTATTCTCTACATTTACTTGCACCAATTTTGATTTTTTTTCTTATTACAAACTAATATATGACTATTACTAAAAACTGGGAAAAAAAAAAACAAGAAAACTGAATGTATACTGAATCAGAGCCACAGCCACGTGTTTATTTTTCACTTTGTTATGTATCTAATGTAAATTCACACCGCGGAATCTTTTAATTTTTCTTATAAATATGTTAGATTTAATCCATACTAGTTTAAATATATTTACAATAAACATTTGAAAATCCCCAAAGAAAGCTAATAATCTGGAAATCCATTCATAACCTTGAAGTCTCCCTTCCCTTCCCTCCTCAAGCTGAATCCTGCCCTGAACTGTACGATTATCCCCTATAGGCAGTGAGAGGAACTTCTGGAAAATATTTCCACATGGTTTTACAGATAAATTCAAATGTATATGTATGGCTAGAAATTGAAACATTTATCATTGGCTTTTAAACCTAATTAGCATCAACTCATCATGCCTTCGTTGTTTACTGAAAAGTGTGTTGTAAATATCATTGCTTGCTAGCACGTGAAGCGTGAGAGCCTTTTCTCAGCTATACCATTCTCCATGCCATTGACTCGTAAGGGACCTAACTCGTCCTTGTATGGATGGAAACTTCAGTTCTGTCTTTATTATGTTTGAGGCTATATACTCCTGGACCCAGCTCTGGAATGTTCATGAATTTCTCCTTGGTAAATACTAACATCTGGATTTGCAAATTATGGGTAGTAATCACCAAAGCAAAAGCACTTAGCTATGTGGAAGCACTTAGCATTGTGGAAATCATGGAAGTAATGGAAGAGCCTAGGCGGGATGGCTCCTTCCAGCAAGGAGAGTTTGCTTTTACTGATTTGAAAACAACTTTTTACATTGCTTAGAAGAATCAGCTGCTGTGTCTTGTGTATCTAATACCTTCAGAACTATGCCTGATGTTCACATCTGACATATACTAAGATTGCCTTTAATGCTTTTTAAATCTTCAAATTATAAAACTACTTTAGAGCTGGGAGCCGCCTTGGTGATACAATTGCGTAGGGTATCAGTATCACTTTAAAACAAATAAAACAAGTTCAGAGTGACACCAATTGATATAGCAGACCAAGGACCTCTAAAAATTATCCCCTAGTGAAAGCAAGAAGCTGTCAGAACCAACTGCTTAGTATACCAAAAATCAACCACATGCTTCTACCAATCTGGAGAGTGTTATTCAAGACAAACAAATGATAGACCTGAATAGAGTGAGGCTGTGACGTCACAGTTCTGTGTAGCCTCGTCCACTCTCCTCCACTAGCAGTATCCATGAAAACAACAGATCATGCCATCTTAGTAAGCCAAGTGTGTCAAGCACTGGGAAAGGCAGCTTCAGGGCAGAAACTCCTCTCGAGGACTATCTCCTGTTTGCTGTGTTCCAGGAAACTCCCGTTTGAAAACCTATCTTTATTTGACCTGACATAAAGCTGCCTATGGGGTGTGAGCAAGGCTTAGCCCAAAAAACTTTTCTGAAAACAACCAGAAACCCTGTTCTGAACAGAAGAGCTAAGGGAGGCACACAGCAGGCTGAGCAAGAAGCTTAAAAGGGAGCAATCTGGGCACTGGATGTCTGTGTGGGGGTAGAGGGCAGCTTTGCAAAGCTTAGACTGTTCATGGAGTCAGAAAAGCAACCTCATTTTGTAGAGATTATATACATGCTCCAGATGGTGAGCATGCAGTGGGAGGGGAAACTGAGAGGATTCTAAACTTTTATCTTTGGCCAACCTTGAAGTTCTACAGAAGCAGGAAGTAAAAGCTAAGACAGAGTTGTAAACCAGAACCCAAATATACACGAAAGGCCCAACACAAAACACAAGGAGATTTGTTGGTTCCAGGCATCTTAGTCACATCCACTGCATCTGCAGATAACCACTGCTCATTCTGAGCAACAGTTGGAGGTAGATCCATGACAAGAGACAAGCAAACCTGGGAACCTTCAGAAAGCCTATTAAAAAATGAAAAACCTGAAATAGTCAAAACAAACACAGTGAGGAAGGAGGGAGAGTCTGATTCTCAACATAGATTAGTGAAGGCCTCCAGGGAAGCAAAACCAATAGGGCAAAAGGTCGTTTGCTGCTCAATGTCAGGTCAGAAATCACAGAAATGCACCATATGCAACCTCACGGAAATGGGAACATCACAGAACATTTATTATACATTAAGCAACTGTGTCAACTGGCCAGACCTCCTGGAGCTCCTGGAGACTGGACCACCAACCAAAGAATAAACATGGAAGGACCCATGGTACTGTCCGCATATGTGGCAAAGGAGGGCCTTGGCCCTTTGACCTGAGGGTATTTGATGGCCCAGTGTCTTAGTCAGGGTTTCTATTCCTGCACATACATCATGACCAAGAAGTAAGTTGGGGAGAAAAGGGTTTATTCAGCTTACATTTCCACATTGCCGTTCATCACTAATGGAAGTTAGGACAGGAACTCAAGCAGGTCAGGAAGCAGGAGCTGATGCAGAGGCCATGGAGGGATGTCTCTTACTGGCTTGCTTCTCCTGGCTTGCTCAGCTTGCTCTCTTATAGAACCAGTCCAGGGATGGTAGCACCCACAAGGGGCCCTCCCCCTTTGATCATTAATTGAGAAAATGCCTTACAGCTGAATCTCATGGAGGCATTTTCTCAACTGAAGCTCCTTTCTCTTTGATAATTCCAGCTTGTGTCAAGTTGACACACAAAACCAGACAGTACACCCAGTGTAGGGGAATGCTAGGGAGGGAAGAAGGGGTGGGTGGGTAAGTGGGGGAGCACTCTCATAGAGACAGGGGGAGGGGGGAAGGGATAGGGGGTTTCAAAGGGGAAGACATTTGAAATGTAAATAAAGTAAATATCCAAAAATTAAAAAAAAAAAGTTTAAAAAAGAAGCCGGTTGTGGTGGTGCACGCCAGTAGGATTTGCTGAAGGAGGCAGAGGCAGGAGGATTAGGAGTTCGAGGCCAGTCTGGTCTACACATTTTGCCGGGCAGTGGTGGCGCACGCCTTTAATCCCAGCACTTGGGAGGCAAAGGCAGGTGGATTTCTGAGTTCAAGGCCAGCCTGGTCTACAGAGTGAGTTCCAGTACAGCCAGGGCTACACAGAGAAACCCTATCTCCAAAAACTCAAAAAAAAAAAAAAAAAAAAAAAAGAAAGAAAGAAAGAAAAATGTAGTATTTTACAATAAATAAATAAACCAAGCACATATTGAGGCTCCATGGTGTACAGACACCCTATTGTACACACACATATACACACAATTATGTAAACATGTATTTGTGGGCAAGTAGTAATACGAATGTACACATGAGGTATAATGAAGGTTTCTTAATCTATTTAACAGTGTTAGTGGCATAATGTATGTGCCTGTTTGCGTCTGTATGACTGTGAGTGCAGGGAAATGGGTACCATGTGAAGACCAGAGATCAACCTCAGGCATTGGTCCTCACTCGCCATCTTGTTTGAGGCAGGTCTTCTGTTCACCACTGTGGATGCCAGATCCTGCACCAGGAGCTTTCAGATGCTCCTGTCTCCTTCTCCCAAAATGCCGTAGGCCCTGGGGCTACACATATGCACTATCTTGCTTTACATGGTTTTGGGAACCCAGACTCACACTTTACAAAGCAAGGGCTTTACTCACTGAGCCATATCACATCCCTGAGCTCTGTTCTATTCTTAGGGTACCATCATGATATATGGAGTTTACTGTGTACCTCATGACTACTGAGATAGAAAAGATAATTATTATGGAAATTAGCTTATATGATTATGGAGGCCAATAAGCCCCACAATGAGTAATTAGGAGAACCAGAAAAGTCAGTGGTCTAATTCAGCCTGATTCCAGAGGTCTGAAAACCATGTGCTCATACTGATATGAATGTCACAGATGTCGAAACCTCTGTGAGGAAGGAGCACTGATAAGTAAGGATGCTGAAATCCAAGTGACAGGGGTAGGGTACCTACCTGTAAGTTCTTGACCAAGGAGATCATAAAGGCCATGCCACTGTTTGGTTATATGCCCAAACTAGATTCTTATTGCTGAAGATATTACACACTTTAATTGGAGGGCATGGAGCAATCAAGCTAGAAGCTCCCACAGGGCTGGCTTGTTTTTATACTGCTGGAAAACACTAAGCAAGCTGCTGGGGGAGAATTATCACTAAGAGTCCTTCTCAATGGAGTCTGTATGCTATTTTATCTACCTGACAGAGAAGATATTCCTATTGGTTGCAAGAGTGGCATGCTAATTATAGGTACAACCAATACCTGTCTGGTTGTTTTTAAATCTCCGTAAGTATTCGTGGGGCAACTGCAACTATTGATTTAATAAACAGATATTATACATGCCTATAAAATGTTCTAAACATTTGCACTAATTTGCCAACCTCAACTGTGGAGTAAAACCTTTTTACAGTGGGTAATAACTACTGTAGAAACTCATAACCAGCAAACTGCTGAATCGAAGGCTTATGCTAGCAGCACAGTAGTCCTGTGTTCAATCATAAATGGCAGAAAATAATCAGACTCTATATCATCCCCTGCAAGGCTCACAGAACATTATAGAAAGGGAACAGAAGAGGAAAAAAAGACACAGTCCCTCCTCAAGGGGAGGTGGGAGGCTCACGAACTCACAAAAATGCTGAAAGAACTCACAAAAGTGTCAGAAGGCTTTCAAGGACTCTTCCTGAGGTTGTGTATGCAGTCTACAATCCTGGTAGAGAAGAGACTCTCAGGAAAGCTGGCTTCAGAAAACTTCACTGATGTTGCTTTGTGAGATGTCAGGCACTCTGGGCTTGCTTTGTACAAATGCACCTGCATTTGAGTCACCCAGTCTCTTGTGAATGAACACCAAACCCCTGTTGGTTCACCTGTGAATAAACACCAACTTCTGTGAATGAACACCACATCCCTGTTGGTTTACCCAGCAGGATTTGGGTGGAATCATTTCTTGGTCTATTGTTGGAAGCATTTCTTGGTCTGTTTGCTCACATCTCTCCAGAAAAAGCCCCACAAAATATACAGGTTGTTAAAAGTAAGAGCAGGGGCTTGCCCAAAAGCTGGGGTATGTTCTTCTATTGGGGCTGCCTTGTCTGGCCTCAGTGGGAGAGGATGTGCCTAGCATTACAGAGACTTGATGTGCCAGGAAGGGGGAATAGCCAGGGGGACCCCCACCTGCTCAGAGGAGGAGAGGGGATGGGAGAATTGTGGGAGGCGGTGGGTGACCAGGAAGGGGGCAGTGAGCAGGATATAAAGTAAGTAAAAAAGAATAATAGTAAGTTGTATTATTCAGGTTGCTAAATACAAATTCAATACTAAAATATAGATTGGGTTTCTGTCTATAAATAGTAAACAGTTAGAAACTGAACTTAAAAAAACATTATGATCATAAATAATCAAACTCCTAATCATTAATCTCGTTTTTAACATTTACTGCAAGATTTCTGAGCTAGCAACACTATATAATTGTAAGAAAAGTTAAGTGAGAGTCAAATACATGGAAGATCTATCATGGTCACTAATTGAAAATTTCAATATTGCAAGGAAATTAATGTTTCCAGGATTGATTTATAGGACTTGTGTAGTCTCAGTGAAGATTACAACTTGAAGGGAGGAGTCTAAAACGCTCTAGGGCTTTGTCCTTACAATGTAGCTGCCTCGTTCTCCTTGGTCTCCTCAGTTCAGCTTTGGTCTCATCCTTGCCTCCCATGTCATGACCCTCAAACCTTCCCAAAGCTGCAGCCGGAGGGCGATTGTGTGGTTAACTCTGTTTCTGTCTCTCAGCCGCTCTCCTTGTCTACCTAATTTCTGTAGCCTTAGAATCAAGTGTTCTGTATATTTTTCTCCATTTTATTTTTGTTCACCAAATAACAGAATAAACATAGTCTCTGTCTTCTTGGAAACCACAACACAATCTCTCCAGATGGATTTTGGAATAGAAAAAAAAAAAAAGTTAGGACCCCGCAGCACTATAGACCTACAGACTAACAGAATGGATCCTACTTCCTCAGAACTAGCAGAAAACAAATGCACAGTTGGATCAATGCAAGGGGTGCCCAAGAAAGTGTTTTCCAAGAAAACATTTGTTCAATTTTAGGCCAAAAGTCTTGCTTTTCAAGATCTACCCCAGTGTCAGGACTCAGCTTACTGCACAGATACTTTGCAATCCCACTTCCCTGGGAAGCAACGCACATTCTCACATGCTAACACAGTTATAGCAAGTGATTAATCCTGGAGGGCAGAAACTGGGGGAACCTATGAAAATGGCTCTTTAAGGTGTCGGCTTGAGGAAGGGGCCAGGAAAAGGGTGTTCTTCTCCAAGGCTTCAGCTTTAGCAACCCAGCAACACCACCTAAAGATGATCTTTTCACACTGTCTGGCTGACTCTTAACGATGTAGTTGTAAGGGACCAGCACAAAACAAAGGACAGAAGCTAGAACTGACTTCACATAGTGTTATGGAAGGTACTCTAAGGTGTCGAGATATGGGAAATGTTAGAACAAAATCATTCTACAACCCCTGAAAATCCACCAACTGACTGAATACTCCAGCTGCCTGCATGGTACTTTCCTTTCTAGGCAAAGAGAAAGATACTCCATGAAAGAAATCTGTTCTTTATGAGAACTGATCAGAGTAGATTAGCCCTGGGGTGTCAGTGGGAATCATAGGACCCCAGAATGGCAGCTGCCAGGTCATGGAGACAAAGCAAATAGCACCATGAGGGTGGACACCAAGGAGCAGGGCACTGAATGTGCATTTCCGTTACCTGCCAACAAACCTCAGTTTCCTTAGGAACCAAATATAAAGACTGCCAACTAATAGACTGCCTCCTATTGGAGGAGGAAATGAAGTGACATGTGTTAAAGGTGTTTAAAGGAAATATGACATTATTTGCAATGGCAAAATCTCAATCCCTAACCTGCTTGCAGACCTGTTGGTTCAGAACCATTCATTCACACAGATGCCAAGCCCTCTCCGGCATCACCTGGACTGTATTTCCTGAACACAATGCAAGATGTCTTCCTATTACATGTCACTCATGGCCAAGGCTAGTATTTCTACAGCCCTGTCAGAAAAGGTATTTACTTCCTATTGATCAGTTAGCAGTGAATGTTCTTAGCAAGACAAAATGCAATGTAGTATCATTTTAATAATTTCTATAAATTGATAGTTTCCCTCTAGTTAATCTAAAATACCAGCTTCTGCTCTCATTTCCCCTGGTCCTGGTCTTCTCTGACGTTACATTCAAATCTCAGCTGGGGAGCATACAACCTAATCACCATTGGACCTCCTTCTCAGAACATAGAGCCTCTGAAAGATCAAGCATAAATTCTTGCACATTGATGGAGACATTGAGGGTGCCAATGAGGAATAGGGGCAGGTCCTAGAGGAAGGGCCTCAGCTATAAGAAGGGTTATACCAACATAAGCAGGACTTTGGGAGCACTGAGGTCTAGAGAACTCTTGAAGGTCAAAGGGTATTAAGAACCCCTAGAAGTCAACTCACGGGGTGGCAATGACCCAATGTCTTCCAGGTTGCCTCTATAAACAAAGAAGAGAAACTATTTGCCATTAAGGTGATACCCAACAGCTGGCTACAGCTGCAACCTCACCCTAGCTCCCCACACGGAGATAAAATGCTAGTTTGGCAAAGCACTGCTTCAGAAACTGGAATTTCTGTCTTGTCTCCATCTGCACCTTCAATATTTGAAGAGATAATTGTGCAACTTTACTTAAAAACCAAATTCCCCTAAAATCTGAATGCAGGACAAAAATAAATGTCTCCTTTATGGATTAATATGAACATACGAAGTGATTTTTTAAAGGAGGGTTTAGTGAGTTATTTCCAATGCTACACTGCACAGCTTCTGAACATGGTGCTTCTAACAAAATGTTTGGACAATGTAAAGATCCATGCACACATCCAACAGTATGAAATTCAACAAGGGCAGAGCTCTTGCTGCTGCTGTATTAAAGGTGGCACGTAAATAACACTATGTGTTAACTGAAGAGAAGCTCAAACATTTTTTAATTGTTTGAAGAAATTATTTTTTGAAAGCTAAAATAATCTTACCTTTTCATTGTACCAGAAGCTGAGGCGGCTGAGGCAGCATGAGCCCTTAGGTCAGAAATTCTAAGTCAACCAGGTAATGTAAAGGGACACTGTCTCAAAAACACATCCACTAATTATGAGGAAAAATAGTCTATCAGGTGTTTTATAGAGAGATAAGAAAGGAGATATATTATTTACTGTCATCGACATTTCTGGGTGCCACTCTTTTAATATGGTTTTAAACAGAATGGAATATAAAACAATAAGGAGTTCACCATTGTAAATGCTCGGAGACAGTGGGACATCAAGATGTTGATAGAATCTAGCACATCCTCCTACCCTGAAGAGAACTTGGGGATGAATGCTCTCTTAGACAACCTAAAAGATGGCATGTTGAAGGAAAGTCAGTGGGTCATCCTTCAGTATCCAAGGATTTCTTTCAGGTTCACCATGTAGATGCCAAACTCTCAGATGCCCAATCTATTATGTACAGAGATCTGGTATTTGCCTAGCACTGATGCTACTCCAGCCCAACAGCCATGCGAGCCCCTGTTCTGGATTGCTTAGGAGTGTTTACTACAAATGTCCTTTCCCTCCTCCCAACTATTGTTGAGCTGTGATGGGGAAACCCATGAACTTGGGACCAGCAGAGGCAGATGCTGATTATACACAGAAATAGGTCAAACTGAAAGAATGAGTCTGCAAACGAGGAAACTGTCCGTTAGAACTATTCAAGATAAACTAATGGTGGGGCTTGTAGTTCTCAGTTACTTGGTGGAGGAGTTAAAAATAGACCAGATAAATATGGCAAGCATTTTAAAAATGAAATTCAGTTCAATTTGATGGCTCTTGAGACTCCTTTCTGAACCTGTGATGAAGTTAAGTGCTGCATTTTGAATTTTTAGATTCTAAAGACCTGCTCAGTTTAAACCCCAATCAGAGGGCTGCTCCTTAGGATCAGATTTAGTTTTCCCTGCGTCCTTTGTGACAGGCGATTTTGGCAAGTTGTAAACAATCATTTCAAAGAAAAGCAAAGTCTCATAAACAATGTGTCAAAAAAGGAAGGGAGGCATTCGGTACTAAGTTTCTATCGGGAAAACCACGTATGGAAGAATGAGCATGGGACAAAAAAGAGCTCTGCTGCCTCTGATATCCACACTTACAGCTGCCCTTCGCTTGACTCACAAGCTCATCCACTGGTTAGCTTTGTCAGCTTGACACAAACTGGACTCATCAGGGATTTGTAAATTGATGAGACACCTCCAGCAGACTGGCCTGTGGGCATACCTATGGATTTATTGTTCATTACTGTGGGAAGGTACAACACAATGTAGAGGGTTCTGTGCCTGGAGAGGTGATCCTGGCCTGTATGAGAATGCTGAGCAAACCAGGGAGAGCTACAAACCTAAGGGAGGAGGCCAATAAATAGTGGTCTCTGCTTCAGCTCCTGCCTTGGCTTTGCTGGATGATGGACTGGAACCTGTAAGCTAAATAAACCCTCTCCTCCTCAGGTTGTTTTTGGCTAGAGTGTTTTCTCACAGCAACAGAAACCAAACTAGGACATAATGTATCAGATTTCTTCTTGTCAAACAACCATATCAAAGGGCCTGATGACAAAATAAACATGGCTTTGATTGTTTTTAATTTCAAAACAAGTATATCCTTTGGCTTATAATTTTCCAAAATCTCAATCTGAGAATTCATTCCTTATTTTCCCCAAGCTGCTAGTTTATCATAGCATTTTCTATGGAGATTAGTGTGATAGAAATAATTATCCAATATCCAATATGATAAAAGTAATTATCCAGGAACTGTTAGCCTGTATAAGGAAAGCCAGATGTTTCCAGAACTTTTCTTTTTAGCAAGGGATCCGATAATTCCTCTGTGTTTAGATTGTACTTTAATCTCACTCTGTAACAGAAGGGATCACCATGGGACAGGGTTACAAAGCAGAATCAAACAGGCCGGTGTTGCTCTGTTATTATTTTGAAAATACAACATTTTTAAACACTTGAAGTTAATACCAACATCAAAAAATCAGATTTCATGCTATGCTTTGCATTTCCACTTAACTTTTAAAAATCATGGCAAAACAGCAGCTCCTGGTTAGGGAGTGCATGCTCTCACCAGTACACCCTGTGACCCTGTTTTGCATATCATTTACTCCTGGCCCACCTTTTCTTTTTTTTTTTTCTGTGTAATATTTCTTTTTTTTTTTCATATTTTATTTACATTTCAAATGTTTCCCCCTTTTCAGATCTCCCCTTTGGAACCTCCCCATTCCCTCCGCCCTCCCCCTGCCACTATGGGGATATTCTCCAACCCACCCTCCCACCCACTCTCGTCTTCCCTCCTTGGCATTCTCCTATACTGGGGGATCTAACACCCTCAGGCCCAAGGGCCTCTCCTCCCCCTGATGGAAAACAATACCCTCCTCTGCTGCATTTGTGGCCAGCACCATGGGTCCCTCCATGTGTATTCTTTAGTTGGTGGATCAGTCTCCAGAAGTGTTGGGGGACCTTTCCAATGCACAAACCAGCCCTACTCCAGCACTCCTCTGGCTTTCTTCCCAGGACTCCACTTACAGGCTTACTTGTGCAGGTGAGCAACACCCAGAGAGTGTGTGCCTCCCCTCCTTTTGTTCAAATGGGCAGCTCTGTATAAGTTTCTCACAAGTGGTTGTACCGAATCTCTCCTTGTCAAGAGTAGAAGGGGATACATACACTTTCTGGGCATTCATATGCCACAATGCGAGTCCTCCTAAATGAGATAACAGACACCCTAAATTAGATGTAAAAGAATCTACACTGACTCCAGAAATGAAAAGCAAACAAACAAACAAAAAACCTACTGCTGTCAAGAGCACAAAGAATGTGACCGGGTGACATACACCTAAACCTCATGCGCCTGGGACATGAATTAGGAGTTTGGGCTGTGTAAAGTCAACATCTGAGGAAACAACCAAAGGAAAATACCCAAGCGTATGAGGGAGGATATGCCCTTCTGTCACATCTGCAAAGCTCACAGATATTGCACGCCTGGCAGTGGATCTTGAAGGAGGCTGCTAGGCTCCTGGGCTTAGTGGTGAGAGGGGTGTGTATTGACTCTGAGGTTATCTGTTCAATACTCCACAGCCAAAGTTCAACCGGAATGTGGGTTTAAGAAATACTCAGTTTATTAGTCTTCCTGCTGGGGAAATCAAAGAACATGAAAACGGGAATGTCTCCTAAAAGGGCGAGGGAAAGAACGCATAGGATTTGAGCCTTGATTTAGCATAGCTCTCAGAAAACAGGACAACAGCAAAATGGGGTACTTGGTGGGTCTCATGGTGACCTTTTTGTTTTCTGAAGGTAAAATGAAAAAGAAGCCTTCTTTGTGGTATTTTGTTGTTTGTTTTGCTTTGTTTTATTGTATCATAGCACAAAACTGATCTAACTTGGGTTGTACTTTGTGAAATTTTTTGAAGAAGGGAAACTAAGTGATCTGGTGATGATCAGGTAGAATTATAAACACAAACCCAGCCTGGAACTCTCTTGAAGTCTAGCTATAAACACCAGGGGCTTAATCCCAAACTAGAACAAGAAAGGAAAGGTCACAGCTAAGAGTAAACAGCTCATTGGACCTGACTCTGTGTGTGTTAAAGAGAACAGAGAATGGAAAGCTACACAAAGAAGGAGACTGGAAATCTCTCCTCCCGCATCACTGCCTCATTCACATGTGCTACAGTCTCAAGCTGTTCTCATGGATGCTAAGTAACGCTATGATAGATCAAAACTGTGTCGGTGTGCATTTAAGCATGGCATTGCATGCCTCTCACACAGTACCTGGAAACATGCTAGAAAGACAAGAGCTAACACCTTCTCTCTAACTGCGTCTCCAGCAGAGGAGGAGAAAGGACAGCACCAGGGACCATCTCAGGGGATTTGGATGTCTTTATGTCTTACACTCTTATATCCTCTGTCCATTTACCTATAGTCCCATCTGCCTATATCCACCCCAACTGATCACCCATTGCCAAGAACAAGTCATTTTCAAGGAAGTGGGAGATTTTCCATTACAGAGAGAGGTAACTAATGAGGCTCAAGGAGTTGGGCTTCCTTGATCTTTGTGCTCAGCTCCGTGCCTGTGTGCCTGTGTCAGTGTTTGCCTACAGATACTGGCAGTATTGAGGCATGGAATAGAAGCTGAACAAAAGTGTGGGTGGGAAGAGATGGGCCTCCTGCCTTCAAAATCCCTACTATAGTCAGGAGGGAGTGCAGCTTCTTATATAATTTTTTAGATACAAATTACTGCCAACTGCTGCATCCAATCATCATACAAAGTCTGGGAAAGTCACACATACACACAGGTCCCTCAGTATTAATCAGGGCATCCCCAGGCCATTCCTGACATGGGAGATGTTGCTTATCACCAATAAGAGTTGGCTTTGTTCTTCTGACTCTGGGGTTTCTGTGCAGAGTAAAGAGCAGAGGCTCTGTGGGCACATTCATCTAGGTTTTTCCCATGGATGAGACAAAATGTCTTACAAAGGCAACTTAAGAGAAGTTATTTAGGCTCGCAGTTTCAGAGAGTTGCTGTGCTTTAGAGCAGGGACTGCATAGGAGTGTTTATCACAGTATCTGTGTCAGTGGGTCATGTGACAGACACTCCTCACACAACCAGAAAGGAGCAACTGGAGTCAGAAGCAGGGGCAGGAATAACACCCAAAGGCTTGCCCCTGTTATCTTTTCTTTGCCATTTATCTGTAGCATCTGACCTAAACTCCCAGCAACTTTCAAAAGAAAATCAGAAGCCAGAGACCAAGCATTCATACTGTCAATTATAACAATACTAATCTGTGTAGCCCTGCTTGTGCTGCCAATGCCTCATTTGCAAAGCACAGATACTAAAATGCTTAACTACAGATGCTCATCAATGTCCAAACTAAACCAAGCATTGCCCAAGGCCATGTTGACCTTCACTGGTTCAGTGTGGGCAACTGTCAGCATGGCCTACATTCCATTATTTTTATTCATTCCTCTCGGTGACATAACAAGAAAATGATTGACCAGATTCTAAGTTTGATGGTTGTTCCATGGAGGAGAAACTTTTCCACTACTCAGAAAATAGTATGTGTGCAGCCCTATGTAGAAGTGGTACCTAAGTTGAGAGTATATTGCTAGGTATATCTGCACAGTATGTGCAGCTAAGGGTCTTGGGCTGCAAGATTATTATTATTATTATTATTGCTATTACTATTATTAAAAGGAGAAGGAAGAGGAGGAGGAGGAGGAAGAGAAGAAGAAGAAGAAGAAGAAGAAGAAGGAGAAGGAGAAGGAGAAGGAGAAGGAGAAGGAGAAGGAGAAG